>CM049372.1:17701388-18043888 GCA_026937815.1 Etheostoma perlongum
ATGGAGCCATAACATGAGGTACAAGGTAATGGAGCCTTTTATACATTGTCATGTTTCTTTAGAAATAAACAACAGACAAATAGAGTCTTGAAACGCTTCAGGTGTAAAGTTATTCACTGTCAAAGTGGCGCCAAAATGAATGGAAGTCAATAGGATGCTAACTGCAGGTGATGGCTTAGTAGCAAAAAAATGGCGCCATGGGAGCTACGCTTACAGAGGAGAGGCTTACCCCCTTAAGAAAAAAGTGAGAGAAAAGAAAAAGAGATTAGCTGTCCGGAGGATAATCAGTTGAGATTGTGTGTGTGTGTCTTTGAGAACTGTAAGTCATATAACTTATGTTGTCAGTTCATTTAAGCCTGTTGTATGGGTCTATAGTTCTTGTACATTTAAAGTAGGCTAAGTTAGCTAGTGATTTTGTTGTTTGTGTTCTTCACCTGTTAGTCGGTTGCACATTGCTTAATTCTAATAACACATCAACAGAGAGAAGGTGGTTTTACTGAACTGGGGAAAAAAGCCTTCTCTTACTTTGCTCCATGGTCTTGGAATAACTTGCAAAACTTGCTCCATCTAAATTATCTAGTCCCGTTATATGATTTTAAGGCCATGTTAAAATGCCATGTAACTCAAAAGTGTAACTGCCACATGTGACCTGTTCCTTTCCTCTATGTGTGATTTTGTCTATGCTGTATTTCTGTTTAAATTGTAGCTGGTGTGCCGTCTTGGCCAGGTCTCCCTCGGAAAAGAGAGTTCAATCTCAAGGGACTTTCTGGTTAAATAAAGGTTAAATAAATAAAGAGAGTAGTTGTCTCCATCCGTGTTTTAACAGATACACCTGGGGTGAAGTTGGAAACCAGAATCAACTTTAAATACAGTCCTAATCTAGTCCTCACTAACAAGTTTCAAATAATGTCACTGGAGTTACTGCTATTATTGTTCGCGTCATCATTACCATATTCAAACTAATTGACACTTGACGCACCACTAAGACAAATCGACAGATCTGGTGGCATTTTCCATTCATTTGCGACAAATCAGTACAGCTTGATAGTGCTAACGTTACCACATAGTAGTATAGACGGCAACATGATTGAAAATGAAGAAAACAGAGATCCAGAGATTTGGAAGACAAGCAGCAAGACATTCCCAATCATCCTTGGCCTTATCTGAGAGAGATGTTTGAGATAGTAGACATCAAGAATGACTCCTGGCCAATGTGCTGGGGAACTTCTTAATTAATGTCTGTTTAGTAATTCATAGTTTATGCTTTATTTTCTTTACAGAAGCTATATCTGAGCCCACACACATACATGTAGATTCCTTTAAATGTTAAGGGGAAGATTAAAAAAGAGAAAATGGATCTGTGAATTCTGACAGAATCACAACTGAATTCAAATCTTGCTGCTCAGTCAGAATCTTATTACCCTGGAGTCCCAGTTTCTGGCACATTAATTATATTTGTGATGTTTTAGTCCTATTGGCAGACATCCGTTTAAAATGTAAGTAATGGCATATTGAGAGCATGTTTTCATGTCCACTGACGTTTCTCAGAGTGCTTTCTAGTAACATTTGTGTGGTCCAGGGAGCTTTGCATAAAAATTTGCACGGCTACTTTTACTTTTATACTGTAAATTTCCCAAGCCTGTACTTCATTTACTTTTACTTGAGTAAAGAAGTTAATTTAGTACTTCAGGGGCATGCACCCGATCCAAGCGCACACACGCACCCTCTGTTGTTCGACCTACGCAGCTTTAATTTCCCTCTAAATCAATCGTGGGAATTACCCTATGGTGTGTGTCCGTGCATGCATGTGGATTTTGAGCAGAGGGAAAAGAGAGACGGTTTTAGAGAGAGCTTTAGCTTGGGTCAGGTTAGTTCATTTTTACTTGAGTTGATTTCAGATTTGACCTAATGCAAAAAAATCATCTAAAATAAATATGTTGGCCCAAGCATACTGTTAACCTATCCAACCCATTAAGATATAATTGAGCATGAATCCTCTTTCATCAGCAAATGAACTGTCATTTCAATTTGCATACTAAATGAAAAGTGAACAGTGGTGTGTGTGTGGTTGTGTGTGTGATTGTGCGTGTGTGCGTGTGTGCGTGCATGCGTGCGTGCCTGTGTTTCTTCTGGCAGGATGTTCTTTGGAGAAAACATTACCTGGGATGACATCCGTTATAGCCTAAAACCCTAATCTAATGTTTGTGCCATTACAAAAGAGGATCACTGCTTCACCACATGGTCTACAAGAATAACAGTGGAGAAAATTAAGACAAGCATGACATACATATTTGATAGCATTTGGCAACTGCAACTGTTTCAAGTTCAAGTGAAGTATCAGGGATAGGGATCAAGTTTGCCAAATATACTGAAGACATTTTGTGCTCATTCCGCAGGCTATTTAAGGGCATTGGTCTTAGATAATGCACTTGTGGATATGTGTTCATCTAATGGAGGTTCATTGATCCATTAGAGCTCGACCAATAAATCGGTAGGCCTATATTAGGCATTTCCAGATCGGTATCTGCATTTCTAATGACCGATAAAAAAAACCACATTTTTTATTTCATTTTTTAAATACTCATTTATCAGAATCATGTATAATGACAAATAAATGATTCTGATAAATGAATATTTAAATAAATAAAAACGGACTGTCAAGCATGTTATGAATATTGGCGTTGCATAATTTGTCCACTAGAGGACGCTCTAACGGCCCTTTTGGCAACACTCTGATTATTTTTGTAATTGTTTTTGTTTAAAGGACTTCAAGTTTCATATCTTAAGTTTGTATTTGTATACGTTTTATTTATCAGAACGTTAATATTTTGATGTTCCTCTTTTCTGTTGTGACAAAACAAAGTATTATCATGTTATTTTAGTGAGAACTCATAAATAACTACAAATAACTAATGTTAGGGAATCTGTTTATGTTTTGTTATGCGTTTCTGGATTTTTTTTTGGCCGATATATCTGATTTTTAAATAATCAAATATATACCCTGATTTCAAACTGCTGATAAAACCAACAACTTTCATACAGTATTTGAATGTTGAATAGACAACAGCACCTGTCATTTTATATTGCCATCAGTTTCCGGTTCATGGGCTGAATCCCACAGCTATGCAAGTTGTTTTTAATTTAAAGGATAAGCTTTCCATTATTTATTGGCATATTTATCTTATTGTCACTGATCCCATGGCCGACAATGTACAAGATTGTATCACTACACATTTTGTCTTCCCCTCTCTGTGGCACTCAGCCACAAGCCCATTGGTTCCTACTGAAGGTTTAAGTCTTTGAAAACAGGTCACAACTCAACAAGTCCTTAGTTGGTAACTATTTTCAGCTGCAGATTAACACACATTTGGTGTTCTAGTGAATATTAACAACAGCAGGACGGTGTATAAGGGATTGACTCAAAATAAATTATTGTCCGTTTTCATCATAATAACAAACATGTCATCCAGTGCAAACGTGTGGTTTATTGGTGTGTTTTTAATAGTCATAGCTGGTTTTGGTCTTTCATTGGAATTTTGAAAAAAATAAAAATGTAGAATGTCTTATTCTTTATAGATTAACAGCTACGCATATGTTTTAAGTGATCAAGTGTTTAAAAAAAAAGTATATTCTAATAATTTGCTTCCTTAGCTAACCGCTGCAAGTTACTACTCCTATTAAGCATATTTTAAACTGAAATCAGGACTGTCAACATTAAAGGTGTGAGCAGGAGAATCTAATACAATCAGTGGCAGAAAAAACAGTGGGTAACATAGGGGATAGTTTGCTGTGACATGAGTGAAATACTATTATATTATAATCCATTTTATTTTGATGTCAGTATTGACTCCAGCACAGCTAAAACTCAACCAGCTCTTACAAAGTTCACTCACCTAAAATCTATATCTGTAACTACTATTTCATTGAAAATTATTCAGTTTCCTCTCATTTTCCAAATAAAAAGCAACATAATGAAGCATTGCTTATTTTTTATTTATTCCTGTTTTGGTGCAGGTACACACATGCTATTCTACTCTTAGATTTGAGGGTCTATACTTGTAGTGTACTTCAGGCACATTTAGTTGACACTAAAGATAAAACCTCTAATTAGTTTCTCTGAACAGTTCTATCCATGGATGACTCTGTATCAAAGGCCACAATGACTACACGCCTGTCGCTATGACAGTGGCCAAAAAGACATTTGAGAGTCTTGTGTAGACCCACCTGAATCACATCACAGACCACCTACTGGATCCTCTCAATTCACCTCCTACACAGACCAGTAGATACAATACACATACATGCCCAGGGATATATGGAAGGCTTCTGTCTGGTGCTGGACTGAAGCTCAGCGTTCAACGCTTTGATCCATGAACTGCTTCACACTAAGCTCTCCCAACTCACCATGCCTGCCTCCACCTGTCATGGGATCAGAAGCTTTCTGATAGGTAGGCGAGAGCAAATGAGGCTGGGAAAAGCCAAATCCAATACCCTGACAATCACCATGGGTGACCTCAAGGGATGTGTGCTCTTTCAACTCTGGCAACCCCAAGAAGATTGAACAAAACATGCTCAAAACAGTGGAGAAGAGGGCCGACTTAAAAAAGGAGCTCCCCATCTCTGCATGCCTTTATACTCAGAACTGTGATGGATGCTGCAGCCTTCAAATTCCTTCCAAAATAGAATTTCAAAAAAACAGAGACAATGACTGGGGCTATAGAGATGATGAGGTCAGGCAGTGATGGAGCTCAGAGAGATATAACTTAAGGTGGGACAAAGTCTGGTTGAAGTCTTCAAGCCAAAAAAAAAAGTAAAATAAAAGGGGTTGCAATAGCAGAATGTGAGAAGTGGAATGAAGACAGTTGTATTGGTTAGGCAGACAGATTTATAAAGGGGTGCTTCAGATCACAGAACACCAAAAGGATTGGGCTACAAAAAATACCTGAAAAAGAGAAAAAAAGGACCTGAGAATGTGTGTGTACTATCACGTTTTGGGGTGGTGATGGTGCAGTGGATCTGACACATTCCTTTGGTGTGGGAGATCTGGGTTCAATTCCCACTGTGACACATCAACCAATGTGTCCCTGTTCAATTGTAAGTTGTTTTGGATTAAAGCTTAATTACATGTATGCTTGGACCGATGACAAGATGGACATTTTACGAGAGTAAAGGTAAGTGTTACGAGAGTAGCGTAAGTTAGAGTCAGAAAGGCAGGTGCGTTGAGTGAGTGAGTCAGTGGTTTGGTCGAGCAAGAAGGAGAGCAAGAGTAGCCCAGGAGTGTAGCTATAGAGTGTATTTCATTAAAATATTGATTTTTGAAGTGTGTAAATTCTTTCCTATCCTATCCTGTTCCTGTCTATTTAAACTGAGCTTCATCTTGTACTGCTGCATCCACTTTGCATTTGTTGTTGTATGCGGACTGCTGACTAGCTGTGCACAGGCCCCTACATGCCCCTAGTTATGCATAAATCACTGTTGTTACGCCTATATCCCTGATGGTGACTTTAAAGTAGCTGAGTTAGTTTGTATGAAAGATAGATGGGTTTACACATGGCAAGGTTGTAAAAACACAATAGTTTACATACTTTTAATATTTACTTTAACAACTATTGGATGCAATTGGTCAAATCTGTGTTATCGTGAGCAAATGAATTGCATTCCCGTACCAAAATGCTTCTTCTCCTTTAAATTAATTTTGCGCATTTAATCAGGGTAAAATGATCTGCAAACAGAAGGACGTCTATATTCTGATTGGTTGCTGGTTGTTTGCCGCTGAACCATGTCATAGCTCATTACCATAAAGTAGACCAACTTCCAATTTTCTGCTCAACACTGTTGTCGCTCATGACGCCCAAAACAGGATGCTGATGGATTTTCCACTTCTTGCAGCTGAGAGAAGCCGGCTTCCATTGAAAATGTATGACTTTCTGTAACTTTGTAGATCAAGTTGGCGGAAGTGTGTAATTACAGTTAGTGTGCAACAGGCATGTGGATCATTGCTTATTCCTTTTATTGGTTCAGATGAGTTCATGTGCACATGCTTATGTGCATTTAAGGCAAGTTGACAGTATTTACCTAAATTTGAGTTATTTAGACATTGGAAATATTTGAGTATTTGGAATGTTTGAGTATTTAAGAATATTTTGAAGATATTTGAGCATTTAAGATTTTAGTATTTTTAAAGTTAAAGAAATTTGACTTGATATTTGAGACTTTGCAATATTTAAATATTTAAAGTATTTAGTGAGTTGAGATACTTGAATATTTGAGAAATAATGAGTATCACTGACATTTAAAGGTGGCAATTGAAAGTATTGGTTTACAAGAGTTTACAGTAACTCTGTAGTATCTGTTTAAGGACTAGTGTGCATATTTCCACCAAAAGAGAGGAAGGGGAATTATTTTTTGTTTACTTGAATTGAATTTTAAGCAAAAGCAATACTTTATTATACTTGTATTATTAGTACTAGTTTGGAATTTTAAATACATGAAGAAAAGTACATAGGGTAGAGAATTACTCTTGAGTAGATAAATTAACCGATGGCGCTGTTCCCACAGCCTGCAAATTCTTCTGATGTATGCTCTGGGGGTTTGCCTTAGGGTACAGTAGTTGTCTAGTTGGTAAAATCACATATGTACTCAATGTTTTACTTTTCATGTTTTTGGAGAATATATTTTGAGTTATTTTGTCATGTATTTTTTCTCCCAGGGGACAAATTCAGCATCTATAACCACTGTGAATGTTTATGAGGAGTTTCCGTGTGGGGTTCATTTTCAGCGTTTAGCAGGATGGAATGAGTGCAAAGACTCCACCAATTAATTATAACATACGTAAAATCAGAATCTCAAAAGAAGAGCCAGAGAAAAACAGAGAGAAAGGGCTCTACCTTCCTTTCTCACTCAGCCAGTCTCACCTCCACATGCATGCATGTGCACATCCACTTACACAGCACAAAATCATGATGCAGGAAGTGGAAATGTTAGTTATCTCACACATACACAAAACAAACTTGGTCTGAAATATAAATCCATACATAATTGCACATATGCTATTCTTGTTTCCTGTTACCATCTCACTTACTTAAGTCAGACATGCAAGCGTGCACACACACACACACACACACACACACACACACACACACACTCACACACAAACCACTTTACTTACGTTATTTCCTAGCGATCCTAGTGATCCTTCATCTCTCTGAGTCCCTCTCCAATGCATGTTGTCTATGAAAATGTCTCTAATTATTTTCATTCTTTTTCTGACAAGATATAAAGTAAGGTTAAAAATAAATAATTAAAAGAAATACCTTTTTTTATTTGCTTAATACACAAGTCAGCCAGCTTTGCTGTAGTGGAAAGCGTACAAAAATGGCAAATAACTGTCAGCATTATTGTGAAAAAACAATCCAGTCTATTGCCAGTGTTATACAGTATATACAGTATGCCTGCAGTCCCACACCATCCAAGTTAAAACATTTTTAATATAGTTTTTAATGAAACAGATGCAGAATAAGACTTTGGAACACACAAGTCTAATGCCTGTTTTCAACTGTTTTAGAAAACATGTAATTTAATTTCCACCCAGATATTACAACACATACCAAAGTCATTTCCTGCTACAAGAACTGATCATCTCCGTTTATGGTAAACAAGCTCCTCTTGCAACTCAGAAAATACCTTTAAGTAAAGAAAACACAGATGCTGGTTACGAGTCCTTTTAAGAAGTAAAATAAACATTAAATAATCATTATTTACTCTCTTCACCCAGATTTGTATTGTTAATCTTACAAATGTGATCATGTTTTCTTGTGTTTTTAAACATAATCAAAATAACATCAATACATTATTTTTTTTGAAAAACAAAAAATGCAAAAACAAAGTAAAAAAATCTTATGTAATATTGAAGTTTTTATATATAAAGTATTTACATGAGGAGTAAGGGATGATTTATATTCAACTCTTGCTTTTTTTTAATCCATTTAAGAATAATAATATAAAGACAACACACAGACACACACGCACGCACGCGCACACACACACACACACACACACAGTCTCTCACCTCTCAATAATAGTTTAATTCAAGCAGTAGCAGCCTTAGTCTTAAACTCTCAATTCCTGTGTTGAATAGCTCTCCCAGCAGCACCCCTGGAACGACATCAGCTTTGGAAATGCTGACAGACTGAAAAAGCAGCTGAGTCATTCTTAATGAAGATCAGGAAGCTTTTCCTCCTTTCCTTCTTTCCCTCCATCATCAGAATAACAAGCATGCTGGCGCAGACAGCATAGGCTTACCCCAGTGGAAACTTACTGCTACAGCACTAGCTGTCCAAAAGTTACAGACCGTAGGCAAATAAAAGGCACGACCAGAACAGATTTTTACTTCCCACACTTCACCTTTATTTGTCAAAACAGGTTCTCCCCCCTCCACGGATGTCAGCACTTGATTTGCATTGTTCAAAATCTCATAAGAATATTGTTGAGTCAAACTGTAAGGATGGCTGCAGAGTGACCGCTAAAGTAATACCAGGGAAGAAAAGTCACAGAAAAAGACTCAATTGAATCAGCAGGCTCTAAATCTTTTGTAGCAGATATCCTTACAGCAGAAATCATAGTTTATTGTAGTCACAATCCCTTGAGGAAAGAGCAAACTGTGTACACTTGGCTGCAAATAATATATATTGACATCCGCGCAAATATTATCCCAGGCATGAAACCACATTTGCAGTTAAACTCTGAAATTTTGACAGTGTAGACCAAACCGTATGTCACAGATTCAATCATGCATGGAGCAGAAACTAAGCTCCGTTGTCAGGCAGCTTACATAAATCTTGGACAATGTTTACAGAAAGTAAACCGACTAAGTAGCGGAAACGTAGGCCTAGAATGCAGATTACAATAGCCTAGAAATTTCTGCTCGCTTTTATGTCAGCAGTTAATACATTTAGCCTCAATATGCATTTGCATTGATTTAAATTATCCAAAATACTTGTTAAAAAAGTGACGGCACACTTGTCAACCAGCCAGATGATTTTCAGGGTGGCTGGTGACAGTTGCTTTGGTGTCGGATTTAAGCAGTCAACTTGAATAACTCCTTGCACTTCAGAACATCAGTGCTTCAAGGTCGAGCTAAAGGAAAGAAGATGTAGCCTACATGTGAAACTGTAGTCAATGACGCGATAACAAACATCAGTGTATGAAATGATTGAAAAAGATAAGAGATGCTGAGGAAAGTCACATGCTAGAAAGTGATGATCTTGTCTGACAATGAGGAAAAGAAAAGTGTCAGCGGTTGAAGGGAACACATTATGTTCTGTAATGAATGTGCTGTAATCCTGGCAGTGTTGATCTCATTATTTGTTTATTTCTCCTCACACCTGCCTAGACATGCCGTTCACAATGTTTCCACTCTTCATTAGTAAGGAGCTACTGCTGTGCGCTAATGCATGTACTCGGCTGATGTTCATGTCCTGGGCGTTCTGTGTCTGTTTGTGTGTGTGACTCAGTGTCTGTTTGTGTGTGTGGCTCAGTGTCTGCGTATGTGTGTGTACACGCTGGCATATTTTTTCCTTGTGATTAAACTCCTGTGGTGAAGCGATACCACCCGTGTCTCTGCAAAATCCTCCCGTTTTTGACCTTTCTGTTGAATGTGCACACACGCACGTACGCACACTCACACACACACACACACACACACACACACACACACACACACACACACACACACACATGCGTCACATGCACACATGTCCACACAAACTGGTGATGGATGGTGTTATTACCTGAAGCTTTTAAGGGGCAGAAATGTGCTTAAGAGAACAAACACACCTGCCTGTTTGTGCTACATCATCAGGAATTAACACTCAGATTCAAACACACAGACACACACACACACACACAACATATACAATATTCTTTGTTCTCACCCTATTTTGTTTTCAGCTTCTCCTCACGCACACTCTGTCACCTGTGAAAATTATTCATTAATGATTTATTGAGAATCACACAAGTCACCCAAGCTTAAGAAGCTAAATTAAGCTTTGCATTTCTTACAGGGCATTAAGTACAGATAAACACACTCACATACACACATATACTGTACATTTTTTATACACTTATTGTTGCCAGAATGGATCTGCATTAGGGCATTTTAGCACCTGGGATGACCTTGCTTTGTTGCTCGATGGAATAAACACACCACGAGGAAGAAAATAAGTTGTTTCTGTGGGTTAATCATGCTCCTGGTAAAGTGATGATTCAAAATGTGTATCATTTTGCTGATAATCCACATCGTAATAAAGACATATTACTTTCATTCGTCTCTGTCTTGTTTTTCCCCTTTCTGTCTCCCCCTTTCTTCTTCCCTCTGTCTCCCCCATCTCCATTTTTTGCTGATTGCTTTGCACCATTAATATTTCATGTGCAATGTGGCTCTTTTGGATAGTGTGAGCATGTGTATGTGCCCCGGTGAGCCTGTTTGAGCGCGTGCATACGCGCACACACGACCGCGTGTCTGTGCCTGCATAAGTGCACGTTTGTGTGTGTGTGTCTGTGCCCAGTATCAAATTCTGCTCTCACAGCTGTCGGCTAGTCTCAGTTTGGTTGTGATTTGTCTGTCTACCTCTCAACCTTCAACCTCTCCTGTTTCACTCTCTCTCTTCTTTTCTTCCGAGTTTTTTTTTATCTGCATCCCTCTGTTCTGCACCCCCTCTGTTGCTTTTCCCCCATCTTTTCATTTTCACTGCTTCCTTGTCTTTTCTTCAACAGCATCCTCCTGCCTTGCTCCCTCGATGTCCTCTCCATCCCTTCCATTCCACTCCCCCTTTTTTTCTCTTGCATTGAATTCAGTCTCTGGCATTACTCTTCTGTTTCTCTCAGTCATTCTTTTTTAAAATACGTCCTTGATTCTCTGTTTTTTCAAATCTTGGCTTTTACTTGTGAAATATAGAGGATATGTAAAAAGAAAATGGCATAATCATTAAACAGAGGTGTAGTTAGTTTCTATAGAAGGTATTTTAAGTAGTGGTGGAGGAAGTACTCCAAGCTGAACTTGATTAATAACTCTGTTACAAGAGTCCTTCATCCAAAATTTGAATTAAATTAAAGTAGAAACACGTTAGCATCAAAACATAATACAAAAAGTAAAAGTACACATTATAAGGAACGGCCCATTTCAGAACAATTATTTAATTATTAGTAGTTATGCCCTAACATGTGCATCACTTTAAGTGACTATTTACTACAGAATGGCTTAGTCTTGTGTAATCCATATTAACACATCATAATTGATTTGTTGATCATATTTTGTAATTTGAAACTTAATCTTCAAAGTAACACGTTATTGAATACATTTTGTGAAGTAAAAAGTAAAACATTTTCCTCTGAATTGTAGTATCGAGAAGTAGCAGAAAATCGTGAAAAAGTGAAATATAGTACTTGAGTAAATTAGTTTCATACATTTATAAATATTGAATACAAAAAATGTTCAGTCCCAGTATTTTTCTTCTGAAGGCCTAGCTAGACTATGAACATGGATTTGTGATATATACGACGATAAAGTGTAAAGATGTAAAAGAGTCAATGTCAGTCTCCCGTTATAGGCCGTTGCGTGACAGTACTCACTGTACATTTCTTGATGGAGTTCTGTTGGGAGAGCGAGGCAGCGGCAGCAGTTAAGTGACAGCCTCATATTTAACAGCAGTGATATGTAGGATCGGATTCAACCTCTCCAGCAAATGAGAGGGGACACGGTTTTTTAGAATAGTCTTTGAGTGTGGTTAGAGAGATATTCAGTTAGTCAATCTCATATGCAAAGTTCTCCTAGTAAAATGCTACTGCAACTCCGAAAAGTTCAGAGGTTGGAACGGCTTTATATTGCTTGTCATAAAGTATCTTAAATGTCTCCTTGGGCAGCCCTCCTAACTGGTGTGTGTGTGTGTGTGTGTGTGTGTGTGTGTGTGTGTGTGTGCGCTTCAAATGCCTCCTGCTGATTACAGGCACACACTGTTCCCTGCACCTTAATGAACAGAATCGCCACTGACACACACACTTTATTATCCTTGTCTCTCATTATGGAATTTCTGTGCATTGCACTCCTGTGAGTGTGTGTGTTCCTGCTAGTGTACGCCTAAATGTGTGCCAGTGTGTATGCATTAACTCTGCTCCACCGTGGGCCCAGGCGTGTGATTGGCTGCGGATGAGAGCTAGGATTGGCACAGCAACATTTCCGCAGAAGGCCGTAAAGCAGTAGGCCTGGAGCGCAGGCAGCATCTGCCCCTTGGCTGCTGCCAAGACACACACACACACACACGCAAACACAAACACGCACACACACACACACTTAGATGCATGGATTAAATTAAAACACTCACGCAGATTGACATACATGTATTGACACACTTGATAATTCACATCTCTCATTTAACCCTAGCCAGCCCCCTGTCTCTCATGCCAATCTGTCCTCTCTCCTAGCATTCATCTGGCATTCTCTCACTCTGCTGACCTCTCTCTGCCTCTCCACTTCTATCTCTGCCACAGTTTTGTCCCTCCTTAAGCCATTTCACTCAGTCTCATATTCAATTCTCCAGCCCTTCATTCTATTTGTCTTTCCTTTTTAGCTGTTGTTTTCTATCACATGCACTGAGGTAAACTGTATCTGTCGACCCACTTCTCCAACGTGGTGCTCATTTTCTTCCTTCTCCACCTTTCCTGTCCTGTGACAGCAACACACACTCATCATAGGCCTGCCCCCATTCCATAACACACACACACACACTCCTACACACACACACACACACACACACACACACACACACACACACACACACAGAGTCACTGCTCTACCACCCACGCTTGGGCTGTTGTGGCCAGGAGATTCTGTCATAACTCAATGGCTGACCTTTCATAAGCCACTGCTTCAGACAGATGAATAGCCCTATAGCAAGAGAGAGAGTTTGGGTTTGATCAGTGAGCATGCTATTGTTGTGTGCATGTGTGTGTATTTTTGTGTGTATGGGAGACGTGGTAAAGAATCATGGGCTTGAGCATGTGTATGTGTATGATACTTGTTCTTGTGCATGTGTGTGCATGCCATACCTCTATGTGTTCGTGTGTGTGCGTGTGTGAGTACATTTGTGCGTTTGTGTGCGTGCTTGTGTGTGTGTGTGTGTGTGTTGTGCCTGGGTGGAGATAGAGAAAGGGTTTACTGAACAGTGTGGATAACAAGAACCTTCAAGAAAAAAGTAAATCAGAGCTATTCAAGTAAACAAAAACCTGCTCATCGGCATTAATTTTGTTACTTTTTTCATTTGTGCGTCAATGTAAATAATTAATTAAATTAATAATTAAAATGTGTTTATATTTTTTTGGCATAAAAGACCTTAAAAACTGTGTGGCCTTGTTTATAATAGTGTGTGGAGGGCAAACTTTACTGAGACTCTTTATGTTATCTGAGGCCCTCTGGACATGTTCAGTACACTATAGATAACTAATACGACTTCTGTCCCACCATTTCTACATCAAAGGAGTTTTAGTCTATGCATACACTCAGATATGAATGTGGCACATACATACAAACACATGTAAGATGCTAGACTGAAAGCCTTGTTTTGCGTTGTCTGTTTTTCTTTTCCAGAGCAAATTAAAAGGCAAGGTGGTGTTTTGGGTACGTGGGATTTTTTTTGGGAGGCTTATGAGCCTAAATGTTTGCACCTGCCTGTTGCTACTGTAATTATTATTACAAACAAAAACCTGGAACAATCCTCTGAACTCTAAACAATAATGCTTCACGATTCTCAGCTTGACTAAATACTGTTTCACAGGACTACGCCACACAATAACACTTTCCACTTCAGGTCTATCTTACTCTGTCTCCATGATATCTACAAAAGCCATGGTAACAACGTTGCCATGACCACCTAAAACCACTGCCAACAGAGTACATATCGAGAAAGTCAATAGAGCTAAAAATTATGTTAAAGATTACTTTACACAGTGTGACTGATTATTTTAAAATGCCACTTTTTAAACTTTTTTTTAGGCAGAAACATGCAACAAATCATAAACACACACACACACACACACACACACACACACACACACACACACACACACACACATACTCATAAGTAGAGATAAATTATAGATCATGTTCCCACTCAGAGGTTGAGCCTGTGCAAGACAGAGTTTTTGGACTAAAATGCTGAGACAGCGTCTCATCTCGGTCAAAAGTAAGCCAAAACTTGTCACAAATGACAAATAGATAGACAGTTAAACATTTATACAGCTACTTCAGTATTGCTAAGTAAAGTTTCAGTTTGACTGATAATTCTAAATAATTTATCAAAAAAAAACATCTACAGTAACACATTATAATGCAGTGTACTTTACACTGAAGACATAGTTAACTTCTGTGATGCATGTGACATACTCCTGCAACTGCATATGATAGGTGCTTTTTTCTCAGCCAGCCAATAGGGCTTTGAGCCCACAGGTTTTTTCTCATCTTGTGAGCTTTTAGGTGTTAAAATATACACTGAGGAGTTCAACAAGTTCAAAGCAGAGATTTTGTTTCGCACATTTAAGATAAAATACACCTTTATTACTGTAATCCCCACCAAGGAAATTAAGTTGTTGCGGCAGTGCAATAGAAACAACAACAAAGTATAAAAAGTAAAAAATAATAAGAGGTACATAAACTAAAATTGAAAAAAATAAATAGAAACTACATTGAGTATCTGGAGGCAAATTACATGATAAAGTGAGTGGTGATGATGAAGTGACCAGAAAAATCTGCATAAAGTTTGTAGATACATTTCTGTGGGTTGTTTTTGTAGCTCACATTTTGGTAGAATTTTGAGGGTTCAACTATTGGCTTTTCACCATAAATTTAGAGCAGGTGCTTCTTGTGTCATGTTATTTGGAGGCAGAGGATAGTTTTGGACCTGTACACATCTTTGTCACTTACTTTATGTTCTTTTAAATACATGGGTATAGTTCCACCTAGAGAAAGTACAATGCCCTGCCATTTCTCATCCAAACTAGATCTAGTTCCAGGAACAAATCACTGGATGACTGTGGGTTTTACTTTTTCAATAATTCAGCTGTTCCTAGTACAGCAGGCTGGAATACATATTGTATTACAAAAACGATACTATTTCTGTTTAGTTCTATCAGTGAAATAGTTGCTTAATTATTTGCTAAATGGATCTGTACCAAGCAGGCAGCATACCTGGAAACACTAGTTTAGATTGGATTTCATTTATGTAAACACAAAATTCAGCAATAATATTCTAAAAAACAACATCTTGTTTATTTTCTTATTTGGAGAACATCAGGACAAATCAAAGACAGATAAAAAAAGGTGACAAGGACAAAGAGATCCCCAAAAAAATACCAACATAAACAGAGACAATAAATGTTATTACTCCTGAAAACACAACCACTATACACATCGAGTTCCATATAACAACCATTTTTGTCACTGGATACTTTTATCCACCATAAAATGGACAGCTTTCTTGGAAGTCTAGTTCATGATTTCAATGAAACATAAAGACAATCATGTAGTAGAAACAATAGCTCCCTTTTTGCGTATTGTGGTAAAGGGACAATGACTGAAAGAAACCAGAGAGGCCACAGGATAGCAGTCTAATACGATTTTTCCGTCTCTATTTTCTGGTAGAAGAAAGGGCATTACTGACATTAAATAAAGAAGTCGTATAATGGTAACTTAATAACGCTCCCTCCTTCTGTGCCTGTCTCTTCTAGTGTGTGTGTGTGTGTGAGTCTCTCTTTAAGCTGCTGACTCTGCAGATCCTTACATTGACCACTGTTCTAATTATAGACCACATGTGAACCTTTTTTGACTTGTCTGTGATTGCGTGTGTCGTTTCCTGTATCCCTTTCTAGTCCCAGAGAATTTAAATAGACATGTCTGTGTGAGGAGCATCCATGTGCATACTGTATAGGCTTTGTGTGTATGTAGCTTGCATGTGTAATGCATCGACTTCAGTGCGTGTGCATCTGGCTGCTTCTGTGTCTCTGCAGATACATGTGAGTCACTTTGGGCCAGACCTTTTTATTTTTTTATTTATTGCTAATCCCCGTCCCTGGCCAAAAATACAGAGTGAATCGTCTTTATCCATGGGACTTTGGGGAGGAGAGGAAGAAAGGAGTATGGAACAAGCAAAAGGGGGGAAAAGTAAAGGGGATTGAGGAGAGATGAGAAGAGACTTAAAGGAACCAGGGAGACGGAAGGAGGAGAGGGGAGGAAGTGGGACTCTTGGGGGTTATTTAGGTGAAAGAGAGAGAGAGGTGAGAAAAAAGTGGCGCACACAGAGGGAGAAGACTGGCAAGATGAAGAAGAAGAAGCAGTGGCAATGAAGAATCTAGGGGGAGAGCCGCTGCATTGTTGTATGCTTGAAACCAGTGGGTACAAAATGTCTTTTGACCATGTCTAAAGGCAAACGTGTGAGTACACTGTAGCTGTTCCAAATGGCCCCACTCAAGGATGTGGCGAAAAACCTGACGCCACAGAGAGAGGTCATTTGCTAATCTTTCAGACATGGATAACAGTGCACACTACCATACAGTAATCTCCTTGCAGGTGTTCATTATGTTGCACTTGATTTTACATACAATTGCTTGAAGAATGAAAAAAGAAAGCTTGAGAAAGAAGTTAAAATTGCATACTTTCCCACTTTGCATCTCACAGAAATAGTCGCTAAGTGTGTGGGAGGTTGGGGGAAGTTTGAGAATCAGCGCCGTGATAGGGAAAAAAAACCCTCCTTGAAGCATTCTGACAACTCAAGGTGTGTGAAAGAGTCAGTTTTAGAGGTGTTACAAGTACAAGTGTTAAGTCAAGGTAAAGATCAGTGGAGGCAACCAGATGCATACTATACTTGCCATGGGCGGGACAAAATAGCGAGGCCTAATGTGGACGCATGGTATAGTAGGACTATGTGTGGCTAGCTAGTTACAACTAACTTCTGTACAGTTGATACACAGCCTGCACAAATACTCAGCGGTCAAATATGTGTCAATAACAAGAGGCAGATATTTGGTAGGAGGGAGAGGAAAGAGGCACAAATGAGCAAGAAAGAAAGACAGAAGGGCCTGGTACAGAACAAAGAGCACATGGACCTCCTCTCACTATGGAAACAAGGTTGGAGCTCATTGAGTGCAGTGCATTGTTGGGGAAAAAAACTACTTTAAAATACTTCAGGAGAAATGGGAGAATGGAGAGAATTTAGCATGAGGACAGAGAGCGATGAAGGAGTAAAAGAAAGAGGGAGGGAGAAGAGGGAAGGAAGGAGCAAGAGAGAGCCAAAGTGGGAGGCTGAGGCTGAAAGAGAGATAAAGAAAAAATAAACAATGTAAGGATTTGGAGAGAGAGGAGGATGAGAAAGTTTGAAAGAGAAGGAGAGAGGGAGCGAGAGGGGAGAGGGCTGGAAAGTCAGAGAGGAAAAAGGTGGTGGAGAGAGAATCAGGCCATTCATCCACGCCTCTGGAGAGGGACGCAGTCTGAATTCAGGATAACTCATTCAAAACGCCAACTCCACTTTGTCCCACAACACCTCTGTCAGTCTCTGCTATAGTTACCAAGTGGCTGGGACACATCCAGAATACCTTAACACCATGACTGACAGCAATTTGCAGAATGTGATATACACACACACACACACACACACACACACATGCATAACATAACAACAATGTGGATTCCTCATGTAATGTCAAGTTTTTGGGGCAGCAAACATGATCAGAACAAAACCCTGGAAAGCCATGTTTTTTACTTACAGTATGTGTAAGCTAATGGGGATTCTGATGATGAATATCAAACACATGTGTGCATATGCATGCAAATGCAGGACACACACAAACACACTTAGCATGCCCAAGGAAACATGCTGGAGTGTTGTCAGAACCCCACAATCTCCCTTCTCTGACACCAGAGAGCTTCCTCAACCCTGTCAGATAATTGGTCTCCAGGGATACAATGCTGCTTAATGCTAAAAGCTAAACCTTAATAAGACTGTAACACACACACACACACACACACACACACACAGATATAAAATTACATGTTAGACAAATTCACGACTGACGCGCACAAGATACAAACAGGGATATAAATCGTTTAAGTCTATGTTGTTAAATCAAAAATGAAAGGTGATAAATGCCAGAACAGTAAAAAACAAGTCAATCAGTTCTGCTGTCCTTGCATTTTAGCTTCTCATGCAACAATACCAGTGCAAACACTGGAACACTGATGCTCCGTTTTTTTCCATCCAGGCATGAATGTTTTCTTCTTCTCTCCAGTATTTTCCCACTTTGCAGTGTTATGTTTTAGAAACAGCAGCACATCCCAAAGGTGTTTTGACCAAGTTCTCTCTGTGTGTGTGTCTGTGTGTCTATATGTGTACATCTGTGTGACCTTGTCAGGAGCGTTCCTATTTAATCATCTCAGGGAAATCTCAAACATTCCTTTAAAATTGAACATGAAAGGTAACCTTCTCTATTTTTACTTGCTGTCTCTCTGCAGAGAACCAGGGAATTATCTTGTTCACTCTGCCTGGGATCTGGGGAAGGCGCATGAATAGGGTGGATAGAAAAGAAGATGAGAGAAAGGAGAAAGGAAGAGAAAGGAAGATTGGGAGAAAGGAAAGAAAATGACAGTCACACACACACAGAGGAAGATGTGGACAGAGGAAAGTGAGAGTGAGTGGGTAGACAGAGGGGGAAAGAGAGACTGAAAAAGAGAAAGAGAGTCACAGCCAGACAGAAAGTAAGTTAGAGAGAGAAAGTGAGGCACAAGGAAGAAAAAGAGGTAGAATGTGGTGCAGGGGTAGAGGGGCTGCTGCTAAACAACAAATAACAACACATATCTGGTATAATACAGAATGCTTTGGTCCTAAAGTGCAGGATAAGATGTCCGTTTAACAAGGTGCAGAGAGAAGATGCTATGATGAGGTTCATTGTAACAGTAAACTACATTTGAAGTGAATTGGTGATGTGGAGATGCAGCTCTAGACAGCAGTTTACTGACAACTTGTCATTATTGTCATAACATGGTTTCCACAGATAAATGTTACTGTACAAACAATTTCACACTAGCGTTCACATCCTCAAAAGGTGTGTGTGTAGTACGCACACTTCATCAGGCTTGCTCTAAATGTTCATTGCTGTACTTCTCTTACTAGCTCTCTGTCACAGGTGAGGGCATCCGGCTAAGTGGTGGCGTTGGCTGAGACTGAGGCGAGAGCAGGGAGACCTAACATTGGCTGGGCTGAAATATTTAAGGAAGCCATCCAGAGCGTGTTTCACTCAGTCAGTACCCAGTGGGTCAGTCTCATCAGAGACCAATTACCACTGCTGAGCCACGGATGAAAAGCTCAACGCACAGATATAGAGAGTGTGCACACAGTGTACACACAGAAATGCTCACAATGTGACACATGCATGCACATGAACATGCAGTGCATGAGCACATGTATACAGCAGGCGCATGCTTGACCAACTAAAGCCCATGTACGTACACACTCATTTTCTTTTATATCTGTTGCCATCTCTCTCACCGACTCTGTGTGTCTCTTGATCCTTATTTCTCTCTTTCTAACAAACACAATAATCCTTCTGTCTTTTACAGCTCCACCAAATCCCAAAGGCTTCACAGTAACACTCACAGAGACCCACATACCAAATGTTCCGCTCCCAAACAATATTTACCAAAAAAGTGTCTTCCATGAATGCAGAATAAACCAAGGACAGTGAGAGGTGAGCGGGTGAGCATTTGCACAGCACACACACGCACAGTCTGTCCATTTGTGACTCACTCTGTCAGCAGCACACATTCACATGCACATTATTTTCTCACTGTGACATGCAGAAACCTACACGCAAATGACAGTAGAGCATAACACATTAATAACGATCATTAAAAGGAGAGAAAGGGGGGATAGATAGATGGAATAAATCACTCCTTAGTCACAGTGATGTGAACTGACAGGCCACCAGATAAGGAGCAATTACCCAGAGTCATCATGGCCAGGGAGCATAAGGTACATACACACACCTTGTTAACACACACACACACACACACACACACACATACGGGTTTATGTGGTATAGCCAGACTTTTTCTCCAAACAGGCCCGGGTGTGGTTTAGGTGGACTACCCTTTCCTGAAGTCCTAGAGCTATGGGAGTTTGATTAAAACACTGTAAAAAATCTGAAAAAAATTCACATCACTTTGGACCTTGAATACACCCTTCAGAGCTTGATACACACTACCCTAAAACTATGGTGGTTTATAGAGACAGTTCCACTTTTGAAAAATATGTGACTTATAAGGACTAAAATATTATTGGGACTTTAAAGGGACAATGACATCACTTTTTAAATACCTGCTAATTAACATAAATACACATTAACCTGACATCACCAAGCAATAATGGGACTTAAATATTATTTTATTGCATAACTCAAACCATCACCATTGTTGGTTGGTAACACTGACTAACAGTCAGATAGCAGCCTAGAACAGCTAAACAATACATTGTCACACAACACAAATGACATGACCACTTACTTTAGCTTTTTTACTGAATTCTCACCGGTTGCAGAACAGCTGCGTGTCAGATCCGTGCTCCGCCGGCTGTCAACACCCAGCAGGTCCGGATGCGGTCATGACTGACAGCTGAAGTCTCGAGGATCCGCGAGATCACATAAATATAGAACCACCAACCACCAGTTAGTTTTTAAAACATTGGTACATTTTCAAAATAAAATACATCATGCTCACGGTGTATCATATCTCCCTGCACTACACCTTGAAAACAGCACAGAGTTGTTCCCCTCTACTCTGGATGAAAACTGGTGGTAGTTCGGGGTTTTGGGGTCCTTGTGGCTTCAGCTGTCAGTCATGGCCGCTGCCATTCTGCAACAAATGTGAACGACGGAGCACGGAGCCGTCATGCAGCAGTTATGTATCCTGTGGAAATCAGGGGTTACCCAACTTCAAAAGGCCCATGGTTTCTCATAACAAAATAAATTAATAAAACAATAAATAAAACTGTTTGTGCAGTTTGTTTTGGTGATGGAATTTTGTACTGAACCTTTAAAACATCATTACAACCTATACCAGGCAGACAACAACTTATAACACTTTTTAAAACAAACACCACCACAACCGTCAGTGGATTTAAATCCTATCTTTTTTGCGACTGCCTCTTTGCAGCTATTCCTCTATTTCGAACAAAGTCCCTTATATTTTGCACTGCTCTTTGTGCCAACACGGGGTCTTCCACCAGTTTGCAGTGACTGCATTCAGTTTTGGTGGCCAGCTTTCCTCTGCTTATATGATCTCTGAAATGAGGCATTACTACGCCCTCAGCCTTGGACAACACTTTCTCTTCTGGATCCATGTGCCTTATCAGCATAATTCCCTGGAAATGAGGAAAACAAGAAAAAAAAAAATATTATGAACAAAATGTTAAAGCCATCAAAACATGAGTTCAGTTAATGCCACAGCAGTCAGTGGTGATACAGCTACAACAGTCAGTGGACATACAGCTACAACAGTCAGTGGAGATACAGCTACCACAGTCAGTGGACATACAGCTACAACAGTCAGTGGAGAACAGGTACAGCAGTCAGTGGAGATACAGCAACCACAGTCAGTGGTTAGTGAAGCAGTCAGTGGACATACAGCTACAACAGTCAGGGGAGATACAGTTACAACAGTCAGTGGAGAACAGCTACAGCAGTCAGTGGTTAGTGAAGCAGTCAGTGGACATACAGCTACAACAGTCAGTGGCGATACAGCTACAACAGTCAGTGGCGATACAGCTACAACAGTCAGTGGAGAACAGCTACAGCAGTCAGTGGAGAACAGCTACAGCAGTCAGTGGAGAACAGCTACAGCAGTCAGTGGAGAACAGCTACCACAGTCAGTGGTTGGAGTGACAGTCAGTCAGCTACCACAGTCAGTGGTTATACAGCTACAGCTACAAAAGTCAGTGGCGATACAGCTACAACAGTCAGTGGAGAACAGGTACAGCAGTCAGTGGCGATACAGCTACAACAGTCAGTGGAGAAAAGCTACAGCAGTCAGTGGAGAACAGCTACAGCAGTCAGTGGAGAACAGCTACAGCAGTCAGTGGAGAACAGCTACAGCAGTCAGTGGCGATACAGCTACCACAGTTAGTGGTTAGTGAAGCAGTCAGTGGACATACAGCTACAACAGTCAGTGGCAATACAGCTACAACAGTCAGTGGAGAACAGGTATAGCAGTTAGTGGCGATACAACTACAACAGTCTGTGGAGAACAGGTACAGCAGTCAGTGGCAATACAGCTACAGCAGTCAGTGGAGATACAGCTACAACAGTCAGTGGAGATACAGCTACAACAGTCAGTGGAGAACAGGTACAGCAGTCAGTGGTCAGTGAAGCTGCAGCAACAACAGTCAGTGGAGCTGCAACAACAGTCAGTGGAGAACAGCTACAGCAGTCAGGGGAGATACAGCTACAGTAGTCAGTGAAGCAGTCAGTGGACATACAGCAACAACAGTCAGTGGCGATACAGCTACAGCAGTCAGGGGCGATACAGCCACAACAGTCAGGGGAGAACAGGTACAGCAGTCAGGGGAGAACAGCTACAGCAGTCAGTGGAGATACAGCTACAGTAGTCAGTGGTCAGTGAAGTAGTCAGTGGACATAAAGCTACAACAGTCAGTGGCGATACAGCTACAACAGTCAGTGGAGAACAGGTACAGCAGTTAGTGGAGATACAGCTACCACAGTCAGTGGTTAGTGAAGCAGTCAGTGGACATACAGCTACAACAGTCAGGGGAGATACAGTTACAACAGTCAGTGGAGAACAGGTACAGCAGTCAGTGGAGAACAGCTACAATAGTCGGTGGCGATACAGCTACCACAGTCAGTGGTTAGTGAAGCAGTCAGTGGACATACAGCTACAACAGTCAGTGGCAATACAGCTACAACAGTCAGTGGAGAACAGGTATAGCAGTCAGTGGCAATACAGCTACAACAGTCAGTGGAGAACAGGTACAGCAGTCAGTGGTCAGTGAAGCAGTCAGTGGACATACAGCTACAACAGTCTGTGGAGAACAGGTACAGCAGTCAGTGGCAATACAGCTACAGCAGTCAGTGGAGATACAGCTACAACAGTCAGTGGAGATACAGCTACAACAGTCAGTGGAGAACAGGTACAGCAGTCAGTGGTCAGTGAAGCTTCAGCAACAACAGTCAGTGGAGCTGCAACAACAGTCAGTGGAGAACAACTACAGCAGTCAGGGGAGATACAGCTACAGTAGTCAGTGGTCAGTGAAGCAGTCAGTGGACATACAGCTACAACAGTCAGTGGAGAACAGGTACAGCAGTCAAGGGCGATACAGCCACAACAGTCAGGGGAGAACAGGTACAGCAGTCAGGGGAGAACAGCTACAGCAGTCAGGGGAGAACAGCTACAGCAGTCAGGGGAGAACAGCTACAGCAGTCAGTGGAGATACAGCTACAGTAGTCAGTGGTCAGTGAAGCAGTCAGTGGCGATACAGCTACCACAGTCAGTGGTTAGTGAAGCAGTCAGTGGACATAAAGCTACAACAGTCAGTGGCGATACAGCTACAACAGTCAGTGGAGAACAGGTACAGCAGTCAGTGGTTAGTGAAGCAGTCAGTGGACATACAGCTACAACAGTCAGTGGAGATACAGCTACCACAGTCAGTGGTTAGTGAAGCAGTCAGTGGAGTATACAGCTAGACCAGTCAGTGGCGATACAGCTACAACAGTCAGTGGAGAACAGGTAAAGCAGTCAGTGGCGATACAGCTACAACAGTCAGTGGAGAACAAATACAGCAGTCAGTGGAGAAAAGCTACAGCAGTCAGTGGAGAACAGCTACAGCAGTCGGTGGCGATACAGCTACCACAGTCAGTGGTTAGTGAAGCAGTCAGTGGACATACAGCTACAACAGTCAGTGGCAATACAGCTACAACAGTCAGTGGAGAACAGGTATAGCAGTCAGTGGCGATACAGCTACAACAGTCAGTGGAGAACAGGTACAGCAGTCAGTGGTCAGTGAAGCTGCAGCAACAACAGTCAGTGGAGCTGCAACAACAGTCAGTGGAGAACAACTACAGCAGTCAGTGGTCAGTGAAGCTGCAGCAACAACAGTCAGTGGAGCTGCAACAACAGTCAGTGGAGAACAACTACAGCAGTCAGGGGAGATACAGTTACAGTAGTCAGTGGTCAGTGAATCAGTCAGTGGCGATACAGCTACAACAGTCAGTGGAGAACAGGTATAGCAGTCAGTGGCGATACAGCTACAACAGTCAGTGGAGAACAACTACAGCAGTCAGTGGTCAGTGAAGCTGCAGCAACAACAGTCAGTGGAGCTGCAACAACAGTCAGTGGAGAACAACTACAGCAGTCAGTGGTCAGTGAAGCTGCAGCAACAACAGTCAGTGGAGCTGCAACAACAGTCAGTGGAGAACAACTACAGCAGTCAGGGGAGATACAGCTACAGTAGTCAATGGGCAGTGAAGCAGTCAGTGGACATACAGCTACAACAGTCAGTGGCGATACAGCTACAACAGTCAGTGGCGATACAGCTACAACAGTCAGTGGAGAACAGGTACAGCAGTCAGTAGAGAACAGCTACAGCAGTCAGTGGAGAACAGCTACAGCAGTCAGTGGAGAACAGCTACAGCAGTCAGTGGAGAACAGCTACAGCAGTCAGTGGCGATACAGCTACAACAGTCAGTGGAGATACAGCTACAACAGTCAGTGGAGAACAGGTACAGCAGTCAGTGGTCAGTGAAGCAGTCAGTGGACATACAGCTACAACAGTCAGTGGAGAACAGCTACAGCAGTCAGTGGTTAGTGAAGCAGTCAGTGGACATACAGCTACAACAGTCAGTGGCGATACAGCTACAACAGTCAATGGAGAACAGGTACAGCAGTCAGTGGAGAACAGGTACAGCTACAACAGTCAGTGGAGAACAGGTACAGCAGTCAGTGGAGAACAGGTACAGCAGTCAGTGGAGAACAGGTACAGCAGTCAGTGGAGAACAGGTACAGCAGTCAGTGGAGATACAGCTACCACAGTCAGTGGTTAGTGAAGCAGTCAGTGGACATACAGCTACAACAGTCAGGGGAGATACAGTTACAACAGTCAGTGGAGATACAGCTACCACAGTCAGTGGTTAGTGAAGCAGTCAGTGGAGGATACAGCTACAACAGTCAGTGGAGAACAGGTACAGCAGTCAGTGGCGATACAGCTACAACAGTCAGTGGAGAACAGCTACAGCAGTCAGTGGAGAACAGCTACAGCAGTCAGTGGAGAACAGCTACAGCAGTCAGTGGAGAACAGCTACAGCAGTCAGTGGCGATACAGCTACAACAGTCAGTGGAGAACAGGTACAGCAGTCAGTGGTCAGTGAAGCAGTCAGTGGACATACAGCTACAACAGTCAGTGCAGAACAGCTACAGCAGTCAGTGGTTAGTGAAGCAGTCAGTGGACATACAGCTACAACAGTCAGTGGAGAACAGCTACCACAGTCAGTGGTTAGTGAAGCAGTCAGTGGACATACAGCTACAACAGTCAGTGGCGATACAGCTACAACAGTCAGTGGAGAACAGGTACAGCAGTCAGTGGAGAACAGGTACAGCTACAACAGTCAGTGGAGAACAGGTACAGCAGTCAGTGGAGATACAGCTACCACAGTCAGTGGTTAGTGAAGCAGTCAGTGGACATACAGCTACAACAGTCAGGGGAGATACAGTTACAACAGTCAGTGGAGATACAGCTACCACAGTCAGTGGTTAGTGAAGCAGTCAGTGGAGGATACAGCTACAACAGTCAGTGGAGAACAGGTACAGCAGTCAGTGGCGATACAGCTACAACAGTCAGTGGAGAACAGCTACAGCAGTCAGTGGAGAACAGCTACAGCAGTCAGTGGAGAACAGCTACAGCAGTCAGTGGAGAACAGCTACAGTAGTCAGTGGCGATACAGCTACAACAGTCAGTGGAGAACAGGTACAGCAGTCAGTGGTCAGTGAAGCAGTCAGTGGACATACAGCTACAACAGTCAGTGCAGAACAGCTACAGCAGTCAGTGGTTAGTGAAGCAGTCAGTGGACATACAGCTACAACAGTCAGTGGAGAACAGCTACCACAGTCAGTGGTTAGTGAAGCAGTCAGTGGACATACAGCTACAACAGTCAGTGGCGATACAGCTACAACAGTCAGTGGAGAACAGGTACAGCAGTCAGTGGAGAACAGGTACAGCTACAACAGTCAGTGGAGAACAGGTACAGCAGTCAGTGGAGATACAGCTACCACAGTCAGTGGTTAGTGAAGCAGTCAGTGGACATACAGCTACAACAGTCAGGGGAGATACAGTTACAACAGTCAGTGGAGATACAGCTACCACAGTCAGTGGTTAGTGAAGCAGTCAGTGGAGGATACAGCTACAACAGTCAGTGGAGAACAGGTACAGCAGTCAGTGGCGATACAGCTACAACAGTCAGTGGAGAACAGCTACAGCAGTCAGTGGAGAACAGCTACAGCAGTCAGTGGCAATACAGCTACAACAGTCAGTGGCAATACAGCTACAACAGTCAGTGGTCAGTGAAGCAGTCAGTGGACATACAGCTACAACAGTCAGTGGAGAACAGCTACAGCAGTCAGTGGACATACAGCTACAACAGTCAGTGGCAATACAGCTACAACAGTCAGTGGAGAACAGGTACAGCAGTCAGTGGTCAGTGAAGCAGTCAGTGGACATACAGCTACAACAGTCAGTGGAGAACAGCTACAGCAGTCAGTGGAGATACAGCTACAGCAGTCAGTGGAGAACAGCTACAGCAGTCAGTGGAGAACAGCTACAGCAGTCAGTGGAGAACAGCTACAGCAGTCAGTGGAGAACAGCTACAGCAGTCAGTGGTTAGTGAAGCAGTCAGTGGACATACAGCTACAACAGTCAGTGGCAATACAGCTACAACAGTCAGTGGAGAACAGGTATAGCAGTCAGTGGCGATACAGCTACAACAGTCAGTGGAGAACAGACAGCAGTCAGTGGTCAGTGAAGCAGTCAGTGGACATACAGCTACAACAGTCAGTGGAGAACAGCTACAGCAGTCAGTGGAGAACAGCTACAGCAGTCAGTGGAGAACAGCTACAGCAGTCAGTGGAGAACAGCTACAGCAGTCAGTGGAGAACAGCTACAGCAGTCAGGGGAGATACAGCTACAGTAGTCAGTGGTCAGTGAAGCGGTCAGTGGACATACAGCTACAACAGTCAGTGGAGAACAGCTACAGCAGTCAGTGGAGATACAGCTACAACAGTCAGTGGAGAACAGGTACAGCAGTCAGTGGTCATACAGCAACAACAGTCAGTGGCGATACAGCTACAACAGTCAGTAGAGATATAGCTACAACAGTCAGTGAAGTTGACGACCTGTTCTGTTAAGGGAGTTGGGCAAATAAGACTTTCATTGTATGGTATAAACCACTGTGTTTCTGTGCATAAGACATTAAACCTCTTGAATCTGAATCTTACCCTCAGAGGGAGGTACACTCTCATCCACTGTCGACGACACAAATGACACCGATCCTGTTGAAAATACAATTTAACAAAAGTTACTTTTGTCAGGACAGGAAAAAAATACCTTTTATCAGCAGTGGCTATGAAGTAAGTTAACAATCTTAAGCCTCCAATGTCATGGTCTTGCTCTGTAGTTGTAGAGTCAAAATCCTCAGGATCCACAGTCCCAAACACCTGATGCTGGGACTTCTGTTGTTGTTAACAGATTGGCTCCTACTGTCTTCAGCATCACTTAACTCAATCTCATCTGGAAAATGGCATTATTAAAACTCACATAAATAGCTGGACATAAAAATATGTGGTTGAAATAGCCACATCAAAAAAAAAAAAGTCCTAGGGAAAAGATAGTAGGCCTGGGATTTGTACTTGCCACTTTCTGCAAAACAACAATTTTACTTGAGTAGTTTTGAGCTATTATACCTGTGTTTGTTTAATGTGATGAATGAGCACATAAATGTAACTCAATTGCACCTCCAATTGCACCTCCACAAATATTTTGAATTACTGTCCAGCCATCCTGTAGACATATGCTTGTATTTCTAAATAGTAGTCCTTGACTCATATTTGGACATGAACATTGATTTTTTACAACAGTCGGTGAAGCATCTTATTTATACACAGGTTATTTATAGCGTATCCTATATGAAGATATAACTTTTTTTTGTGGTTAGCCTCAGTGCCAGAAGCTGACTTTTTGTAGCCCTGTATAACTAATTAAGGTGCCTATCCATTACATGTAACCAAACAACTTAACATTCACATTACATCACATCTGGTGACAGGACCCTCTAAAATTTAACGACCTTCCAAGTCCTATTTGTGTTGGGTTCAACGTTTGATACACATACACTCAGATAATATACTGACTGAAGCTTGAAAAAGCATGTTTAGACAACGTCCTTGTATGTCATTGTCCACATACACCATGTACCCAGGCGACCACACACACACACACACACACACACATTGAAATAGGTTGGTAGATTTAACATGTGGCCCCAAGTCACTTCTCTAAGTTGTTCATCAGATTTAACTTACCTGTCCAACGTTGGTGAGTGGGCCGAGCTCTGGACTAGTCTGATTCAGTCGGCTGACGGCTGTATGGATGCATGTGCTCTCAGTGGTCAGCTGTAGAAGCAGAAGACAGAGACAAAAGGACAATAAAGAGAAAGTCCTACAGAGGATATTTGACATCTGAATTAAAAAAAAAATACAGTCTAGCATTGACAGAAAGACAGAGGAAAAATTGCTTTAAAACTCACTAACAACTTTTCTAAGATATTACCAATCAGGAGCGAGACATTTATAAAAATCTATCTTTTGTGAAGAGATACCTCTTCAGTATAATCAACTGTGGATGGTGGAGTTGTGGCGCCAGAGAGGTTTGGAGCCATTCTGTCATCAAGGCCCTGTAAAAAGGAAAAAAACAAAACATATTATAGACCGTGGACCATGAAAACTATACTCTGAACACAGCATTTGATGACTTCTTTGTTTTTGTTCTACCAGTCTGTTATGGTCAGTATCATCTCTGCTATGGTGTGCTGGGTAGGTGACATCAGGGCTGGTGGTGCTAACTAACTGGGCAAGCTGGTGAGAAGGCCAGCTCTGTGGTAAGGATGGATTTGGACAGTGTGGATGCAGTGACAGACAGATAAAAGGGGCGCTGAAAACTAAAGGACAACCTCTCTCTTCCTGTGTGTGGAGCTGAGACAGTTCAGGAGCATGTGTAGCCACAGGCTCAGTTAGCTGCATGCCTCTAAGCACTTAAGGGGCTCCTTAAGACCATCAGCCATCAGACTTGTACATATTATTACTTATTTTTATTGTATTTTTTATTATTTATAGCATCTTATTTATAGCGTATCCTATATGAAGGTATACCTTCTTTATATTTTTAAATGTAGATGGGAATTTGTGATTAGCCTCAGTGCCAGAAGCTGACTTGTTGTAGCCCAATATAACTAATAGGGTGCCTATCCATTACATGTAACATAACTTAACATTCACATTATATCACATCTGGTGACAGGACCCTCTAAAATCTAACGATCTCCCTAGTCATATTTGTGTTGGGTTCAACGATACACATACACTCAGATAATATACTGACTGAAGCTTGAAAAAGCATGTTTAGACAACGTCCTTGTATGTCATTGTCCACATACACCATGTACCCAGGCGGCTACACACACACACACACACACACATTGAAATAGGTTGGTAGATTTAACATGTGGCCCCAAGTCACTTCTCTAAGTTGTACATTAGATTTAACTTACCTGTCCAACGTCGGTGAGTGGGCCGAGCTCTGGACTAGTCTGATTGGGTCGGCTGACGGCTGTATAGATGCACTTGCTCTCAGGGGTCAGCTGTAGACGCAGAAGACAGAGAAAAAAAGGACAATAAAGAGAAAGTCCTAGAGAGCATATTTGAAATCTGAATTAAAAAAAGAAAACAGTCTAGCACTGATAGAAAGACAAAGGAAAACCTTGCTTTAAAATTCACTAACAACTTTTCTAAGATATTAACAATCAGGAGCGAGACATTTATAAAAATCTATCTTTTGTGAAGACATACCTCTTCAGTATTATCAACTGTGGATGGCGGATTTGTGTCATCACAAAGATTTGGAACCATTTTGTCATCAAGGCCCTGTAAAAAAAGAAAAAAAATAGTAAACATATTGTAGACCGTGGAGCATGACAACTATACTCTGATGAATATAGCATTTAAATCACTTCTTTGTTTTTGTTCTACCAGTCTGTTATGGTCAGTATCATCTCTGCTATGGTGTGCTGGGTAGGTGACATCAGGGCTGGGGTGCTAACTAACTGGGCAAGCTGGTGAGAAGGCCAGCTCTGTGGTAAGGATGGATTTGGACAGTGTGGATGCAGTGACAGACAGATAAAAGGGGCGCTGAAAACTAAAGGACAACCTCTCTCTTCCTGTGTGTGGAGCTGAGACAGTTCAGGAGCATGTGTAGCCACAGGCTCAGTTAGCTGCATGCCTCTAAGCACTCGAGGGGCTCTTTAAGACCATCAGCCCTCAGACTTGTACATATTATTACTTATTATTTATTGTATTTTATTATTATTTATAGCATCTTATTTATAGCGTATCCTATATGAAGATATACCTTCTTTATATATTTTTAAATGTAGATGGGAATTTGTGATTAGCCTCAGTGCCAGAAGCTGACTTGTTGTAGCCCAATATAACTAATAGGGTGCCTATCCATTACATGTAACATAACTTAACATTCACATTATATCACATCTGGTGACAGGACCCTCTAAAATCTAACGATCTCCCTAGTCATATTTGTGTTGGGTTCAACGATACACATACACTCAGATAATATACTGACTGAAGCTTGAAAAAGCATGTTTAGACAACGTCCTTGTATGTCATTGTCCACATACACCATGTACCCAGGCTACTACACACACACACACACACACATTGAAATAGGTTGGTAGATTTAACATGTGGCCCCAAGTCACTTCTCTAAGTTGTACATTAGATTTAAATTACCTGCCCAACGTTGGTGAGTGGGCCGAGCTCTGGACTAGTCTGATTGGATTCGGCTGACGGCTGTATAGATGCACTTGCTCTCAGGGGTCAGCTGTAGAAGCAGAAGACAGAGACAAAAGGACAATAAAGAGAAAGTCCTAGAGAGGATATTTGACATCTGAATTAAAAAAAAAGAAAACAGTCTAGCACTGATAGAAAGACAAAGGAAAACCTTGCTTTAAAATTCACTAACAACTTTTCTAAGATATTAACAATCAGGAGCGAGATATTTATAAAAATCTATCTTTTGTGAAGACATACCTCTTCAGTATTATCAACTGTGGATGGCGGATTTGTGTCATCACAAAGATTTGGAACCATTTTGTCATCAAGGCCCTGTAAAAGGAAAAAAATAGTAAACATATTGTAGACCGTGGAGCATGAAAACTATACTCTGATGAATATAGCATTTAAATCACTTCTTTGTTTTTGTTCTACCAGTCTGTTATGGTCAGTATCATCTCTGCTATGGTGTGCTGGGTAGGTGACATCAGGGCTGGGGGTGCTAACTAACTGGGCAAGCTGGTGAGAAGGCCAGCTCTGTGGTAAGGATGGATTTGGACAGTGTGGATGCAGTGACAGACAGATAAAAGGGACGCTGAAAACTAAAGGACAACCTCTCTCTTCCTGTGTGTGGAGCTGAGACAGTTCAGGAGCATGTGTAGCCACAGGCTCAGTTAACTGCATGCCTCTAAGCACTTGAGGGGCTCCTTAAGACCATCAGCCATCAGACTTGTACATATTACTATTTTATTGTTATTTATAGCATCTTATTTATACACAGCTTATTTATAGCGTATCCTATATGAAGATATACCTTCTTTATATTTTTAAATGTAGATGGGAATTTGTGATTACCCTCAGTGCCAGGAGCTGACTTGTTGTAGCCCAATATAACTAATAGGGTGCCTATCCATTACATGTAACATAACTTAACATTCACATTATATCCCATCTGGTGACAGGACCCTCTAAAATCTAACGATCTCCCAAGTCACTTCTCTAAGTTGTACATTAGATTTAACTTACCAGTCCAACGTTGGTGAGTGGGCCGAGCTTTGGACTAGTCTGATTCAGTCGGCTGACGGCTGTATAGATGCATGTGCTCTCAGGGGTCAGCTGTAGAAGCAGAAGACAGAGACAAAAAGACAATAAAGAGAAAGTCCTAGAGAGCATATTTGACATCTGAATTAAAAAAAGAAAACAGTCTAGCTCTGATAGAAAGACTTTGGAGCCGTTTTGTCATCAAGGCCTTGTAAAAAGGAAAAAATACTAAACATATTGTAGACGGTGGAGCATGAAAACTTTACTCTGATGAACAAAAACAAAGAAGTGATTAAATGCTATATTCATCAGTCTGTTATGGTCAGTTTCATCTCTGCTATGGTGTGCTGGGTATGTAGCATCAGGGCTGGTGGGCCTAACAAAAGCTATAAAAATCATGTTCCACCTGAAGATGAAAATGTACTGGATTTTGGTGAAATGTGAAATGTTCTATGGTTAAAGCATTTGTCATGACAGAACTATCAATTTCACAAAGTCAAATTTTAACCACCTTGCATCTCCATGGCCAGTCTGAGTCACCATAATCATAGGTGATCTCCTCTCCTGGACTTATGTCTCTAACTGCAAACAAGCAGAGATGGGGCTTCCCTTGCACAGCGAGGTACTTCATCTTGGCATTCGGGTTTATATGGTCGTCATTTACAAGTCTGCCAAACGATCCATCCTCTTTTGCTGCATCAACACTACAAACACACAAGTTACATTTTCTAAACAATCAGTTTTTATAATAATGCAATGTAAATTAACCTGAAGGGAGAAAAAGAGTCATATAAGTCTGATTAGATTAACCAGTGACATATACTTACCACCACAGTTTTCCATTAAAACGGAACTCGAACATGAACACTTTGAGGCGGTCATGGTAAATTCTCTGTCTCCTCTCACATTCTTGCTTGCTTATCAGCTCACCTCTGTATTCTAATAGAAAGTCTCCCTTTTCAAATGGAACAGAGGTGAAGATGCCACGACCTAATTCATCAAAGACCAAACAACAAATAAGTGGCAAAAAGTGATATGTATTAAAGTTGAATCATGATTAGACAGTCAGAAGATTTAACTTACCTTTTACAGCATTGATGTACCTGATGTCAAGTCCCACTTTGTCACTTTGAGCAGTAACATAAAATCTTGCATCATCTTTTGGATTAATGCGTCTACGCCGCTGCATGTTTCCTGTTTTCAGGTGTCACAGCCTAAATTAACAAAAGTGATTGTCATTATTACAACGGTCACTGGGACAAGCATGATCAGAAAACAAAAGTCTGGGTAAATTAATAATGTACAATTCACATCTGGACAGAAGCCAAATAATGTGCTCATAACTGCACCATGCATATTTACAACAACACAAAGTACCAGGCTGGTGGGAGTCTGTACTACATAACAGGAGGCCGACAGCTGCTTTAATCTCCAGCTGTGATGCACCACATTCCGACTAAATTTCATCCTGCCTCCAACTGATGGAAAGTCACTGACCACATCAGATAATTTCTCTAATCAAAAATCAAATGGAGCATATCTCTAGTAGGCTTCATAGACCATGCTGCTCAGTGTTATCATCCAAAAGTAACAGACAGGTAGCAAAAAAATAGGTTTTAACTAACAGCAGCTGTGTTTAGTTTCCCAGGGTAAAATCTTAAATTGATAAATATTCTGTCTGATTCTCTTCTCTTTATAATCATACTCTACATGTTCTCTAACTTCATGTGACAGTTATGGGATTCACATTGTGTTTTGGGTTTTAAAGTCCTTTTAAATTTGGTTTCTTTGGTCAATATGAATTACAGATTATTATGACATGAAATGTTATCACTGTTATGCTGTTTACGAATTATTCAAATAATTAACATGCAACTGACCGGTCAATTAACAGGTCAGCAAACGCGGGACGCCTGGTCACCCTAAACTAGCTGCTTTCCAGTCGTCCTCTCCTGTCCTGTCTGCAGGACCCCAGTCACGGAGACGCTAAACGAGGCTTAACGAGCAGCATGCGGCCACGCAGCCACAGCTCAACTTGACCGAGCTAGCTAGCTTTCATTTTAAAAATGACCAACTCTAACCCACTGACAACGTTGCTCTTGTCCTCATGTCTACCTGCTGTCCGCATGTCTACCTGCTGTCCCCATGTCTACCTGCTGTCCGCATGTCTACCTGCTGTCTTCCACCTCTTTAGTCGAGGCTTAATGAGCAGGACATGTTGATAGCTACTCAAGCTAGCTCTGCTAACATTGCTTACGCTTCTAAATATATAGCAATTTACCGTTTTGCAAAAATGCAACTATATTAACAAATATAAATCTTACCTGTATGTATTTAATCCCAAAGTACGTCCATGTAGTCTAGCTGCCACTTTCCAGATGTTTCCATTTAAGTTTTAAAACACCGACGTCTCTCTCTGCTACCTCAACGTGTCTGGGCAAGCCCCGGCAGGTCTGGGCGGAGCCCAGCAGGTCTGGGCGGAGCTCCCGGTTGACTTCTGTTTGGTACCGCCCACGCGCGAAAACCAGCCAATCACAAGCCAGCCCGCCAAAATGCACCGTGTGTGTAAGAAATGTGTATGAAACTGCAATATAAAACCCAGCAGTGGCGGCGCACTTCCGATACACTGGGATACACTCAAAATCAGGTCAAACGGTAAATTAGGACTTTGAAAGAAAAAGAGAATTTGAGTTGTTTAGACTCTAACGAATGCAATTCCGCTCTTTGATTTACGAGGACTTTGGCCTAGTCCCTGTAATCCCCTTAGGTCCGCGGAGCCCAGGTGAAATGTCAGGTGTTTTGTCCACGTATACCATATAAACCAACACACACACACACACACACACACACACACACAGACACACACACACACACACACACACAGGTATATACACAAGCATGCATGCAATCAAAAACCACCACACACACCAAGATTGTGTGATACTGATACACTAACATGCAGATAGGGCGACTCATATAAACACACACTAAAACAGAAGATCTCTCTCACTCACACTCACAGTATACTTACCTTGATTTATTCTTTTTTTCTCCCTGGCTAGAGGGGAAAAGGTTCTGTCTCTCCCGTCTTCCTTTTTGTAAGCCCCAGGGAGAAAAGGCACTTAAGATAACATAGACACGACACATGTTGAATTGAGGCTGCTGCTGAGACATATGAAGGCGAGGGGGAACAAGAGAACTCAATTCAAACAAAGATAAAATATCTCTTCTTGACTGGCAAATGACAAGCCTAGAGGCTGGGACTGGATTGGGACAGTTTAGCACTCACTATATTTACATTGTAGTTCTCCCTTCTTGGCAGCAATGGATTTCATTTTAATTGGGAGCTCCCCTTTATGGGGTAATTTAGTGCAATTTCCACTTTTTTCAAAAACCTGCACCAAACAAAAAATAACAACAAAAAACAAGGTAAACATTTATGTTGCTGTGGTTGCCCTCTTTGGACCTCTATTTCAATTTAGTGAGGAAGTGCATTTATTTAATTTATGTAGCCATTTCAAATAACATGTTTTATATGCTTGACACAATGCTATATAAAAGCATAATATTTAGGTCTAATTTCAGGCAGTCCACTGCATTATCAATTTAGACTTACAGACATATTAAACAGAGTGGGATTTAACTGCAACCTTAGGGAGTATATGGAGTGGATGAAATGTATCACATACTGAAAGACTAAACATAATTGTAATTGTCCACATAGGGGATCAATAAAGAGTAAAACAATAACAATAAAGGTATAAACAAGCCACGGCATTGTTTAATCCATGTGTGAATAGCACAGTCTGACTAGGGACAAGTATCGTGAATTAGCTTCAGCTAATAACATTATGATACATACATCAGATGACTCTTTAAGATTATCTATGTTTTTTTGTGTCTGTCCCTATAAACTTTAATAATAATTGTTTTAGAGGCTTAGCCATGATCAATCCAACCTGACAGATGTTTTTCTTTCATTCTGCACATGTATGCCATGATCTCATGAACACCTTTAATGTCAATTCAATTTATCTATGAAATAACTTTTACATTTCACCAGAGGAATGTGCTGGTGATACTGTTTGTTTAAATGTGACCTAAAGTAGGAGAATTGGAGAGCAATGGCATTACAAAAGGGACAACCAGCAGTGGATGTCCTAGACCTTGTGCATAGGAAGAGGATGGTAAAGTTTAGCTCACACAGCGTGATTAATTACAGATACATTATTTTGCTAAAATCTTTGTAAGTCTCATTAAATGAAGCCTTAGAGCCTGGGAACATCTGCAGACAGTAGCTGGTAAAGAGTCACTCACTGAAAGAGAAGCAGTTCACAAAAGAATGCAATCATCTTCAAAAGAGGAAGAGAAACATGCTGCAAGGTGACTAAAATGTGTTCTCAGAATAACAAACAAGTTTTATGTATTAGGTTAATATATTCAGTGAACTACATTTAAACCTAATAAATGTCAGCAGTTGCAATGAAGGTAATGCCTACCGGGAAGAAGTCACATACTTCACTATATGTGGAGATTTGTGCTGTGTGATGTCAGAAAACATATTACATTCTAATCTTACATTTTTTGTGTTTTTATTTTGTCTATGTTGAATTAACAATTCTCTATGTACATATGTCTGAAAACATATCACACAATATGCAACTGTCAGCATTTCAGTCAGGAGAGACATGTTTTCAGATATGCAAATAAGGTTTATTGTACAGTCAACAAAATGTACATAGTCTTTGGCAATTACACTCCATTGCTATATGAATATTTTGTATTTATGTGTAGGGGCAGAGAACCATCAGACCCCACCGATGGAATCTAGACACCGGTGTTGGTGACAAAGGAGCCTGAAGACCAGATCTAAGGAGGCCCTGAACCTGTCAACTGGAGTAGATGACTGGAGGTGGAAGGGAAGGTGGAGGGGTGCACTCTTTGCCTGCAACAACAGCTGATAGCAAAGGATGAAACAGATTATTTAAAGCAGGGTTGTGACTCTGTGATTGGCCCTTGAAATATATGAGTCGGATTGGTTTAGAGCATTGATTAAGAGCAGCATGATAAAATATACATTTATTTGGATAACAACTGAATTGATTTAGGAGTGCATCAATTAAAAGTTAGGTCTTCTTAAAATAATTACAATGAGCTACATTAGATAAACTGGCCTATGTTTTTTAGAAAGTAATTATAAGTATTCTATATCTGCAACATATGTTCGGACAGTGTGTCCTTGATAAAGATACTAAACCACTCCCTGTGCACTTCAATGTCCAATAAGCAATGCCCCATAAAATGTTGGTAAACTCCCATTATAAGTTGTACTTTAATGCTATTTCTCAGTTCATAATAATGATTCTTAGACTTAGACTTAAACTTCTTTGTATTGATCCTTTTGCAGTTTTCAGCAGCTTACAAAATTCTACACAGGAGAAAGAAAAAAAAACACTTAACGAAAATACATTAGAAAAGGACCTAACCTGATTAATCACAACTGCAAACAATGCAACACAGGTGGGTCACATCAGTTTGAGTGGCATTTAGCAGTAATTTTCCTGCTGTGAGGTTTAGAGGCGACATTAGAGAACTAATAGGCTCAAAAGTGGCCAACTTTTGAGCCTATTAAATGTTAAAGGTCCCATGACATGGTGCTCTTTAGATGCTTTTATATAGACTTTAGTGGTCCCCTAATGCCATATCTGAAGTCTCTTTCCCAAAATTCAGCCTTGGTGCAGAATTACAGCCACTAGCGCCAGTCCCACAATCAGATTTCCTGTCTGTAGCTTTTGAGCAAGATAGAGAGGGGGCAAGGTGGGGGTGTGGCCTTGACTAACTGCCACTTTGCTCGTTTGAAAGCCATGATGTCTCTCTCTCATGGGTGGGCCAATTTCTCTTGTCTTTCATGCAGGCTGGGGGAACTCAGATTAATGTTAAAAAAAACTCATAAAGTTACTTTTTTTATGCCATGGGACCTTTAAATATAGAAAATCACCACATGTGCAAAGCAAATACATACTTCACTGATAAAGAGTGTTTAGGCAGCTACAAACTACAACATAGATATATACAGTAAGGGGCTGACAAAGCAGTCAACCTAAAAAGACCCACTTTTGTTTTCAATAGTGATTTTAGTCTTTTGCTATTTTGGTTATTATCATGTCTACTTCTCAGATGCATATAAATTAAATTAAATCAAACTTTGAATGAACTCAAACTTAAAACTCAATTCTTCAGATGTTACTGAAAAAGAGGACACATCTGTCATCTGTGCTGGTGGTTGGAGGTTGCTGTTGGGGCCACAAGGAGAACTATAAATAAAAGACAGCATCAATATATAACAAAGACAGTCAATTTTCTCTTGACAGCAATCAAACTCTGTAAGCTGAGAAACAAAAGTCATGAAGCACATTACTTTATATGCTTATCCTCAATCTGATGTCAGAAATGAACACGTTTACTCCAGTGTAATAACTTTCTTTATTTCTTTTTTGCTTCCTCTCACCTACTGTTTTTCTTTTCTCTGCCTTTATTCTTGCAATAGACGCTCCCCCCTCGTTTCCTTACTAATAATAACGAGGGGGGAGTTGACAAGTCCAAAACATGTAGCAGGCCATGTCCCGCTGAAGGGATGCTGTGGAGATGATGTAGCCCCCAGGCCACACATAGACATCATGCCACGGTTGGGAACAATAAATAGCAACGCTATTATTTAACAGACTGCAGAGTCAAACGCTGCTGCAATGTGTGACCTTTACATTGCTGGTGGGCTAATACAGAAATGAAGAGCGAGCAAGAGAGGTGGAGGAAAGAAATTTAGGGAGCAGACAAACCCAGATGAACACACACATACACTCAAACACAGTCGTATTAGTGCAGATACGTTCACATTTAAAATTAAGCATTCATGCATGAGGACCTAATATTGTTATTAGTGATGCAGAAGATACTCACATGGACAGCCGTGCACACTTGCTGACTGTTCTGATTACATTATGTTAGCCCCATGAACAAATGGGTGTGTGAGTGCATGTGTGTGTGGTAAATCAGGCAATTCTGCAGTAAAAGTTACTGTCAAACCCGACTCAGGGATGTGCTGATAGAGAGGTTTTAGAGCAGCAGACCTCTGCCTTAGGCGTAGAGGAACTTGGAGGATGGTGGGGGGGTGGGCAGACAGTGGAAAGGAGAAGAAGCAACAGAGATAAAGAAAACAGGAATGCAGCAGAAAATAAACAAGGTTATAGAAATGGGGGGGGGGGCAACAAAACAGGGATTTGAGTGAGGGGGAGCCAAGGTCAAGCCAGTGACGCAGGGAGAGAAAAGAGAGATAGAATGGTGACAAATGAAAGGAAGAGGAAGGCAAGGAGGGAGGGCTGGGGAGGAGGAGGAGAGTGAGACCTTGGCATGATAATTTGTTCATTAGGAAAGACCTTGACCGAGAATTTTCTCTCTACATCCTGATCTCCTGACTCTGCTCCTCTTCTTTCCTCCTTTTCTCCATCAATGCCCCCTCCACCCAACCATCCCCCTGTAACCTCCCACAACCTACTTTGCTTAGTTTTCTCTTTTTCTCCCTCTCAACATCACCGCTCTCTCATTATAGAATCCCTACTCAGCAACTCTAAGACATGGAGGCATGGTGAGAGAGCAAGCGAAAAAGTGAGACATACAGACAGAGAGAGGGAGGGAGAGAGAACATGAAAGGTTACCATCATGTTACTTCTTTCTAATCTGTGTTTTTTCTTGTTCTGCAAGCATACTGAGCATTCAAATTGAGTACCCCCTTATCAACTAGTGGTTTCAAGTGTCCTAAGCTTTAATGAGATAAATAAATCCTTTCAAAGGGAAACAAGAGGAGGGGGGAAGTGATTTTTTTAACAGGCATGCACTTTGCCAAACAAATGTGAAATCAATAAGGAGTACCGTTAGACACGTAAAGTTTTCCCTATCAGCTGCATACCTAAGTACAGCAAGGGAATCTCTAGGCTTATAAAGTGAAAAATGAAAGAAACTGATGACAACTGATTTCTTGGAGAGATACGGTAATTGGCACAGACTTTGTTTAATTTTTTGTTAAGAAGCGGGGATCATATGCCGCACTTACAGGAAATTGGGGCTTCACGATTCTGACTTATTTCATAAGTAAGGAGTGCACGTGTAAATAAAGGAATGGCAGATGCAAAGATGTACTGTAGAACATTTTAAATACCAATCTCCATCTAATACTGATGGAAGGAAAGTGAAAAGGAACTTGTAACATTTCCACAATAAGACAAAGATTCAAATATTAAAATCTCTTACACAACCCTAACCTGATGCGCCAGATGGAACACAGAACCATCTGAGAAGTCGTCATTGGAAAATGTTTGGAAAGGGCAGGCAATTTAAAAAATATCTGCCGATTAGAATAACCATCTGTCTCTTATGTCCACCCTTGTTGTTTTGACAGTCATGGCCGGCCGTCACACCTAAACCATGGCCATTGCTGCCAGTAGCTCCTCACAGGACGCTGAATGGTTCGAAGAGTGTTTCAGCCACAAACACATTACTTAAAGCCTGACAAAATGGATTTTCGTGTGATGTGATCCCGCGATTCTTGCATAATCTTGTGACATCACAAAAATCCATCTTCCTTAACTTTGACTATATAAAATCTGCAATACCAGACAAAAACACAGTAGATAAATAAACAGCAACAGAAATCTTCAAACATTTTTTTAATGTTTCACCTCAAATAATCTCAAAACGAATATTCCACACTACACTAAAATAACTCTGTGGAGATTTTGACCACTTGTGGCGCTATAGAGCAAAACTTTGAATAATGGGCCAATAGACTCTGAGGTAACACCATGACGTAAGGGTCACCTAACCAATTTGACAGCAAAATACATTGAAAAGCTAGTATTTGATAGCCTTGATAGTTAAGCTACTTGTACTATGAACATCACACACTGGAAACTATAACATGCCTTAAAACTAAGAAAAATGTTTATAACCTCTCTGCTTTTCATGGGAAATTGAAATGTGATTGAATGTTACAGGGCTGACAGAGCTATTTGCAAATTTGCACTGGTTGTCAGTAGAGAAAATGGTAGAGGAATTGTTTTCTATTGTTCAGTATGGAATTGTTTGGTTGTTTTGGTATCTTTGTGCACCAGAATGAGTGGTAGTACAGAGATGCAAAGAGGCAATAGGGAAATTGAATGGGTAAAACATACAAACAAAGCCAAGACGATAGCATGCATGCAACACCACAGGTGTCTCCAGCAACCTCTGCAGGTGGCACTTAATACCAGATTGCACAGCAATCTGGCCCCATGTGGCAACCAAGACCTTAAGCATTGTCCTCAGGACAATGCCCTCCCGTTGTGCTGTTACCTTGTTGTGTTGGGGAAGCTGGTGTACCCAAGGTTCTAGAGGCTATACCGGCGGGGGGTATAATCTCCTGTAGGTTCAATAATGCCAGGCAGTTTCTAGAGGAGAGGCCAGACGAAAAACAGCACACTGGCCCTCCAGGTTGAGGGTTGGGCAAGGGGCTCACAACCCCAACCCGGAAAAACAAGATGAAACGACTACAAGGGAACAAAGAGAGAAGTTTGACCTGGGAGAGAAAGGCTCTTCAACTCGAAGACCTATGAAGATGGGACATACCTGGTCACAGATAGAAAAGAGAGCCAGTGACCAAGTTCTCTGGAGGTTCTTTGTCAATGGCCTATACCCCTCAAGGGGTGTCAGGTATAAGTAAGTAAAGTCAGGACAATGTGGAAGTTAAATAGAAATACAGTGGAATTGCCAAAGATGGCTCTTGAGCCCCTGACCCTTCACAGAATATTTGGTTTAATGGCCAAGTGTTTACCAAAGTGGTCCTGCACAAGATGATCACAGATGAGATCAATAACACGAATGCCAATAGCTATTGTATGTCAGGTCAAGCAAAAGCAAGCCATGTATGTACCTATGGACATGGCCAGCTTTAATGACTTAAGACCAACCTACATTCCTGCATCAGCCAAGAGTTATTTGGAGGAACTTACTTCTTTTTCCTTTTTATTGCATGAAACAGATGCAAAGTGCTCAAATACCTTCTAGCTAGAGTGAAACAAAATGGGACTTGGTGACCATTGTACTGAATATCATTGGCTTTCCACTTCCTTGGTCACTCCAGCTAAAAATCCTACACCAACGAGAGGTGGCAGGTAGCAAGTGTAATGGGCCATTCACAGGTGGTATCAAATTAATTTTACATGTCTCTGAATGCTGTAAAAGAGGCAGCCCGGATTAGGGAACAACAGCTGACCGCCTAGAGTGAGACTCCAAGAAAAGACAGAGCAGCTTGCCGCTCGTGAACAACTGTGTTTTCTGTAAAGAGCTTAGAAAAACCCTCAAATGAGGAGACTGCTAGAGATGGACAACAAACAAGTGAATATTACGTCCAGGTCTCATGCAAATGACGTAGCATGGTATAAATATGAAACAAACTATCTCAAGATTATCAGATCTGCATTTCACAATAATGGAAATATGAATTCAAAATCATTAGATAAAATACATTTTGAGAAAAATATGTTTTGCATAATAAAGTTGCATTGGGAACTGAGGTTATTATGGCAGTTTAGTCAGTTAAAATTACCCTGTGGAGTTTCTGATCACTAGCAGTGCTGTGGAACAATGCAGTTATGTGGGTCCCCATTTGGTTTGTGGGAGTTGGACCTTGAAAGTGGGTGGAGGTAACACATCAACAAACGTAGGGATGTCCATTTATAATGTGTATAATTGAAACAGTGTATTGATCTAGAGAACCAGGGACAAGTAGACTAGAGTAAACTCAAGTAGCTTTGTGTGTATCTGAACAATCCTGATGTATGTGCTTTTTTCTTCTGGCTTTTAGAAAGCACATTATTATTTGATATCTATTAAGTACACATGCGTCCTTTTATAGTTTAGTTTTACTTCCTTTAAATGTCAGGTTATTATGTAATGGCCTATTTTCACACATCTAAGTGGAGCCTTTCTATTGACATCATTTGTTGTGTTGAATTACCAAAGCTGTGGAGCTGTTGGTTTAAATATCCAAATCTAGCTAGTAAATACTTACTGGAATTAAGAAAATGCCTGGTATTCTTTACTCTCTCATACTGATGATAAACCTTAAGATTTTCAAATGCTGGTTTTACCTGCCATGGATGCTCGCTCAATGGCTATTAGGATGTTCCTGTGTGTTCCCTTTGTGCCTACCCCCAACTGAGACTATTTGTATACTAACTCAGCATTTTTCCTACAACCATTCCTACAATTTTGCTATTATAAATAACATGACTTTGTTTAGCTGGTTTTGTTTAATAGACACAGTGTGAAAGGAAGTGTAGCAAGGAAAGCACTGCTTTATTTGATCTTAGTTGTACAGCACAGTGTCACACAGCAGAAAAATAAATGTTGTCATCAGTAGCAACCAAACTTATGGAAATATTTTGGTGGGTTAGCTAAATTTAACTTTTCCATTTTGAGACTGCGATGGTGAAACACAGCATACTACTTGTGGTGTCCATCTGTGGGTACGGATCAATGGCTTATAAAAGATCTGTTTGGGTATGTTTCACACTGCAGTCTGTGCGCATCTTGATTGTACATCCCTCAGCTCAAATAGCTTAACACTTGCTCAGGTATTGCTTTTTGGGTGAAAACAATTCAGATATATGTCTAACTCACTGTAGCAACTGCCTTCTAGGACTTAATGATTATGCCATTTCATGATAATAAAACTGCCAGACTGCAGCAGTGAGTGGATGTCATGTCTTTGTAATAGTGCATCTTAGATAAATGCTTGTTACATGTAATAATGTGGCTTGATTTCACAGAGCTGAATATTCAAAGTTCCTGAAATGTCCTTCACTGCTGTATTGAGCTCCAGTGATGCTCAGCTAGCATTACTTCTACTATATTGGGAGACTATATTGGTTAGGCCACTCTTGGGTTTAGCCTGACTCACAGTGTGGTCAAGTCAGACAGTCAACAAAAGAAAATTAACTAAAAATAAAGCCAAAAAGTTATTATTATTATAGCATTATTGCTAACCAACCCCTGGGCTATTTCAGAGCTTAGAGCTGTGTTTCCATGGTAACAATCAATGACTCCAGTTGACAACTGACTATAAACTTTCAACTGACAAAAAAAGCTTGTGGTTTGTTAGCAATGTTGTTCAATGAGCATTGATTAGGTTTCAGCATATCCTCTTGTGAATAAGTTCTTTTTTTTTTTTTTTTTAAACATAATTGTTGCAGAAAGGGGCAATGTTTCTGCTGAGTGAACAGAGGTGAGCAGAAGCCGCCTCTCTGTTATTCCATGCTTTTCCTTTGAATCATGCCTTAATTTACTCAGTTAAAAGGAAATTAGTGATAGGAACTTAACAGCTTTAGTCATTGACATAACATTATAACTGAATTATAAAAGAGCTATAGTGAATTTTATGAGCATTACATTATTTATTGATCTTGACCTGGATTGATTCAAATTGAACTAAATAAATATGTGATGACCCTGTCTGGTCCTGCCTCATCCTGTGCTGCAAAACAAGGACGGAGAGGCAGTTTGGACCCCACAGCCAAGATGCTCAGAGAAAACAATGGCACAAAAGGATGACAAACACACAGAGTAAAGAAGTGGAAAGGATACATATAAGCTCAAAATACAAGGATGCATGCATTGTGGCATATGCCCCTAGGAAGCTGGAGAAAACCTTATATACTCATGTAAATATGCCACACACTGCAACATATCTACACATACACACACACACACCCACACACAACAGAAAGCAGCATCTCATGGGCCATAATTGGCTGAGCACATGGACCTTGTTCAGTGTGTTTCTGTGTGCATGTGCATACATTTAAGTGCTCATAGAGGTTTCTAGGCAGGCTTAGACTCCAGCATGCAGTTTTCAGAATTTTTTTATTTAGCTACGTAAGCATTTTTTTTTTATTATTCCTACCATATTAAAATTTGATGTGATGATGGACGGACCTTTAATAAATGGAGGCTCTTATACAATGTGTGTATGTGTCTGGGTTTGTATGTGTAAGAACTAGAATGTGTTGAACGTGTCTATTGAGAGAAAGAGATAAAGAGAGAGAGAGACAGAGAGAGAGAGGGAGAGAGGAGGGAGGTCAAAGTAAAAGTGGGGCCGAGACGGAGGATGGAGGGATACAGAAAGAAGGAAAATGAAGGGAATGTAATACTGACCTTAAATGAACAGATCTTAAAAAACAATACTGTCTTTTTCTGAACCTTTTACATTCTATATAATGTACATGCACGCACGCATGCACGCGGCACACACACAGGTTTCTAAAATCCACATGCCTTTGGATGTAGAGCGCTGAGAGGAGAATTGCCCTCGGCAAGAGTTGTCCTGTCTAATAACACCCTAAAATTCAGAGAATGAGGGAGAGGAGCAAAAATAGGAGAAGAAAAAAGAGCAAAGTGTTGAATATTTATATTGAAAAGAATGTGGCTGGTCAGGCAAGCAGGCATGATGTCACAACATGCAGGGTCAACAGAACGACATACAGGGACATGCTCATGCACCCTAAAAGACACTCAAACACTCACACACACATATAAACATATATTTGCATGCACATACATACAACTTCAGGCTAAAGGAACTGACGCTTGTTTTTGATCTGAGATGCTAACAGTCTTTGTTCCGAGCTCTGGGGATATACAAAGACAGAAATATTGGCTGATCACTCAACCTGAGGAAACACTGACATGCAAATAGACAACACTTGTTTAAAGACACTTCCATATACACAAAGTGGATTCCACATATCTTCACATACATATTATAAAACATACCCAAACCAATGGTCTAAAACATCCCTGTTAAATGTGTTTACAAACTAGGGAAAAATGAAAAATAGTCACTCCTTATAGCAAAAACAAGTCACGTCGAACTGTTTCACTAGATGAGTAACATGTATGGAGGCTATTTTTCTGTACAGAAGATGCTGATGAATATTCTAATAAGAACAACAACAACAAAATCACCATGGATTGCTTGGCTCTGTGTTCTGTGTCAACACTGTTTGCAGTCTGTGTTATCCTGGATCTATTTCTCATCCAAGCAACTAATTAGTGAGTAACGGTGCTGGGTCTTCTGTATTATTATGTATAGAGTTCTATCTAACATCAAGTCTGTATACTTTTCCCATTTAGAAAAATATTTTTCACATTAGTTGGATCCAGTGAACCAGAGTATTCAGGACAATGATTGTGTTCATGCTCTGAGGAAATGGGTGAATCAATATATTCCCTGGTACACCATGGTGATGTCCTCATTCTCAGGTCAATTGGTGGAAATAATTGAAGATTTTTATTTCTGTGTCTCAGACATAATAAAATATTGATAACAGTAAACAATAGCTCCGAAACAGTCCACAACATTCCTGAGCAGTTAATAAACACACAGATTGTTTTCTGAACCATTTTGCATGCTATTCCTTCGACATCAAACTTTTTTACATTACCAGCTGAAACTAGGTTTTTAACTTACCAGCCATTCAGAATTTACGTAACTGTAACTGAGATGTTTTTCTTTCTCTCATCTTTACAACCAACAACCCCTCAGACAGTGCATTATTAACTTATAGTGCTCATTATGACCAAAAACACTATTTTGAATTAATGGCTGCATTTTAACCCTTGTATGGTGTTCGGGTCTGAGGGATCCGTTTTCAATGTTTGCTAAAGAAAAATGATGCTATTTATTATTTCTTCTAACCCAATCTTATTGGTCTTGGCTCATTTTCTATGAAGAACATAAAAAGGAACTTATTTTCAATGACTGCACACGGTACACCCCCCCACATAACTATTATATGTGAGGTGTTCGGGTCTACTGGACCCGAGTGTATTTAAATGTAGATGCTGCACCTGCTATTCTCACACAAAATTACAAAATTGTTACATTTCAAGCACTTTCCCCTGTTCTGATTAAGTTCTAAGAAATAAGCACCATTAATGATCAAAAATCTTGTTTCTATTTTTTTTAAGATAAGAAAAGCCTTTATTTATTTGTCCCACAGTGGGGAAACTGCGGTTTGCAACAGCAAAGATAAGAGCAAGATAGGTAAGTGTACAGAGACAAATAAATGTACAACATATAGCAGTATTAACTAAATAAAAAAAGAATAAATTAATTAATTAATTTAAATTTAAAATGATTAAATTGCACTTTGAAAATTGCACAAATAAAAAAATGATGCACAGATGTAATGATAATAATGGCACATGGGATGCAGGATATACTGTATTGCACAGAGTCAACAGTGTTTGTTGTACAGTCTGACGGGCCGCTGGAAGGAAAGATCTGCGGTATCGCTCCTTCACACAGCGGGGGTGGAGCAGCCTGTCACTGAAACTGCTCTCCTGGGCTGACAGGGTGTAGTGCAAGGGGTGTGACTTATGGACCAGCATAGCTGTCAGTTTAGCCAGGACCTTTCTGTCTCCCACCTCCCTCACTGTGTCTAGAGGACAGCCCAGGACAGAGATGGATCTCTTGATCACCTTGTCTAAGTTGTTTCTGTCCCAAGTTGGACAAGGTGATCAAGAGATCCAGCTCTTCTCTCAACCTTTTTTTTTTAATAATTAAATTTCCTTGTTTTCTCACAAAAAAATTAAAATGATCATATGATCATATATGTGATCTTACAGGGGTAAATGGCAAATATGAACCATACATGATGTATATACCATGGCAATTGAGCTAAAGTAAACATCTATTAAGTATTTTTGTGTAAATTGTTATGGTTGTATTGTTTTAAAAGCCTAATACTGTGGTGGGTCCAGACCCGGATAATTGGCTGTGTAACAAAAAACACAACACAAGGGTTAAATGTGCAAGCCTCTCCAGGGAACTATATTGTTGTCTGTAAAGGTAGTCTTGCATTGCCAGACCATCTCCACAGTGCTGTGTGAACACTGGATTATGGCATCGCCTATCTTGTCTGGGAAAAAAAGCTCGGACTTTTGGGTTTTTTCTTAAAACCAAACATAACTGTTCTGGGCGGTGTTAAGTCGAGATAGCTGAGATAGTGAGAGGGATCCCACATCCAGATGTCAGGCCTTATCCCCGCAATGTACATCCATTGATCCTGACTGGAAGGTGCAGTGCGGCACGGTATGAACACACAACACCACAAATCTGCAGCTAGATGAAGACGTTGTGTTTTTGATTAGTTAATTAGATAGAAACAAATCATGAAAAACTAGTTTGGTGAAGCAGTTAATATGTAGTACCAGCAATATGTTTAGGCTATGTGTCAGGAAAAAAAAAACATTCAGACCATTTCATATAGGTCATCGATGGATCTAATGCCCTGAACCTTTTCCAAGATATGTCTTTGTTATCCATCTGCTGTCACAGCTCTATTCTATTCATAGGTGGGGAGGCGTGGTGGTATTATGTTAAACTGTGACGTCAGCTTACACCCTTCATAAAGATCATGACAGCTAACCCACTGAGATGTCACTTCTCTTCCATTCCACTAGCTCTTCAATGTTATGAACTAGTTTGTTAGAGAATATTGTGTGTTGGTAAATCACTGCATGAATCTGCAGCGGAGATATCTTTTATATGTGTGTAGATATTACAGTGCTTGTTCTTGACAGTGTTTCTGCAGGGGCAAGAAGAAAGTTTTCTTACTTTTAGTTTACTTTCCTCTTGTTTTTTAGAAGTTGATAGATTAGATTAGAAATTGAGGTTACGTAGTCTGTGAATCTGTAGGTAACAACATTGTCACCACAATTAGACAAAAACAACATTTTCTGCAAATATCCTTCAACAACTTTGTTATAAATAAACAGCTTTTGCACGTACTGACCTTTACGAGCAAAGCCACTGAATGTAGGCTGCTGTTAGTGCTGCAATTATAGATAGACAGGTAAACAAATGTGTTTGGGAGTCTATGGAACTATGCAATAAGAACTCATCATTTTTAAGACCATTCTGAACAAACACTTTGCCAAATATTAGCATTCAAATTCAATTTCTGTTACAAAAATGTTATTTGAGTCTCTACTGCAACATAGCCTACCTATACTCTCGGTCTTTGCAAAAGTCATATTAATATCTTTGTTCATAACTGAGTACAAACATTTAATCTTTTAATAATTCAGGGCTTTATTTTTTCATCTCTTTCCTTTTCCTCCCAGTAATTATTTAGTGTTATAATCCTTGAGTATGGAGAAAAGGAAATGCAAAGAACTGAGGAACAAGCTAATGGTTGTAACACATCACTGTGTATTTTGAATGTATGGAGCTGTGACTACAGTAGATCAGACCATGATTTAGACAGAGGCATACACAGTTAGGAATTGATTCATTACCAGCCATGCTTCTACTTGAAAAGATGCAATCTGTGGGTGATGTCTGAGCATATAATTAAAATATGAGGCAAGACTGTTGTTTAAATAGATAATGACAGGATAGAATTTGTCTTTTTTATTTACCATCATTTGGAATAATTACTGTGCACAAACATGTCATGGTAAATGGGATGTTGAATGTTCATAAAGGTATGTTGGGCCTGTTCCATTGAGTCTTTCATGGTATTTCACGGCTCATCTTTTGGCAACACCAACTTAACTTTCTATGCTAAATGCCTGCAGGAACACTTACAATGTCTTTGTTTTGTGTATTTCTAAGACAAACAGGTAGAAGGCAGAACAGAGTAAATGCATACATGTACAATTGTATGTGTATAGACTTGAGTGCAGTGTGATTGTGCAGTGGTGAGATTTTATGAGTGTGTGTGTGTCTGTGGCATGCAAAGCAAAGATGTGAGGCAGGGGTAATGTATGCATGATTTCCTTTTGGATGAGCATCTCTGCCTTCAGGAGAACTAGTGCAGTACCCGTTCAAAACGTACATGTTCAGAACGGGCAATTGCTTGGCCTGTGGTATATTCTTAAGATTGATATATTTTTGGAACAAGACAATAAAACAGTAATCCAATGAATGGCATTCTAAAGTAAAATACTTATTTCCATCACGGTCCATGCTGCTTGCAACTTTCTCCAAAACCAATTTCCCCCAAAATGATATACAGAAGGACCCCAAAGAAACTTAACTGTACTGACTCACTGTCAGAGGAAACCATTGAACTATTTACCTGGCAGAGAGATGTTACTGGTTACGTTGCAGATTTGGATTTTACTCACAAAATATCACAATTAAAGTATGATGCATTATCATTAATTCAACTATTCAGTATTATATTAGAGTTGAAAGCTCCACCTTAAACTGAAAGGTGGATGCTTGGTGTTACATGGTTAACAATATTTAAGATATATTAAGACTATGCTCCAACCCTAACTTTAAGAAGTTTTACATTAACTTACTAAAATGTAAAAACCAATGCTTTAGTTGCCAAGTGGGTAGGTTTAAAAAAACATTTAATTTTTGCAGATTCTTTCTTTGAAAGCATCTAAACATGTTGTTACAAAGTTAAGTCTAGGTAGTGTGACATTTCCAATAAAACATATTTGCTAGTGCAAATTATATGTAAATGAACATTCTTTTTTTTTTAGAAGACTAGGTTGCCACTATGTCTGGGTACTCCACTGAAGCACTGAAAGGAGGCAGAAACTGTAATCTGTCTGTTTGTGGGGACAGATAGTGTCTGGGACTGACTGCACTGCTTAACAATGAGGGGATGACAGTGATGTAGTCCAGAAATGAAAAGGAACAAGAGCAAAGACGCAGCATACGACAGAAGGAGCTGATTGATTATCCTGAAGATTGGAACGAAGAGCTGGGAGGGGTAGAGGTGGATACGGTGTGTGTGTGTGTGTGTGTATGTGTGTGTGTGTGGAGGAGAGGAGGGGGTGCTCGATAGATAAATGGCATGATATGTGACACTTTAAAATGTACAATTCTGACCCCTAACTCCCTCTGCTCGTCTCTTCCTCACAGAATGACACTCTTTCGCTCTATCTCTCTCTCACACACACACACACACACACACACACACACACACACACACACTCTTTGTAAATCAGTTTTGATCTGACAGAGAAGCGTGTCTTGGCTGTCAGTTGGTAGCGTTTGAGTGCCATATGAGTGTTTTGAGTGTCAGGAGATGAGCAAATGTATGTGTGTGTGTTGTAGGGTTGTGTTTGCATGTTTGACTCCAATTGCTCCAACAGGCATCTGTCACTACCGAGGCCTCAGCGATTCATCAATGGGATCCTTACTCATTTCAGTTAACAGCCTCATTGTCTCCTGTGCGGTGTGCAGAGGTGGTGCTCTGGTACTCTGGTATCTGTATCTGTCCAATTAGCAAATGTTTTTGTACACATAAATTCAAATATCTCAGAATTTGGGTGTGTTTGATCATGAAGAATTTTACAAAGTTGGTTAAATTGTTGTTGGAATAGTCTTGAGAATTAGAAGACCTAATTACCTAATTTTAGACTATAATATGTAAAATATGCTTTTTTACATGCACAATACTTGGTGTGGTCTGGCCATAGGAAAAATATTCTATTTGTAAATGTAATTCTCTTTTTCTCTATTATACTGAATTTATCACAGACTTAAAATCTATGTATTGCTTGCAGCCGTTTTCCAAATTTTTAAAAAACATTTTTATACCATCCAGGAGGCATTTGACCCATCGGTTTCTGTGGCACGCATCGCTTTCATTGTTCACTTTAGATGCCTTTACTGGCTTATCAAATATTAACATCACACCAATTACCCAGCCTTGCTTTATTTACCAAAGTTTGGGATTATTTATTATTGCTGCCACTGCTCGCCTCCCTCTTTTTAGGGAAATTACTTAGAGCGACCAATAACTACTTTCTACTAGGTGCTTGCTAGATGTTGGGTTGCTACTGTATGCTGCACTACATGTCCCAGGCAATCAAAGAATATATCAATATATCATATATACTGTATGTTCTATTTATATATAATATATATAATATAAATAGTTTATATAATATAAACACACAATTGTATTTTGTTGCTGTTAGCTCAGTGGCTGCAACTTTTTATCTTTAACTGAACTTTATTCTTTTCTTCCCTTTTTTCTACCCCTCTTGCCCTTCTATCTATTCCTTTCTGTTATCTCCACTTCTCGTTGTTCTCAAACTACCTATATCCTTGTTTCTCGACTAACACCTCTCTATCAGCCTTGGAATCTATCACTATTTTTTCTTTGCGTTAAACATAAATATCCCCCTTAAGTTTTTCTTCTTCAGTTCTTCATCTCTATATGACAGATAGCGAGAAAAAGCACAAAGGGTGTCTGTCATTCAGTGAAGGCTGATGAAGAAGAATCTAATTCCACACCAACACGCACACACGCACCCCCCCCACACACACACACACTTTTGATCCATGCCAACAATTATATCAATCATGTATTAAACAGAAAGCGTTATCTTTGTGCTTAATTACCAATTAACAATGAATGATTAACTGACAATTTACAGCACACAGCTAGTAGATTGAAAACACGAGCAAAGGCAGCAAGCACAAGGACACATGGAAATTAGAAAGGATTAATGCCTGTTGATCTGTGTGTGCCGTAGTTTTACTCAGGTGTATATTTCTTGTACATGTGCTCTGCATATGTGCCTGATTGAGCGAGAGCAATCAGTTGTATTGGGTTTGTGTCATCAGTGTGACTTCCCACCTTCATGGAGCTTTATCACTCCAGTATTGTGAACAAGTCTCCTTTTATCTGAGCATGCCTGCTCCATTAATGGAAATGAGAGTGAGGAGAGTTCATGTCATTAGGAAAACATGATACAGCAATGATTTAAGACGTCATTGGAATTTTGCTTAATGCATTCAAAACCCAACAATGCGCAGCCACTAAATAATAAGAAGATGGCATCATATCTTGTCTTTGAAACTGGAGGCAACTGACAGCGCCCTGATTAAAGGTGGCATATTGAACATGTAGTCCAATTAAAAAGCTTATTTTGAAACCCTTTCTTTCTACTATAACCTAATTCATTTCATAATGCATATATGTTTAGACATCCAGCTGACAACAAAGCAGCATGTTTTACATTATGTGTCATTATGCAGTTTATTCCACCCCTGCACCTCCAGGATTTGTCTCTAGCTTGAGTAGTAATGTTCAAAGTGCAGCAGTCGTGCAGAAAACAAGTACAAAAAAGGGCATAAACTGGCCTCTGTGATGGCTAAATTTGTAAGTACAATCTTGTATGTGCTATGGGAACGTTAACATTACTGCAGTGGTTTCAGATAATTTGAATCACACACTAATTGGGTTTCTATTCCTTCATGGATTTAGCATTGAGTTGAAATTGAGCCCAGGAGTTTCTGCCTCTGGTGAATTTAATTTGTTATGACACTTTTCGAACTCCAGAAGACGGAATTATCTTGTGTGTGCGCCTACCCACTTGCTGATCACCCTTGGAGACATTCCTCAAAGCAACAACTCATTTTCAATCTCTAAATACACTCAAAGTCAGATAGACATTCCTGAGCACATTAGACACACATACACACACACACACACACACACACACACACAAACACACACAAACACACACACACCTCTATCTATCTGCAAACAGGCCAGGTATGTAAAAACGGGTGTAGTGAGAAGTATCTCCTCTCGCTCTGCAGGAGATAACACATTCTCCTTTAAACTGTCTCAAGGACTCTAAAAGGAGTGAGACAGACAGAGAGAAAGAGAGTCTACGACCAATTTGAGTCTGTTTTCAAAATCTCTCTTGTGATTACACACCAAACAGTTTGTAGTAATTTATTACCATTTTCAAAGTACACCCCAAATGGGGTTAAGATAAGGTTTTAAGCAGCTAGCCGCTATGATAACTACACGTATTTGTTGTGCCATGCTGAGGCTTAGGACTTAACTTTAAATTCCAAGCAATAGCCCGGCTTGTGTAACACGGCAGCAGCAGCGTCACACCGCTAATAAGGAACACCACACACACATTTTTGTCCAAGGGGGCACATTTTAATGGCCCATTTTTTTTTTCTATTGGGAAGCAGTGCCCTTACCTGTAATACAGCTTGAATGATCAATTGACTACATTTCTATTGCCACCAAAAGGCAGGTTTCTATGAATAGTATTGACCTCTTTCTCTCACAATGCCTCCTTCGCCATCTCTCTCTCTCTCTCAAAGGTCCTGTGCACACACTGCTGAACTGTCAAGGCAAGCACAGCTTTACTCAGATGCATTCATATGAAGTAACAGACAATGATTCTGTGAGATCATCCTCACTTTTTCTTCAGGTTTTGCAGAATTCAATCCATAGCTGGCTAGAAAGTGAATTATTAATCAACCAATAAATATAAGATACTGCATCATTATTTCTATAGCAGTCTGACAAGGATCAACAGCTGATACAGATTAGATCCGTCCTCACAGCACCAAGAACAGCTGGTCACCTTACTGTTATACTGTAATTGTTATGGTGACTGGTCAATGTGTGGATTTGTGTTTTATTACGTATCTATAACAAGTTGATATCACAACAGAATAAGTGTACATACATGTGTAAACACAAATTTGGTCAGTTACATTATTATAGCAAACTATACATTATATCACAAAGTTGTGTTTCAATTCATATTGATAAATCTGACTCCAGACTAACAAAGTAAAATTACCTGGAGTAGTCATTGTATGAGAAGAAGGCAAATCATGTGATAACTTGCATCACCAAACTGCTGAGTTTTCACCATAAAGAGCTACTGCAACACACATTAAGCTAGTTGAGCTAGCAACAGGGTGCATAGGGTCATTAATAGAGCGACAAAATCTGTGTAGGGAGATGGATTGGTCAACAAAATTTTGCACTTTAACACAGGAGTCCGCTGTTCTTGATGTGTAAATACATACTTTGTACGTAACTTTCATTAAGACCATTTAGTTTAACTGCCAGTTACATTTAATATATCGGCAGACCAAAACATGAGCAAATCCTTCCTGTATACTAAGTGCACAGTGCCATGAATGAAAAACCTGACAATAGCACCCACTAAAATCTGCATTTTTTTATGAATCCCGCCAAGCTCCAGCTATTTGGGAAATAATTACATCCCAAATAGATCAGTCTGATTGTATTGATTTATTTCCAGTATACCATCATAGGCAGCAGGTATACTTGACAAAACTCTGTCTGCAGAGTTTTGTCTTTTCTGTTCTGTCGTCATTATACATTTGAGGAGAAACCCTCAAGTTATTGTATAATAATAGATTTTTGAAATATTGATTCAGAATCTAACAAGATGAAAATTTCAATTCTTATGTGAATTGAATTCCTCCACCTCCATTATTTCTGCCTCTGTAGATACAGTATTACTATCACTCACCTGCTGTTTCTCCCCAACTCCCTCACTCATCCACTCACTCCTATTACATGGATTCAATGACAGGAAAATGGAACACACAAATATGAAGCAAAAATGTTATGCAGCCAGCAAAACACACACACACACACACACACACACACACACACACACACACATACACTCCCTGCATGGATTCAATTGCCTCTGTGTTTGTAATTATGGCTCCGCAGGAAGTAGAACGGAGCACCTGGGTGCCCTGCAGTGGAATACACTCTAAATGAACTCTGTATTTCTAATCTAGGAAATAAAGGTTGAACTACTGTTTTGCATTGACAGTTACATTTTACTGTAATTCAAATACCATGATGGACCTTGTTCCAAATAGTTATGCTTTCCCAAGTAACCAGTTTTGCCTGAAGAGTTAGATTTACTCATATACTGCACTAAAACTGACATTCAAAAGATTACACATAATTACCACAATGGTTTTATGTTACTGTTTATTTGTTTTTTGCCTATCCAGCAATATAAAACACCTATTGTAACGTAATCCGTACAATAGAGAATATGCCAATCTATACATAGGAATACAAAAAAAGCTTACTTGTTAATGTACAAAATTCTTCACATGCATTGTTTGTCATATGGCTGTCAAGACATACATACAATCCCTGCAAAGTGTCTACCCTTTTCCTTTATTTTCTCAGTTTCTCTCATCCCCATTTGCCTTTTCACTTAGGGTTGAAGTGGATTTAATCAATAGTATGGGCAATGGCTTTCAGTTGGAATTACTTTGCCAGTCTATTTCATCAGGAAAAAAATGGGTATTTCTAATGTTTTGTATTTTCACTCTATTGCAGTTTAACTGTGTGGGCAATGTGTTTCTTTATTCTTGGTTTCTCAGGAAGCAATTTTCACCTTTTGCAAGCAATGCGAAAAAAGATTAGTATAGTTTAAGTTTTTACACACACACTGATAAGCACTAAGAAAAAACAAGAAATATATATTATAGAAGAAGAAAGATGAAATAAAAGAACAATATCTGAAGTCTAAGTCAGGGCATAGTGACAGTTTTAACAAATATGTAAAAATACACCCAGTTTTAAAGGGGAGTTTTGTTTCAGAGCCAATTTAATTGTACCTATGTAATGGTTTTTTTTTACAGAATGTGTGGCAATGCTAGCGGCATGGTAATGGCAATGCTGGTCAGTTGGCCATCACCTTGGTCCAGACAAATATATAGACAAAATATCTCTATAACTATAAGATGGATTGCTGTAGAATTTTGTACAGTTATCCATGGTCCCCAGAAGATGAATCCAACTGCCTTAGTGATCCCCTGACTTGTCCTCTAGCTCCATCACCATGCAACTTGATGGATTGTCACACAATGTTGTAAAAATATTTATAGTTTCCAGAATCTTTAATGATCCACTACGTTTCCCTCTAGAGCCATCATGAGGTTCACATTTGTGGTTCTGAGTAAAATGTCTCAACAACTAATGTATAGATCACTGTTAAATTTGGTACAAACAGGAACACGGGAACAATTGTAATACGCTGGCTGATCAGATGGAGAAGATCAAGGATGTCGAAAGCAGCTCATGGTCAATGGTTTTAACATTAAAGTTTATTCTCGATCTTGATTCTTGAAAATAGTACTTACACAAAATTATCTTAACTAAAGGTGCCTTTATTGTTCCATTTACTAAATGTTTTGGGAGCATGCAACCTCATGTCAAGTTCTAGTTTTTTCTCTCTGTAAAGCAAACCTTGATAGTGTTGATTATTTTTACAGAAAGAAAAAGACTGATGTTGAGTTGATCTAGTCAAAAGATAATACATAAATAAATGCATGTGGTATTGTCTTATGTATCACATTTACAGTGTCATTTGATTGCATTATAGGACTTTGCTGAAGACTGGGTTTGATGAATTACAAACAGTATGACAGTTGTACAGTTATTTAAAGCGGTCTGCTTTTACAGGTTTGGCTCTTCACTATCAGATGTTGACAGATTTCAAATGAATCAATCACAGTGCATGTCTGCAAATAACGTCTATTTACATTCTTTTAACTGAATTCAAATTGGACTCGGGACATTATTTAGCACTGCCTCATGTACAGAGCAGTCACACTCATGCGTCTAAGTACATCGCTCTTCATACAGACCTTTGAAAGTCCTAGGATTGGAGACTTACAAAGGCCACTTGGACTCTGTCAAAACTGTCAAGAGGAAGTCAGCTCACTTGTTTGTGCATTGCAGTTTCTGTGTATGGTGTGTGTGTGTGTGTGTGTGTGTGTGTGTGTGTTTGATATTTATCAAGATACAATTCCCAAAATTCCCAAGAGAGGAAGAAGGAGACAGAGGGAGACAGGAAGAAAAAGAAACCTGAATTCAAACTGGAGAAGTGAAAGAGCACAGCACACAGTTAGAACTAATAAGTTCCACTTCTGTACGGTCCCTATCTATATATATTTTCAACTCAATAGCAGTCCAATCAACCATGTCAACCTCAACATGGCTATAATTTGTTTCCAGTCAAAAGTCCTTCCCATGGACATCATTGAAATTATTTCTGATAGTAATTAATGTGCAGCAGGAAATGTATGTACTTTATGTACAGAGTTGTAAAAATACTTAATTTTCTCATGTACAGTTTGAAAAATACCGTACACACCACAGTTAGAAATACTGTAATAAGATGCTCCATTAGTTTGTCAGTGCTAGTGGCAATATGTAGCAGAAGAGCAAGAGGTATAAACTGGTGGTAATTGAATACCAGGATCCCAGTGGGAAGATGAAGGGTAGCCATGCTATTAGACAGAATTAGCCACCCCTTCTCCCACAGGAGCACACGTTTAGACACTGTGCACACAAGTGCTTGTGTGTATGTGTGAGGACAGGGGCGATTCTAAGATCAGACCTTTAGGGGGGCTCAGCCTCTAATAAGAATGTGACACGGATAAAGTGACTTGCAAAAGTGTTAATTTAGGTTCTAATCTGTTCCATGAAATTACCAACTTCTTCTCTGGGGACTACCAACATTAAACTTCACAAACACACAGATTAGATCAGCCAGAGGCGGGAGTCTGGCACAACCACCTCCGATTAGCCAATACTACATTTCTATTAACCCTTTCCTTGACTGGGTTACAGGTGCAAAGCATCGGCGACAGCAACACAGGATATTATACCTGTTTCAAGCCCTTTGAACCTGTAATTGTTTGTCTTTTGTCACTAACAGACAAGTTCGCAAAATCTAACTTGAAGCACTTAAATTAATTTTAAATTTTTTTTTATTTTTTATAATTTTAGGGGGGCTTAAATGAAATTTAGCTTGAGCCCCACCTTAAAGGGTCTAAAATTCCCCTAAGAGTCCCCTTTTGGCAGGCTAAAAAGCCATTCCATTAAGGGCGATTTCATATACCGACAGCCTTTCGTTCGGTTGAATCGAACTAGACTTCGTTTGACCAGCTGGTGCGGTTCATTTGGGCAGGTGAAAATCGAACTCTGGTGCTCACTACAAGCAGACCAAGCAAGACCTGCTTGAAGAGGTGGTCTCGGTACGCTGTCAATCGAACTCTGGAACGGTTTGTTCTCCGCAAATCTGAGCTAATGTCTCTTGTAGTCAGGTGTGTTTAGCAATCTGTGATGAAGTAGAGCACCCAACTGTAGCAGCGTGCAGTGTTCCTATCACAGAAATTGGCTGCGGTCAAGCTTGCTATCCATCACTCTTATCGCCTCTTATCAAACCAGCTGCCGCAAAATTGGAGACAGACGCCATCAGAGCAGAGCAAAGTCTCGGTGAGCAGAGCAGATGTCATAAACGTCTCTTGCAAAACAATGTCTGATAATTTTAATAAAATGAGCTGGTTTGACCACTAGACCAGAACACAAGACCTTCTTTCTGTGTCTTTCTCTTCCTGTCTTTCCAGACATATCTGACCAATAAGAGGGCTGGATGTTCTTGCTTGATTTGTAATGACACAATTTGGTACTCTTGGATTTTCCCAAGTGTGAAACCAAACCAAACCGACCGAGGGTAAATCGCTCCAAGTTTACTAACTCACGCTCTGATTCAGACCAATGCAAACAAACATACCTCACCTATTTTGACTTTGCTGTTCATGAATAACCAACAATTAATAAAGGTTCAAAGATTTGGGATTGGGTTTCCATGGAAAGAACAGAGACAAGATGTTGTGTGCGTATGTGTTTGCATATGCAATAACTTGAGGGAGGTAGATGAGTTAAAGTGGAGCAAAAACATGAAATAATTGTGAAAACAGAGAATGTTAAATGTCAAAGATACAATTACAGATGAAAGGAATGAGTGTTGGATGGAGGAAGGATGAAGAGATGCATGAATTTTGGCGAGAGGTAAATTGCTGCATTATTTGAATCCACAGGTGATTCCTCGCGTTTGATGATTGCCAAATACTAATGGACAGGTGTGTGTATGTGTGTGACTATGTGTATTTGTTTCTATGCTGCCACATTCTAAAGAAACTAAAACAGGTTGTCTTTTACTTCCAGTATTGAAAACCTTTAATTAGCCTGAACAGAACGACATTACAAGCTGTGATGGCCAAGGTTGGACGAATGAATGGATTATGTATTTCAATTGGGTGCATGCTTGTGTATTTGATGGTCATATTGTGTGAATTTAGTTTGGGTTACTTCATTGGTACTTGTGGATAAACTATGTTTAAAAAACTTTGTATACCACCACATAACATACAACACACCAAACATTAAAACGTGTAATAGACAGTAAAACATGGATAAAAGAATAGAAAACAGTACATGGCCAAAGTGCCTGTGCGTTTTGTGCAAGTAATTCTAATTCTGCAGTTTGTTTAATAGAGTGATTGCCGCTGGGACAAAACTGTTTTTGAATCTTATAGTTCTGTAACCGGGGACTTTTAGCCTCCATTCAGAAGGGAGATGCTGGAATTCCCTATTCAGAGGGTGTAGGCTATCTCCTAAGAGGGCCACAGCTATCCGCTGTAACTGTATACAGGGATGTGGGGTGCAGCGGGGACTCAACAGTCAGTTTACTTGACCATTTTGCATTTGATTTATGCGATTCTTGTGCTTAACTGAAACACACCCAAACCATAATGCTAAGGAGAATGATATGATGGATTCAATAAAAGCATGATAAAATAAGGCCATCATTGTCTTGTCTATATGAAAATGGTACAATTTTCTCAAGCAATATAGACGCTGTTCTTTTTTTGCAGACAGCTTTGCAATTCTCCTGGAAATTTATGAATGGGCAATCTAGAGGAATTATTATGTAAATAAATGAATGAATGTAGAGGACTTGTACGTAGAAATGGATTAGCAAGTGGCACTCTGTGGTCTATAGCTGACATTGAAGCACTTGTCCATTTGTTAAAAATGCAAACATGCTGTATCAGTCCATTTTAGTATATATGTCCTTTGTTGAGCTTGCTTTGATTGCAATTTTTAAAATCACAAATTATGTCAAAAGTCATTTTTTTCAATTTATACAGATCTTCCTGATGTAAAGGATAACTCTGGACACAGTTACTGTTATTGGTACTGTTATCTGAGATGCAAAAGCAGTGTGAAGGCGCATAAAAAACATTTCAGTAAAGGTTTTAGCTTGATAAAAAATAAAAACTCCATCAAAAGTAGGGTTAGGCATTACAATTGAAGAGATAATTTGCATGAAAATCAACCCTTTGTCTCCAGCAGACATACTGTATTGCAAACTTTAGCAGACAGTATAGATGCAGTATGGTATTGTAGTCTGAGAAATGGGACATTGTCAAATGATGGCAGATTAGGTGACAAATTATGCTTTGTTATCACTCTTTTTTCTGTTTATAGCTCTCTCAGATAGAACTGCTCGACATTTGATATGCCATATCTATCTATCTATCTATCTATATCTATCTATGTGTATATTCAGTGACAGTGAATATGAGCCATGGCTTTCAAGTGTGTACCACCAGCAGGAGGTGAAACATCTAAAGGCCTAGAGCACTGGAAATATTTGACTTGTATTGATAGCGCAGTGCTTCTTATGAACAAAGGTGGTTTTCAATCAGTAAAAGACAAATAATCTTAAATAGAGTGACAGATTGGGGAAAATCCAATCCAATCAAGTCCACTTTATTAATATAGCACAATTTTAACAAAGTGCTGCACAAAAAGATTATACAGAATAAATAGATAACACAGTAAAAGCACTATAAAAAATATGATGTATAATAAAATATATACAATAAAATGCCCTGCCAGCATACGGTAAAGGTATACACATAAGATCAACACTCTACCTGGTGTTAAAAGCCAAAGAAAAGAGGTGGATTTTAAGAAGAGTTTTAAAATGAGACAGAGAGGAGGCCTGTCTAATGTGCAGAGGCGGCCCATTCCAAAGTTTTGGAGCTGCAATGGCAAACTGTGAAACTCTCATACTTGCTTGTGCCTGTTAAAAGATGTGCAGCAGCATGTTGTACCAGTTGAAGATGCGCAATGGAGGACCCACTAACCCCCATATAAAGTGCATTACAGTAATCCAGCCGAGTGGTCAGAAAGGTGTGGATTACTATCTCAAAGTGTTGTCTCAGAAGGACAGGTTTGATTTTTTCTAGCTGCCTTAACTGGAAAAAACTAGACTTCACCACAGCTTTAATCTAATCTCAGAAATTGTGTGCATGAAGTATAACTGTTCAAGCTGTTCATTCATTCATGCTGATTTAAAATGTTCATGTTGCATAGAACAACATTTTAAATCAAAGCTATCTTCAAATGTTGCAGGAGGAAGATGTTCTACTATTTAAAGTGTATTTTTTATGGTTAGTAAAACCAGTTTGACTGATACTGTTAACAAGCTCACACTTTGGATACATCATTAAAATAAAAAAAACAATCTGAGTTAGAGCTGCTGAATTCTCACATTCTCGCTTTTATGGTTATACATCTCATTAAACGTTTTAACTTAGTGGATGATAAACTCTTTACTCACCATCCTTTTGGACAGTAGGGCATCTAAAAGCTAAAGCCATAATTACAGAGACAGGGATATATTTTACAAATATAATAGTAAGCCAGTCATTACTCATTTACTGGCTATTCTGATGCTTTTTTGGAAACATGAAGGTAGCAAGTTATTGAGCTGTGACTGAATTAATGCTTAATAAGCTGGAGGCACAAGACCATTTTGGAGAAGTGGTTGACACTTTGTCAAGAATAGTACCGAAATATGAGGCATAAACCTTTGCTTAGATGCGTGTTTATGGATATTGTTGCTGTTATACATGGGTTTGCAAACAACTTCTTTGTATCAGAAGAAAGTTCTCCATTAAGGATTTACTGTATGTTTTTTTTTCTTTCCAGGCATTTTTTTGAATTAAGGTCTCCTCTGAGATAGAGAAAAGCCAAGAGAAGTGCAGGAATGAAAAAAATAAATGACAATGAAATATCTAAACTGTCAACATGCTGAGCAGTGTTTTGGAGAATTAAAGGCAAACATAATACACAGCCAATATGACAAACACATGCTGTTGTCTTTTTTTTCTTTTATTTGTTTTTATGAGTTATTGTTGTTCAGGAAATCCAAGTCCCTAGCGACCAATTTTATGTATATATTTTCATCGGAAACTGGAGAGAGAGGGTCTATTATGCAGTGGGTTTCTCAAACGGGAACTGAAGCAGATGACACAGCTATAATTTGGTCTCTCAGATGCTCCATCGACAGTCTCAGCACACACTCTGCCTTTCTGTCACTGATGGAGAGTCACGACTTCTCAAGTTGAAGAATTATGCATGCACAGAGTGACACACACACACACACACACACACACACACACATGCAGAAACATGCAAATGCACACACAACTTTTGGGTCTGTTTAAGCATTCTGAATTAAAGAACTTCCACATACACATTTGGATAAGGCTCATACATAAACACAAACACACACATAAACTTTAAAGACTCATGAAACCATATAATGAATAGTAATCATAGGCATTTCCATAACGCAAAACATAATCCCTGATGAAAATTCAGACAAAGAAATAAATTATAGTGGGGAAAAACAGCCACACACCAAAACAAGTGCAATAACGTAATGAATGATAATGTGAAGTATAACTGCTCAAGTTAGAGGAGGTAGTGATGCTTAAGGGCAGTTGTGCATGCGCGCACATGTGCATGTATGCATTCACTCAACATTCATGCCTTTATGTATCATAAAAATGCTAGTGCAATTTCCGGACATAATATGCCTTTAAATGTTCATCTGCATGCGGAGGTGGGTGTGTATGTGAATGTGTGAGTGTGTGTGTGTATATAATCTAACGGTTTATGCAGTGAAGTTAGAGCTTATTAAAGGGAGTGTAAAGCAGAGAGACTGTAATTACCAAACATAAATGAGAAGCTCTCACCCAATGCATTAAATTACCCTGAGAGAGGAATGCCAGCTGATAATTGGACTTTCTCATCTTAGTGTGTGTGTGTGTGTGTGTGTGTGTGTGTGTGTGTGTGTGTGAGATAGAGAGCATGTGGAGATGGGGATGAAAACCATCTTAAGTTGAAAGATGTTGCACAATTTTGTACTTGCGTCTGACTGTGTGTGAGAGTGTGTGTCTATCTGATGTCCTTCCTCTCTGGGAGAAAAAGTTGTTGCTAGTCCTCTTGCACACTTTTGGAGTAATAAATCCGTTGACGCTCCAGTTATGACAAACCATGGTTCACTTCAGGCTTCACCTCCCCTGAGAAGGTCTATGTGTGTGCGTGTGTGTATACGTTTCTATGTGAAAAAAATGTATCCACATGTACTGTATATTTGTATGAATAAAAATGGATTGTGCCTTATACAGACTATTCCATGTATTGTAATGTATTCCATTTGTATCTGTGTTTTCTGTGTGTTTCAAGTGTGTGAGATTAATTGTGTATCAGGGTTAGTGCATCAGCGGAAATGAGAGGTTGTTTGTCCTGGGAATGTTTGTGATAAAGACTGATTGTCTATCGATATATGTGAGACCCAGCATTAATTCAGTTATGTGGGCGGGTATGTGTGGCCGTAGATACTGTATGTATACCAAATTTGTGAATGTGTGTGCATGTGTGTGTGTGTTTCTCCCTGTTGTGTGTCCCTGAGTGCATTTCCCTCCTCCTACTCCCCTCTCTTTCCTCTGCACTGTCCTTGCAGTGTCCTTCTATCTGCTTCTCTCTTTCCTACTCTCTCGCCATCTCCATCTCCTGGCCTTGCTCTCTCTATCTTTCGAAGTCTTCTATACAGATGCATCCCCAGCTTAACACACACACACACACACACACACACACTCGTCTCTCTTCCTCTTTGCGTTTCACTCTTTCCCTCCTTCCTTGCCCTCCCTCTTTCACTCTAACTTTCTGTACCAGGGGAATAACATGCTTCAGAGCTTTCAGATGGAGACAGAGAGTGTAGCTCCAATCAGAACTGCACCAGACATTTTAAGTAAACACAGCCGCAATGCAATCACACATACATGCCCCCCCCCGCAAAGTCTCACGGTCAACTGTACACACAAAGGAACACATACAGGGACTTTTGCAAGGGAAAATATTCCATCTGAACCTGAAAAATTAATCACTTTAGAAAAGCTGGAGCACAGGGCAGATGCCAGTACAGAGGGAGAAAGATGAAACAAGCTGTCAGAGTAGAAAACCTGCAGTAGATTAGAAGAGAAAGACTGGAGAGAGGGAGCAGTTGGGCAAAACAAACAGAAGCAGAGAAAGGACTTGATGGAGAGGGGAGTTAAAAGAGAAATAAAACAAGGTAAACACACTTTAGCCAGACTGACCAATGTTAGTAGACAGAAACACACAGAAACAGTGGAATGTGGATAATGACGATAGAAAGACAGGCAGTAAAGCAAACAGCACACAGAGCAGAGTGACCGACTGACAGAGGGATAAACTGACAGAGACACAGTGAAGGGGTTAGTTTGCTAAATGGGTCTGCTTGATAATTGTGTTCTGTGACAGCTGACAGTAGCGCCACTTAATTAAAGCCAAGCAGGAAATGACTATTTATAGAGGCGCTATCCCATCAGCACTAAATGACATGGTGTTTTATTTCCCTGCAACCAACTGGCCGCAAACGCTGACTTTATTTAATTCGATAAGTGTGTGTTTGGAGGGGAGGGGAGGACAGTGGTGTGTGTGCGTGTGGGTCTGTGTGTTATGGTGGGGGAGCCAATGGGAGGAGTCTGCCCAGTTTGGCGTGTAATCTGTACAAAATGTGTGTGCCTGTGTGTAGGAAAGATACATCTATATAAAGAAATAAATCAGCATTATTATATACATTTGTCCCAGGCAATTGAAAGCGAGCACTATATCGCACACGCACACACACACATACACGCACAGTCATGTCCCACGACAATGCACAGTTTGACAGCATTCTCCCTGACAGTTTGAAATGTCAGCCCCAAGTGTCAGCCCCAAGTGTCCGTCCAAGTGCGCAGATGAATATGTGTGTGAGTGTGTGAGGTTGTAGAGTCACCACTTCCTGAATGTCAGCTAGACAAACAATTCATGGAATAATCCAGTTGCCTCCTTTTCTGACTGCCATGCACTGGATTGGACTTTAAGTGAGGAAATTCGACAGACCAAAACACTCAAATGTTGGAGTTAAACATAACAAATGCATACACAGAACAGGCATCTGTGCCCAACGATGCAGTCAAAGCACTTTGCTATATTTCTGGGATTCGTTGGGTTTGTTTGCTGAGTAACTTTAAGTGACTCACATTAACAAATTATAATTCCTAGCTAAGACTGGATGGTTGATTTCATACCATGTGTTTATGCTTGTTTATAGAATGTGTAAATACAATTTTAAAAAGGGCTGCACTTTGAATTTTCTTCCTGTGAAACATGTTACAAGTCCATTGCAAATGTTCAGTGCAATGCAGGAAGCAATTTGCCCTTCATGTAGCATGGTGTAAAATTAGGGTTTCACAACCTTGATTAGAGTGGTGGTTGTGCATGTTATAAGCCTCACTTCTTACCTGTCACAGGCCTGCAGTGAACGTTTATTTTATTATTTGTAACCCCTGTAATTCCTTACCTGTTTTAGTTGTCTTACCCTGTATGCCTGTATGGCGTCCACTGCTATGTGTGAAAACTTCCTTCCATTTTTTATTGAAAAGGTCTAAGGTCTTTACTTAGGGCTCAAATCTCACCTTCAGTTTATGACCCCTGTATCTCTGCTCTGCTGTTTTGACCAGTTTCAGCCTGTGACTCTTTCCTTTTTACGAGACATTATTGTTCATTTGAAGCTCTCAGGTTCTCCAAATGATGCAGTCCCTCTTTGACTATTTAATGGCTGTTGCAAGTTAATCACTGTTAATTATTGGATTCAAAAATAACTCAATATATGTCTATCATTTTTAAAAAATGTCTCCAAAACGTTGTTTTTTGGTCATTTTTGTTTATTCGCGTTTTTAAACTCAATTTGGTAATGATGTCACACTGGGGAGAGTAGACTCAGCCTAGTACTATAACTATGGCGACTGACTTGGATGAGGAAGAAGTGGAAAAGCCTGCAGCCGCATAATTACGAACCTGCCAGACGTGAGAGGGCAAATGAGGAATTGCTGAGCGTTGGGGAAGTCTCCTGGTGGGTTGCTATGATTTAGCAACGCAGCAGTGCCAGCGCTTCAGTGCATACAATCATAACTTTTCTTTTGATTGTTGGTGAATAGCACAGAGTGAACGTCAACATTTTCTTTATATCTAGTGACAGTGATCAGGTCGTCAGTTCAGATAAGTACTGGTAAACGTATCTAGACATAGGAATAAAAGGCCCTCCCGCAAGATAATCCCTATTTAAATCTTTCCCCGACGTTAACACATTTTTGATTAGATATTCCACGTTTTGATGTTAGCCTACTACCTGAAGTAACACCCTATTTGCCTAGTGTTATTTCTAAGCATTTACCTCTTCCTCCGGTGAAAACGTGTCGCTGTGTTGGGCAGGTGCTTGTGTATTTGGTGCCGAAACTGCGGTGGAGAGCTTTTGCTGTAGGGGAATGTGTTTTGGCCGCCGGACGAGGAGCTCACCCCGCGATCAGCAGATGTGACATGCCTCACTCAGCATCTAGGATGTGAGGTATGCTGCCTGAATCCATTTGTGCTAAAGATAGTATACACACATTTCAGACAGGATCATGGTCCCCTCCAAGCCAGAACACACAAGTATTTTAATTGTTTATATTTACTTTACCATTCTTTTTAGACTATATCATATGAAAGGCTACTTATCCCTTGACAATACCAGTTCACTGCATACAGGCATGCTATAAAAAAACATCTTATGACAGTATCAAGACAATCATTTTGGGCCATTATAGCCATTCTCCTTCATATCATATAATCTAAAGAAAACAGAATGACATATGATGATACCTCATAATAGCAATGTTAGAACCGATACAAACACCAATCCACTACTATTACCACTGCTACAGCAGGTAGTAGTACTGATGATTTGAGCAACTCAATGACATTATACTATAAGTTTACTCCAGATGTAGTGTAGAAAAGAAGTGACTAGTATTACAGTGTACCTCTATGGTTGGTTTATGCCTTCCAAAAAAATATTGAATTACATTGTTATTAGGACGTGGGTTAATAGGAAAGATGTCTTTTTCAGAAAGCATTAAAGTTTGGTTAAATAACAATGAACAGAGTGTAACTTAACATATGTTTTATTTGGGAACAAAGCGCAGAATTTTAGAATAAATCCAAATGAAAGTTGCTGGAGCAAAATCAATATTTTTCAGATAACAATTAGCTGAGAAATTTATAAGAACCATTTTCACAGTATACTCAACAGTACAGGTATTTGTACACTGCTGTACACACACAAGTCCAGGCTTTCGATGAACAGCATCCCTTAAATCATGCAGCTCAGACTTTGTCTTAAACTGAGAATCTGAACTTTATTCCCCTGGTCTGCAGACTGTGTAACAGAGACGAGTTTGTGCGCCGCAGATGTAGCTTGGCTTCCACACCGACTTGTGGTAGGACGCGTCTCTCCAGGCCGCGCCCACTTGGGCTACTCTTCCTTCATCTTTAACGTCCAGATAAATGAAAATAATGTCGAAGATCTCATACATCAATATGTGTGTCTCCATTTCAAACATCACTGCAGGTTGATTGTGGGCGACAAAACGCTGTTGTGGTTAGCTCGCCAAAACTCTACTGCCGCAGTTGCTGGCTGGCTACGCAACGTTAGCTATATTCGCTAGCATACATACAGGCTAACTATAGCCAGCTGTGTGTAACGTAACAAAAACCCAGCCATCTGGTAGGAGCGAAGCTTGCTATTTCATTCAATTCAATTATGGCACAAAAAGTGCACTAACGCCACATGTATTATGTTGACAACATGGACGCATATACAGTATACTGTTGGAAACACCAAAGGGAGTCGTAATATTTACCAATCAGGCTAGGCTAACGCTGTTGTGCTAACGTTAGCAAATGTCCGTCTGTGTCGCTTTAGCTAGCTGTCTAAACTTGCAAAAAGCCGAACAATATCCCCATCTAAGCTGTGTTTCACTTTCCCTCCAATATTATTATAAACATAATAAAGACACATGGACCAAACGACTGTTAATATTAAAAGACCAAATGCCTTAGTAGGCAAGACCAGTTGCAAAGACAAGGCGGGCTGCTCTGTTTCTCCCCAACGTGATGTCATGCAATGCATTGTGGGGGAAAGAAGAACCATTGCAAACCGCAGTAAAATAGCTCCTACTTTTTGTATTATATTCTGTTTTGTGATGTCCAACACCATCAAATACAGTGGATAACAGTTAATTGTTGTATTACCAACAAGCAAATTGCACAAATTTGATGCAAAATTAAACCTGCAACATGGGCTTTAGACCATCTGTTATTGCACTCATTAATAGCAGTTTGTCCTCAGGTGTGGTCCCTGGGAATTTTAAGCACGCCATAGTACAACCCCTGATTAAAAAATCCTGCAATTAATGGCCATTCTGGAAGAAGATTATATTCTAGAGGTTTTCCAATCCGGTTTTAAACCCTGCACAGCACAAGAGAGTTTTTAATGATATATATTTAACTACTGACTCTGGTGACAGTGTTATCCTTGTGCTTTTGGATTTAACTGCTGTATTGGACACAGTGGATCATGAATTATCAAGCTCACGTTTGAAGCAATGGGTGGGCATCAGGGGCATAGGACTGGAGTGGTTCAAATCGTACTTGGCTGACCGAAATTTATGTGTTAGCCTTAGTGACTAGGTATCCTCCACTGCTCCTCTCTCGTGTGGGGTCCCACAGAACTCAGTTCTTGGCACTCTACTTTTCTCCCTCTATTTTCTCCCAGGGTTCCATACTTAGGAAGCATGGCATTTCATTCCACTGTTGTGCAGATGGCAGTCAGATGTATGTGCCTCTTAAAAAGAAAGACGCATACTCAGATTGCTGCTCATGTGTCTTGACAACATAAAGGCCTGGATGGCTCGTTTTAACTTTTTAAATTTTAATGATGAAAAGACGGAAGTGATGGTTTTTGGTGCCCCCCCGTAGATCTGGGTTCCTTGGCACAGTATATTAAACCTAGCATCAAAAACCTAGGGGTTAAAGTGGACCTGGAGCTTACGTTTTAGAGTCAGATCATGGCTATTGTCAAATTAAGTTTCTTCCACTTGAGGCAGCTGGCCAAAATAAAGCCAATACTGTCAAGACAGAACTTTGAGATGGTAATCCACACCTTAGTTACCACTAGGCTGGATTACTGCAATGCACTTTATGTGGGGGTAAGTGGGTCCTCCATCGCCCATATCCAGATGGTACAGAATGCTGTTGCACGTCTTTTAACTGGCACACGTAAACATTAGCACATTTCCCCCATTTTAGCCTCACTCCACTGGCTGCCTATTTCAATTTAGGATCCATTTTAAAATTCTTTTATTTGCTTTTAAAGCCTTGAATGGTCAGCCCTACCTTGTTGAGCTTATATGCCCTTACATACCAACACGTTCTCTCAGGTCAGATGATCAGCTACTCCTGAGTATGCCTAAAACTAAGCGGAAGCTCAGAGGGGACTGTGCCTTTGCGGTGTCGGCTCCTAAATTATGGAATGATCTGCCTCTGCACGTTAAACAGGCCTCTTCTTGGTCTGTTTAACATCACGTCTTAAAATCCACTTCTTCTCTGTGGCTTTTGACACCTAGTAAGATGTCAATATAATTTACTTAATTTAATTGTTCAGTTTATTTGCTTTTTATTGCACAGCTATTCTATACTCATGTTATAATGTTGGATTTTTGTATTTTTCTGTACAGCACTTTGATCAAGTTTGGTTGTTTTAAAGTTGGATTGGATTGGATTACTTTAACCCTACTTCACTTTGTCACAACTACAATAATAAATGGTTGCATTGCTTGAAAAAATTGTTGCCATTGCTGACTACTGATATTGTGATAGCGTTGGATTTATAGTCAGAAGAAGAGGGAATATTGTTACCTTTATACAAGCCTGTTAATTCATTTCACAATACATTTATTGTGATATGAAATACTACGTCAGAGTGCTGTGTTTAAAAACAATTGTAGCCATGTTAAAATTCCTGTAGTTTTAAGATTTAACCTACCTAAAGCAAGTATGTCCAACCATGTGCCTTACCTCACTATTTTTTTTTTTAAAGATAATGGGTGCATTTGAAGACATAAAAAAAAATGGGATCAAGAATAAATTCTTCATCCTACTTGGAGGACTATACGTTAATACAGCACAGCTACCAGCACTGTTGGCACATAAAGAACAGAACACAAAACCAGAACAAAACACTGACTGTTGCATCCACGCTACAAATTAATCTTTTGTTTACCCTGGTAGACTTTCTTATTTAAACCAAATGACTGTATGCTATTATTCCTACCCTCTAATACAACCCACAGTAGCATTTTAAAGCAGAGAACATAATGGTTGCGTTTTTTGATAACATTGTGAAACGGTCGGTAACCCAAGTTTAGAAAAAAAAAATCATAATTTGGGTTTAAATCAGTACATTTGTTATGTTACTTTACTCCAGGTTACAGACATGACGCAGAACGTAATTTAGTTGTTTGGCAAAATAAAATAAAAAATAAACCTTGCTGTTTACTTTACGGGAATAGGACACAAACCCTGCAGTCTACTCGGTGAAAATCTTGTGTTTGTTTAACCTATCCCTCCTTAAGTGGAATTCCGTGCTCTTATACTTTGTTACCTTCCTGCCTGCTCTGCTCCCAAAGTCCTAATTGCTGCCTTACCAAACAACTTATGGGGGCCTTTTTGGGAGGAAGACAGTTTCAGCCCCACAGTAGTAAATGCTACTTGTTATGTTAGAGACAATAAAATACTCTTTTAGCTTTTACGAAGTGCTACACTGTCAACGAAGGTTACATTCACCTTTTTGACTGTGTCTCTGTGTCCTCAGTCCCTTTTTTGCATAACTCTCATTTCCTTTCTATCCCTACATAGATAAACACAGGCATGATTAACAGGCTGCTATTTCATATAAGTTATTTATTATTCAATGTGCGCTTTGACATGAAAGGGGTGGATTTTTAAGCTAAAGCCTGCTGTTTTGTTGTCAGAAGGAACATGGACACACAACAGGACACTTTTTTATCTCAAGAGTTCAACCTCATAGTCTCGGGAGACACTACGGCAGCCTCCACCAAACATGTCATCCATAACCCTCATCGGCTTGAAACCTTCCACAAAAATAACATGCCAAAATGAACCCAGTTTACTACTCTGAATCTATTATACAATACCTACTCTACAGAACTTGAAGGTCACATGAAACTAGCTGAGCAATTATTCCTGAAGTTCAAACAAAGCATGTTTAATTAGCAGTCAGTTACTAAGCGACACAGACTTTGTTGGAACAAACTTCCAGAAGATCTTAGGAATGTGCCAACATGCTACTTTCAAATCCAGACTGAAGGTATTTCTGTTTTTATCCTAGCTATTATGGTATTTTACATGAATGCACAAAGTACAATAAAATAGAGCTGTTTGTTAATTCAATATACAATTAATTTCAGTCAATTATAATAGACTAAATATAATAAACTATTCTTATAGTACGTAGAATAGTGCCTCATGATTCATCACATTAATTAACTTTTTTTTAAATCAAATGCCATCTTGAAATATCACAATTATTTTCTGTGTCCATGGTTACTAAAAAGTAGCTGGTGTATCTGTCCTAGTATCAACTCTGCAGAGATAATGTAGGAATTATCATTGTTTCTTCTGATTCTTTCCAACCAGACAAGAAATTAACAGTTGTATTGTACAGATAAATGCAATATCAAGTACAAATGATAAGATTATAGTATATTTCACTGTATAATTACAGATCTGTAATTTATCCTCACTTGTCCCGTTTCTTTTCTCCCTTTTTCCGTCTCCTCTTGTTGTTTTTTTAAATTGTGCCGATAACACCGACTTGTTTGAAGTGGCACTGATTCACAGTAATCAACACATGCTTACTCAAGCAGCACCACCTGTTCTGAGTTTTGCTTCCACTTTTGACATTATTATATCACCCCACCCATGCCTCTTTCCTTTCTCTTTCTCACTTTCTAACTTTCTTTGTTGATCTTTTTTGTTTTACTTTCTTACTTTACTACTTCTATTCTTCTGTCTTTGCAGCCACCCTTAACACTAACACTTTGTTGTTCTTCACTTTTCTGCTTACTTTCTTCCAGTCCTGGGGCCTCACTTATAACCATTTGCACACTCAAAACAGGGCTTGAAAAGTGCATACGCCACTTTCTAAGCATAAATTGGAAGTTATAAAAAGAAATTGACACTGGGAAAAAAGGATTCAAAGTGTCAAGCAATTCCATTAATTGTGAAATGGTTATAAAAGCGCTGGGTGATGATGGATTCTTCAGCACTGTTGGAGGTTTTTGCCAATGGCAGGCTTCGGATGGATAGGGTGTTCAGGGACCACAAGGATTTTCTGCCCCATTTTGAAGACTGGCTTTTGAGTTGATTTTGAATCCCAAGAGCAATTTTCTTGGAATTGTGTGCTGAATTGGGCCCAACTTTAAAGTTACCAACCTACAGAAACCGTCCAATTCCAGTTCCTTTACAGCTTTTGACCACAGGGTTTCTCGCACATTCCAGAGGGAATTGGTGGACAGGTCAGGGAATTCACATTGGGCTTCGTGGTGCCATCTGTGTGGGGTGGTATAATTGGAATGACCCAGCAATACATAACACTTCCCTACACTGTGGGTGAGAGGGCAAACTCAAAGTGCAATTTGCAGCAATGTCTGCTTTCCAAAATTTAATCAGGCGGTCGACTGCACTCATATTGCAATAAGGGTACCACACAAGAACAAATTTGCTTTTGTGACTCAAAAGCATTTCCATTCAATTAATGTCCAAATCATCTGTGATGTGATCTGATTCTGACGAATGCAGCTGCTTGATGGCCTGGCTTAACCCATAAGTCATTCAAACTGAGACCCAGCAGTGTGGGGAGCAGTTCGGAAGTTGGACATGTGCATGATGGTTGGCTACTTGGCACGGGTCTCCAAACTTTTTTCCTCTGAGAGTAAGTTCAACAAAATGAAAGTGGCCGAGAGCTTCTCATGTTTTACAGTAGTAACATTTATTCCCATAGCTTATTAGTGTGGATATCCAACACATCAACATTTTGTATGAAAGAATGTTAAATTCCAGATTGTGCTCACCCAAAACATGGCTGTATTAGTAAGATTTCAGACAATACTGTTTTTATATCTCTCGATTCCACAGTGACATTGTCGACGATTGCCCTAATTTTATCCATTAGTGTTTTCAACACAGCATCAGGGTGGGACGCGGGGCCTGCACATTGCGCATAGGGCTGAAAGGATGGGACATTAAGTGAGAATTAGAATCTGAAAGTGAACCAATATGCATGTAGTAATAATAGATGATTTTAAAAATCTTACAAAGTCTGGTGGGAAACGTTAACGTCATAAGGTTAAAACATTGTTTAACACGTTAAAGTTAACATGAAGTTAATTTAAATATAAATGTTTTGATCAAAGTAAAGTTACCGTTAAACAGCACTAGGCTAATCCACGATTATGTTCGGCAGCTAAAGTTAGCTAGCTGTATAGATAGAAGACTAATCTAATGCAGATTTACCCAGCTATCCCACCCTGTTTTTCTGCCTCACTCCCCGCCGCTAAGGGACTAGCTAGTTCAGTTGAGATGAGAGCAGACAACAACACATCCACAGTCAGCCAGCAGCCAGCCACTATTATAAACTTACAGCAATCCGAACCCAGCCAGCACAGACTTCAGCACCGGATAACAGTGCTAACGGCAATAACAGAAAGTGTTATTTCTTACAATTCATGCAATTACATATTGCATGTTTAAGCTTGTGTTATTCTCTCAAGCTAACTTTGTTGATGAAAATGGTTACACAACATTAGTTTTGTGGAAATGGTTCAGATTTCACAAAAGCGACAAGGAGTATATTAAGACGGTCTGCAATATATGTCAGCATTGGTGCCAACCAGGATGGGAAACACAATAAATCTTATCCATCACTTGTACAGGTATTTTCAAAGCAACCACACTGAGTATAAGAAAGTAGTGCTGGCAGTGGCAGTTAATGGCAATGCTTGCTTAAGTACACACAGTTTGCAAGTTTGGTCCAAAGTAGTAGTTTGTCTGCTGTTAACAGCAGTAGCATTAGCTGTGCTATTGCGGCACCAAAACAACAATCAATTGTGTTGTCTTTTGCCGAAAAACATTCAAAAAGTAGCAAAAACATAACAACACTACTGTATTTCTTATTGAATAGCTAAAGACACCTGTTTACAAATGCACTTGTGACTGTGTTTTGTGCTACCTCTACAAACATTGATGCAGAGATGCATTCTTGGCAGGAGTTTTAAATAAGTAGTTTTAGGTTTACAAAATCAAAACAAATGTAGCCAAAACCGACTACTTACTTAGTTTGCACTTGTTTATTTTGCAGACACAAAAAACTAAATCGTAATTGTAAGATGACTGTACGAGGAAAAGAGGGCTACTCTTAATTTTATTTTGCTAGTAGAGGGCACAACTGCTCTGTTGACCAGTGGTACATCTAATGTGAATGTGTAATGTGAGTCCTCAATAAAAGACATTGTGCTGAATATTGTATAGCCGGCTTCAGTCAGTATACACTTTGAATGAGCAGTATCAGGAAACAATTATATCTTGATAAATACCCATCAAAATGGGAAAATATATTGTGATCACATTTGTTGCCTTATCACCCAGCCCGAACTATACACAAAGTCTTGGGCTGTTTACCTGGTCCACCTGCAGTCTCATCTTCAGCCATGTCTGTACAACAACTGATGATTTCCCAACAATTGATGCCATGTGCTCATCAAAGGGAAAGAGGTCCGGTGTCCCCGTGGCCCCCACCAGTGGCACTTACACTCTGCCTATGCAGAGCTTTTGGCATTCATTTTGAGGTCGCCACATCTTCTTAACCTTAACATGGTTTGGCTCCCAGAGCTGGCGGCTGTTACAACATGCTGTCATGGAACAATTGTTTTCTTGGCCAAGCATCCGGCCAGGCATCTCAATCTCACTGTCTGAGACATTTCTCTCCTCAGCTTTACGCTCTGACATTTCCATTTTCCACAGACATAGTCTACTTAAGGGTAATCAAGGACAATTATATGTGTATCAAAACAATATTAATTAAGGGTGTTTCTGTAACCATTTACGGGTAATTGTGGGAGGGAAATAGGTGGTGTGTTGGGCTTGTGCACATCCGCACAATTCCAAGGTAATTTTGAGTTTTATAAACACACTGCACACCGGCAGACGTACACACGTTTTTATAGATCTGAATATTTTTTTGTCGTACAAACATGTCTTCATCCACTAAATGAGGTAAGCTTCCACAAAATACTATTTCTCTCACTCTTTTGGTCTTTCTCTCCTTGCATCTGGCTGTGTCCCACAGCAATGTTGGCAAAGCAGAGAGCAGATGAGACAGTGTTAAACAGTCTCATCTGCCAACATATCCAGCCCAGAAAGCTACATTGTAGTGTGTGTGTGTGTGTGTGTGTGTGTGTATATTTGTGTGTTTGAGAGTGTTTGTGAGGGTGCGTGTATCCACAGGAGTGTGTGCAGTATCTGTACATAAGTTGCCTTAGTGTTGCTTCTCATATCAATTTTGTGCATGTACAGATGTACACAATCCAACAGCAACAGTTCCTTGATGTGCCATTTCTTGAAATGTGGGAGTAGCACCACACTGAGATTGTTTAACTGAGAGGGACACTGACAGCCCTGTGGCTGGCTGTCTCTGCCATACAGTGGCGGTCGTTCAAAAGTCACCATCTTGATTGGCAAATCAAAGGCATCTACAGCCAAGTTCTGTGCTGCAGATGTATTTCTTACGGAAGTTCTCTCCTGTATTAAGCGGAACCCCATTAGGCAAGGGTGTGAGCAAAATGTTATAAGGGGGCTGGGGATGTGACTAACTGTTCTACTGGGGACACAGAGGATGTGTATTATTTATTTATTTGTCATACATGTCAAAAATCTGATGTTTTGGCAACTGCTAGTTTTCAAAAACATTAAACACACGGCTGGAGCATTTGTTTTTAGACAAGGAATTTTTGATATGGAGGCATTAGCTCCTCAGGGCCTGTAATGTGATGAAGGAATATTTGTCATATGATTTACATAAAAATGTGTTTTTTGCAACTTGCTCTCCTCATTGAGATGTCACTAACTCACATGAGAGTGATCTAGTCCTTAATAGTGCTATGAACCCACATATTACTCCTCAAAAGTCAAAAGAGCCATCAACAAACACCTCTACTTCATACAGTGTGATATATTACTAAATTGTCACGCATAAGTGGCAGTGACACCATTTCATTGATGGCACACTGCACCATATTTCAGCAGTTCAGCAGCAGCCCTGTAGATGTCTCAAGTGTTGCCAACACTGTTGTCATGATGCAGAACAACTAAAGGTCATGACCTTGGCAAAGGACTGCAGAGCTGTAGAAGTACATGATATTTTTTCTGCATATGTGTGTGTGTGTGTGTGTGTGTGTGGTTGTGTGTAGCACTGTACACCTTTGAGCACACAGGAAATGCATCAGTACAATTCATAGCTTGGTACTATTAATACCCATTCACTCTCTGTTCTGCAAATTATCTATTTGCTGCAGGGTGGAGGTGGTGGAGGGGTCTGAGAGTATGATTGTGATTTTAGTAATGCTTTCAGAATAAAGGAAAGGAAGGGAGGCGGAAAGAAATAAGGTAAAAGAGAAGGAGAAGATAGAGAACACTTTGGGAGGGAAGTAGTATGTTCTTTTAGGGACACAAGATAAGTCACAGTCCCTGCAATAAGGTAAAAGGATGGGAAGATTAGTGCACCGAAAGTGAAGGGATTCAGTAGAAGGAGGGGGAAGACACAAGAGAAAGTAGAGGGGGATTGAAATCCTCCCGGGATGCACAGAGAGAGGAAAACTTAAGATGACTCAATTCATCACAATCACTGCTACAAAAGAGAGGAGGGAGAAAAATTAACGGGAAAGATGCAAAAAAGAGTAAGAGTATGTACTGCAATACATTAGAAAGACTGGAGTAAGTGTATAACATGCTGTACAAAAATGATCAGGGGGCGACTAAAAATTAGGCTCTTATAATATTTGATTTTGCTTTGGGGAGGGAAGTAGTATGTTCTTTTAGGGACACAAGATAAGTCACAGTCCCTCTTTGCCTGTTTTTATTTGGTTTAGACTTACCATGTTTAATCGTGCCACACCTTCCATTACAGAAAATCAATGCATGTGATATCCTCATAAAAAAATAAAAATAAACAGATCTATTGCTTTGGTTTTGTGATGGACTCAAAAATACAAACACAAAATAATTTACACAGCGTTATACAATGTACATGTAAATAACCTATTCACTTGTAATTAAGGACCAAGGACAAGCACTAAAGCACTTAATTTAGATTTTTTATATCTTGTTATGATGTTTTATAGTTTGGTGATGCTGTTTGAAAAAATCTTCTTTAATTACAGAGAACATTAGGTAAAGGCTAGCATTTGTATTTTAAATACAAGGAAACAAAAAGACTCTTTAACACTTTAAAGCGAATAAAAACCTATGCGTAATGACATCACATTGTGTTTTGCGATCAAATTGGTATATCAAATTGATTTTAGACATTTTAAGGTGTTTCCATTCATTTTTGCACTGAATTGCACAACATTCAAGCAAACATTTTCGGACAAAGTTTTTCAAGACAAAACGGATCGCGCCGTCTACCAACAAATGATCAATATTGCACAAGTTGTAGTGCTTATGCGCCAGCGGATAGCGACATATCAAGCTATAATAACAAAACAACGACGCTATCAACACATTGCTATGAGGATGCAGATGCAACTTGTCTTTTATTTTACCTCCGGCACCGCTGCAAGACAACTCTTTTTTGAGACATGTATCGCTGTTTGAGCACCTTCCATTTACTCCGCAGGACATCCCACAGCTTGTCATAGCCTAACCTTTGATAGCCATTTCCTTTGCGAGTTCCTGATAAATTAAATTAAAAAAATCTCTTGTATCCTCGTCCGTCCACTTATATCTGTCTTTGTTGACATCCGCCATGTGTGCACGCAGAGGGGAAATACTGGGCAAAAATTAACTAAAACTTCTTCTTCTTCGTTTTGAGGCAGGTATCAACCATAAAATGACCTAAAACTTAATTGCAATTACTGGTTCCATAAGCCATTTTTCATTGAAAATCACTTAATTCTGATAAAAACGTGTGGACGGAAACATAGCTATAGTTTGCAGTTCCTCCTGCATATGTTGGAACTCCTGAAGCACTCGTAATGGGAAAGTGCATTTAGTGTCCATGCTCCATTTAGGAAGATACCTTCTGATCCTATTAGCATTGATATGTTTTTGGAAAACAATGTTTAAACCTAAGATAGTTTTTAAATTATTTCTTGTTGATAGAATATGTCTGTTATGGTTAATTGTAGACTAAGTTAGTGTTTTGGTACGCTAAGGAAAAAGGGGCTTTTCATATACATATAGTTCATTAATTTCTAGCAAATATGTTAGCATACCACTACACATTCAACTGACAGGGAGCAATATAAGCATCCCGCTGCAACTCTGACTACCTGTTAAATGAAAGTATTTTTGTGGATGGTGCAATCAAGAGATATTTTTATATCAGTCAGTTTTATGACAATAGGATATGTGTAGATGGGATGGCTTTCCTCACAGAAAAAAATGGCCACATAAGTCATTTGTTCAAGCAGCAATTACAACTTATATCTACGTTTATAGTGACAGCACCTTCTAGTGGCCATAGTAGTCATGACGGGAGCAAAGAATGAAGCAAAATTCCACTTGAGGATGTAGGTTGGGGGTGGTGAATTGCTCAAAGACTTTCACCCAGAAGAATGGGGTTCAAGTCCTGTTTGAAAATTAAATTACACAGAGAATTTTGTTTTGTTTCATTTCTTTATGGAACAAACGGAGCTACGTCATCTTCTGCATAATGTGCTTAACCGGAAGTGAAGTAACAGAGGTGTCAGAAGTATTCACATTCATTACTCAAGTAGAAGTATAGATACTAGGGTTTAAAAAGACTTCTGTAGAAGTTGAAGTATCAACTCAAGCTTTTTACTCAAGTAAAATCGCAAAAGTACTGGTTTCAAAACTACTTAACGTATAAAAGTAAAAGTAATGTAAGGGGAAAAAAATACATCAATATTAGGGATGAGCCCGAGTACAAGTATTATACGAGTAATATGAGTCAATATCTGTGCTCAGATTGAATAAAACTCCTGAAGCTTACCACGCTGCGTTCTGTGATAGTCACAGCCCCCCCTACACACACACACCCTCGGCTCATTCACACACACACAGAACACGGAGAACAGCGCTCCGTCTTCTCTCTCTCTCTCTCTCTCTCTCTCTCTCTCTCCCCCTTTCTCTCTCCCTCTCTCTCTCAGTCAATCAGGTCCGCGGGTCTGTTCCGTTAATGTTTAGGGTTTCTTCAGCTTCAGGTTTGTTTTTAACTTCGGTTTGTAGTACTTACATAGTAACCAGTAGGTTTCTGGTAAACGTGGGGTTTGGGGATTCAGACATGCTGCGTGGGGTTTGGTTTAAATGGGATTTCTGGTGAACGTGGGGTTTGTAGTGCGTCTCATAGTAACCAGTAGATTTCTGGTGAACGTGGGGAAATGCTTGGTTTTTTTTAACTCTGCCATCGGAGCTTTTTTCATTAAAGTCAATGCAGATCTGAGAAACAGCATCTGCCCCTGCCCCCTCTCTCTCTTTCTCTTTCTCTCTCTCTGTGGTTCTCTCTTACACACACACACACACACACACACACACACACACACACACACACTCACACACACACTCACAGATACCTGGTGTGGAAATAAAAAAGAACCAAAAACAAAAATCACACTGATCATAAAAAAATTAAAAGTTAAAAAAAGAAAGTTATATTGAGTATGAAAACTCTTGTTCATTACATTTTACTTCATAATTGCAACCGCTGTTGTATTCATGTAGTTCGTTTGTTACCATGACAACACCATTGATCTGAAGATGGATGCTGTCATGTAAATAGTTTTCTAATCAGCAATAAATATAACAATTTCTGATCAACTCATATCAATTGCATGCTTAAATAACATACTGGTTAAAGACCCGCCCATTTCCAGACAACCAAACCATTTTGCACAAGTTCGATGCAATGGATCGCGTACAAACCAATAAGGTGTCAGAATGGTATATGTTTATACTTCTCATCCAACCACAATCAAAGTCACTCTATTCAGATGGCGCAATTTATCTGGATAGGTTTTTGTTTTTTTTGGTGCTTTTTTGAACGATGACAAGCCAGAATGAAAACAAGCCGAACTGAAATAGGAGTAACTATTAATTGTTAAAATGTAAGGAGTAGAAAGTACAGATAATTGCATGAAAATATCAGGAGAAGTAAAAAGTCTGCTGTCAAATAATTACTCCAGTAAAGTAGATACTCAAAATGTATTCTAAAGTAAGGGAACAAAGTATTTGTACTTCGTTACTTGACACCTCTGTGAAGTAGCGTCTGATTTTAACACAAACCACGCTTGCGCTTAAACCTTAACAAACGGAAAAAGTTTCACAACATTAACAACCTGTTTAAAACCGTTATCCTGCCACCGCTAGGGGCTCTAATTTATGAAACGCTCCTTTGGGTTGCATTAGAGGGTAGAAATAAACAACCAATATCGTCGTATGGTTCAGAGGATTTGTTGGTGTGAAAAAAACAAGTCCTCTTTGTCCTACAACAGAATGTGATAGGCCATCAACAAGGTATTTATATTGTGGCTCTCCTCTCAAGATCACTGCTGTAATTTATATGTGGACATTCAGTGAAGGGAGTTGCCATAGAAGCTGATGCTTTAAAAAGACAGGAGTCAATAATAACGTGAAAGAGGGCTTTTAAAGAGAAGTAGAAAGAAAACCTGCATTTTGCTGATAATCAAACTGTTCCTGACAAAATACCAGAATGACTCACTGTGTGACTGATATATACAGTATGTAAATACTGTATACATATATAGTATATATATATATATATATAAAGGTTTGGTTCATACCTGCACACACATCAGACAGGCTACATACCTTTACTGAATTTTATATGGACACAGTATTGTGGAGGTAGTTCATAACTATTTTCAAGAGAAAAAAACTCTTTATTGAACCATATCCACTCCTGAGAGCTCTCTTTCCCTCTGCCACTCACACAGAAAGTGTATTTTTAGAGAGAATGAAAAGAGAAAGAGTGACAGGCAGGTGATGAGGTTCATCCAACAATCTCCGATTAGCTTTATTAAAAATGTACCTAGGACAAACGGAGGACATGGCCTTGGATTTCTCGGGAGAAAGCATGAACTCCGAAAGGCAGAAGCTGTCTTTAAGGTTTGGACAGCACAGACCCAGGGTCCACACACACACACACCCATACACACACACACACACACACACACAAACACAAGAGAGGGAATACTGTTTCGGCATTCATTCTTTGAGAGGCAAAATGTGCCAAAGAGAGTTAGAGATGAAAAAAAGGTGAGGGAGGCAAAGGCAGAGAGTCCCAAAGAGAGAATGAAAGAGAGGAGGAAAGACAGTTAAAAAGCAAAGACACAGAAAGTCAGTGAGAGAGTGTGAGATGGGTGGGGAAGAGAAATGGTCGGGACGGAGAGGGGGACGCGAGAGAACGATAGAGTTCTGGAGAGGTTAATTGGAGGTTGAGGCGTAGTGATATGATTCAGAAAGCTCATTAGCATTCCAGAGCTAAATATTAATGACGCCAGCGCTCAACTTCAGTCACAGCAATACAGTGCTACTGCAAGTGAGGCCCCGAAGACAGCCAGTGGAGAGTCAGAGGAATAGAAATGCAGAGTTTGCAGCACTAAGAACTATAAGCCATAAATGTTTTACACCATCATTAACATAATTAGATGGAGGCTTTTTGTCTGCACGGTGTGGGTGGGAGTGAAAGACTTGTCAGGTTAAATTAGAGAAGGCATCTTGCCTAACCATTGCGGATTTTACAATGAAGTCATAAATTTCAGTATTTTATCTTCATTCTTGTTAGTTTTTTTTACACAAGGAGGCAAAGCCCAGACAATAGGTTTCAGTATAAGCTTTGAACATGCTGATGTTGTACATGGTGGATATTGAGCTGAATGGCCCGGGAACCTCAGTGGCACTCACAGATACCGTGCTGAAGTAATTAATCATAAGCACCAATATCAAAGTTCCTCTCTAGAAACCCTTGCAAATGGGACTATTTAGTGTTACAAGCACGCACGCACTTGCGTTCACCTGCACACACAAGCACACACTTCTTCAAATATCCCCTCCGGATGCGGAAACCTGCTCTGTATTGTGGGTTATTTAAGCAGTAGATTGACGGCCCAGGCCTTTGAATGTGTTCGGAGACATGTGGACTACAGTAAGTGGCTTTGAAATCCACAGTGGCACAGTATTAAAGAATTTCTCCTATTAGTGAGCTGGCAAATGCTCACTGGAATGGAGACAGCTTACATGAATCAAAGCCGATATTCATTGTGTGTGTGGGTCTGTGTACATGTGTGTACACATGTGTATTGTGCGATTGCGTCTGTTTCAAGAAGCCCTTTTAAAAGGGAATCTAGCCGAATGGAAGAAAGAATTGGGAAAAAAGGCATTACTCTTGAGGAACCAACACAGGAGCAGATCTACAAAGCTATTAATCTCTTCCTCTGCCCCGCTCAGCCCCCTCTATCTATCTCTACCCTCTTTCTCCTCCTGCCTTATTTTCCTATCTCCTCCTTTTTCTCCAGAGCCCTCCTCTGCATTTATTTCATTAATCCAACTCTCCTATCCTTTTCCCTTGCTCACAGATAGTCCATCTATTTCTTTCACTTTACATCTCCTAACTCTGCTCTGCTCCCTCTCTCCAATGTGTTCCCCCCCACCCATCCTTTAGCACTTTTGTCTCCATCATGATTTGCCTCACTCACTCACTCCTTCCCTCCACCATGTCCATATTTCACTCTTTTCTTCCTCCTTTTGACCTGATCTCCTCTTTGTTTAATCTTTGTTTTTCTCAATCTTTTAGTCTCGTTTTCTTTGTCTCTCCCTGGCACTTTCAATCTCTAGCTCTTTCTATCTCTCTCTTTCTGTCAATATCTATTTCTCTCTCCCTCTCTCAGGTCTCGCTCACACTCACTTTCTCTAACCCACTTTTGCACTGCCACTCTGCAGTGTGTTGCACAGATTCAGACCTCAGTCTCATATGCGGTCAAGGTTTCAAAGCCACAGTTCCCACCACAGGTTCAAATAAACATGTGCACACACACTTCAACTTGGTCACAAACTTGCACACTCACTCTCACACACACATACACACAGCCACTAACTCCCAGCAGTCACAGCTGCAGTAGATCTGGCTCGGTGGCTGAGGCTGCATGGGGTTATTTTGTGGGTGAGGAGCTCTACTGCAGCAACTCACTCTTCGTCTTCTATTTTATTCCCTCCCTCCCTGTCTCCCTCACTGTCTGTCTCATATGCTCACGCCTCCTCACCCTCCTCCTCTGCCTTTTCTTGGCTCACAGGGCCCCACCTTCATCCACCCCTCATCCCCCTCTTTATCATCCTCCCACTTCTTTCCCTCTGCCCCTTTGTTATCCTCCTCTACAATGAGCTTGGTTTGTGTACTGTACATCCATCTGTCCTCTCCCACACCTAGCAAAAGCCCTCGCAACCCCAACACCCCATTTCAGTCCTCTGTTGTTCCCCTATACCATTCTTCAGTCTCTCAAGTGTCACCCCCCTAAGCACTGACCCACCCACCCTTGGCCCTGTTGTCTGCAGAAAACAATACACCTCCTTATAATACTCACTCTGCACCACCACTGGTTGTCATATGTGCACACGCTCACATCCATCCTCATCACTTCCCTTTCGCACTTCGGAACCCACACCTTTCCCTGTATATTTCAATATTGGCCTCATGCGCACGCACACACAAACACACACACACACACACACACATAAAGTCACACACACTCTCCACCTCTTCCTGTTTGGCTACCCACCACACTTCTTATCGGGCCACTAGTTACACTGCGTCTCCAGTGATGCAGACATGTGCTGATGTATCCCTCCAATGCTCCATTCTTATCTCCCGGAGGACTTTTTCTACCTTCATGCCTTCTTTCTCCCTTTTCCCCCTGACCACCTCCTCCTCCCATCACTTCCCCCATTCTTCAGCATATCCGCACAAACAGACAATAAAATATACTCCCCCCCTCTTTTGGCTCCCTCCTGACCTCTTTAATCTCATCCATCCTGTCTGTACCCATGGCTCTCATTTTCTATCCCTATCGCACCCTAAACAAATAAGCCTATACACCAGCAGTTTAATAATGTTTTTTTCCGTAATTCTTTTAAAGAAAAAATAAATTGTAGTACTGCGTATGGCAGGTTAACCTACCTATCAACTGTGACTCTTTTCTTCCAACAGTCAGCCTCAAATCAGCTTTCCAACCATTGCAAATCCCTGAGGCTGATATTGCCTGAAATAGTCCCTTATTTACTTATACTAGTACTTATTTACTCTCCCCCTCTCAATCCTCCATCCTCAGTCCTCGTTACTGCAAAATTATATCCAATCATTCTCACTTTTCTGTGCTGAGGCCTTTGTAACGATAAGCTGAGTTAGAGTTTGTTTTTAGCTAATTATCCTCCTTTGTTTATTTTCAGGGGTAGTAAATCACTTCCTGGAAACATGACGATCACATTAATGAAACACAAGCAGCTCTTGTTTCCAATTAATCGTGCAGTGTCTGTGTGGTTCGGGCAGGAGGAAGAGGTCACGTTAGGGGTAAATATATATATGAAAACATAATTTATGAACAGCATACGGACATACTGTACATGTTTTTTGGATGCTGTGTGAATATGCACAAACATGTTAGTAGATACTTTGGAGGAAAGGGGAGGGCTAAAAACATTGATACCAAAAAGTCAAAGTTCAAATCCACAACAGCCATAGATCCTTCTGAAGAGCCCTCCAGCAAGACACGGATCTTCATGCTCCTTAAACAGTTTAATTATTTCTTCTTCAATTTTTTGGTTTCACTCTAGAGCACATTAACACTCTCCCTGGTTGTTTGGCTTGGCTTTGTGCCATATCGTCCCCTCCACTTGCCCATCACCTCATTCTCTTTGTCTCTCATTGTCTCTTCCTCCTTCTTCATCCCCCTCTGTGGTTTCACCAGACACACAGGCTTCCTTTACCTCTGCAAGTTTTGCATTATTAATTGACCTGCATTTGGCCATACAGTAGAAAAAACATTCACAGTCGGAGACACACACAGCCAGTCATACAAGAAAACATGCACACATATACTCACCATTGCATTAGCACTTGCATACATATGCATGGCTATGTCCACGTTTCTGTTGTGCATGTGTTTTTGTGTGCCTTTATCGTTATCTTTGTGCTTCTCTGGCTTGTTGTGCATGTGCAGTGTTGGATGATACACATGATCTGCACAGTACATGTCTTTAGTGAAACACAGCCCTAGACAATATGCTGTCATAAAATGTTTCATAAAAGCAACATGATGTGATCAAAACATCTGCTAATTTGTTCCAGGCAAAGAGACTGGTAACTAGGAGCTTATCTCTGCTAATAGTGACTGTCGTCAGTGCCAGTTGCTGCACACTAATTACTTTTGTTGCTTTACTTTTATTTCATTATTTGGTATAAAATAAATTAATAATTTTATTTAAGTATAAAATAATATAAGTATTTTGTAATCAGGTCTACACAGTTGCTTGTGCATTTATCCCCACACAGAGTTCTGTTATTTTACCAATTCTGAATATAAATGAATTATGGATTTAAACATTATATAATCACTTTGTATGTGCAAATTACTAACATTTTATTTACTTGAATGTTTAACGATTGGTTATGGAGATTTGTGATTTTCATGCCCTGTTAGCCAAACATGAGTGTTTGAATATGTGACAGATACACAGAGTTAAAGCATTTTATTCTCATTGGTCACGGCCGTAATCTTAAGTCTTGTGATTGGATACGGAGATATTGCTGAAGTGCTTTAATTGCTTGAAGGGTTTAACGCATGTGTATTTTGGCCACAAGTGAGTTTCTTGTGTGTGTGTGTGTGTGTGTGTGTGTGTGTGTGTGTGAGTGTGTGTGTGTTTAGTGCTACAGTCTACAGTTTTTTTATCTACTTTGTTATCACATACAAACACCTCTCCACTGGCCCTCCCACACAAAGAAATACACACACACACACATACACACAAACATGAGCACACACACTAACACAGTAGTATAGACAAAAAACAAACAAAGTGAGATAAACTCAGATGAAGAGGTACATCACACATCTCATTGGCACAAAATACAGGTACATACAGAAATCCAACAGCAATTGGTGTTATAAATGTAGAACATTTCAACTAAAGTGCTCACATGCAAACACAGGATACAGATAAGGACATGCTCTGAGTAGCAACCCATCTGATTGACAGATTGGTTTACCAGGGCGATCTAATGTCCTCACTTTCACCTCACTTCCCTCTCTACTCTTTCCTTCACCCCTCTGAGAGTGATAAAGCACTCCCTCAACTATAAATCAGTAGAATCTCACAACGTGAGAAGTCTAACTCCCCTGTAGTCTCATCCGTCACCAACATACCCTGCCTTCTACTCTGTCTCCATCTGTCTGTCTCCTTAGTTTTTGCCTACTCCTTCTTTGGCCACATCATATCTAAGTGTTTTCTTGACTTACGTCACTAATAAGTGCCACGTACTAGGGAAGCACAGGGAAATCTAAAAAACAAATTAATCTTCCCAAAGACTGTTTAGAAAGTAAACCTTGTAGCCCAGTCTGACTGCTGACTTCTGTCACGTTGTAGTGTTGCTGCCAAGATTGTAGAATGGGTAAGTACACCCTAAAATTCTACTAAAACTCTGTCTCCCGGCATATTTAAAAAATGAGACTGACCACTGCTCACTGTAGCCTGGACAGCGCTGTAGAGATGCCACTCTCAGATTCTCAGTTTCTTTGCTGGCAAGACAGGGAGACTAGTGAAGCTTTGACTGTCACTGGAAGCACACTAACTGTATGGTCCTTTGAGAAAGTTACTGCATGGGTATCTCTGTAGCTGGGCATTAGAGCCTCTCCTGTCCGTGTGTCTGTGGGGAAGTGTCAGTGCATCGCTGTGGCCCCGCTATTTATTGTTAACGTCACAGTTCATCAGCCCTAAATATGTTATTAAGCTGTGAATATAGCACATCTGTGGGTTCATTGGTTGTGTTTACTTTCGCTGAAGAGCAATACATCTTATTTTTTTTTTTTCCGCTGGCGCTAGTCAGGTTTTTTTTATGCTATTGCAGTTAAGAACTGTGTGTAAGAGGCCCAAACAAATCCCTTAGCTACGGGATACAAAAATAACATTCAAGTGGATAAGCCACACACTGAAAATGGCAAGTTTTTAAGAAAGTAGAGATCTGACTCACAGGTATGTGAGTGAGTGTAATATTTTAGTCCTAAATTAATGCAATAACACTAGATTTGAAGGACAACTGACATATTAGTCTGAATCAATAGAAGTACATTTCTAGGATAAAGCCTGTCATTCAGTGTGATGTCCCTCACCTTCCGCTCTCTGTGTTGCCATTCTCAAATGGAAAAAAAGAAACTTCGAGGTAGCAAACCACAATAAGAAAATGGCAAGCTTTGAAAAAAATTACAATCATGCATGGTTCTTTGGGTAATGATTGTAAATATTAACAAAATTTTTTTCTATCTAATTGGAAAGTTTTGAGACAGATTGGCAGGGATTGCTGTGGACAAAGTACACTGGTAAGAGCAAATTATATTTAACCATGTATCCAGCTAATTTAAATAGCTTGCCTTACTGTATTGTCTTCCAGCAAAACAAGTTCCTTGGAAGTTCCTTCCCAAGACCATTTTGCAGAGCCAACAATTGCTGCATCTGCAGTTTAGCGCCACCCAATACAATTGTGATTGGTTTAACCCCCATGTTGTCCTCAGTTCAAATTGACCCATTATTTTATCTACCCAATTGTAATTACCCAAAATAACATGATAAATCCCATACTTTGGCAAGTACAAATCTCTACTTTCATTAAATTCATTAAAAGTCTTATTCAATTTTATAGCATTTGAAAAAAAATTTAAGTGATTTCGAAATAGTATTGTGTAAAAGTTGACATATTCCAGTCTGTGTTTATCCATCAACATACATTCCTTTAATTTTAGTCTAAATAATTCCTAATTTCTGCTTTTCTAACTCAAATATTAGGTATAATTTCCTATAAATGAGGGTTATTGAACATAAATTCCCAAAATAACTGTAAAACTAAAGTTAATAAGTTAGTGTTATGTAGTGCTGAAAATGTAAAAGAAAGTGACAAACATTGAAAAAAGGACAAAAATGTAAGAAAAAGTTAAAAACATCGATAAAAAGCGTCAACAAAGTGTTGATTTTAAATTTTGATGGGAAGACAGCACAAGGGTTAAAGAAATGCAAACAAGCCAGAGCATTTTTTTTTTTCTACTATCCTAAAATTTATCTCTGGTGAAGCTAGACCTTATTCCACTACGCTGTAGAGATTGGTTTGGCAGTGCGAGGCTAGGGTTTGTCCAACTGGCTGTTTCCAATATTATCTAAATGGTTTGGTTATTATTGAAATGATTATTTATGCTGGCTGTACTCTGTAGCCTTTTTCTCATGGGGATGATGACACATTAGATTATGTCAGCACAGCTCTGCTTGAATGTTCCTAGATGTCCCCTGAGCATGGAATGGTTGCATGATTACAAACCAATAAAGTGATTTTACTGTGTCCCTAATCTTAAAGGTGCAATATGTAATACTGACAGCTAGTTTTTAAAACAGTTACTGTAATACAAATTCAAAATACTGGAGACAGTCGTCTCCCCCGCCCCCTCCTCCCAAGAATCAAAGTTCATGGAAGTTGCCAGGCTGAGACCGCAGCATCCACAACAATGTTGCTAGACACTTGTCTCACATAGCCAGACATTACTTCACAGCACAGAATGAATAGCTTACCTTAGATGCTGGCTATATTGACAATCACAAAAGCCTGTGCTCACGCTGAGCTCTGTGGCCAACTGACTAATTTTTTTTGCCTTAGAATTACAGGGACATTTTTTGTCCTTCCACCCAACGGACTGAAACACTGACATACTCTCTTGCAGATTTACAGCCACCCTCTCTTGGCTTTAAATGTCTCACCGTTGTCGGTTGAGGCCTCTGAACAGGCTACACACTGTAAACACAGACAAGTTTCATGACAGTTCGTGAAATGGTCACATTATTTAATCTATGGATTTGTGTACAGGTCACGTTAATGTTGTTATTTTCGTGTGGTGATTATGAATTTTGAAGTAATGTGTTTCAATGGGAAGGCTATTTCGTAATCACAGAATGATTACAGTAGCAAGTACAATTGAAAAGCCAAAAAAGGGAGGTTGGTTGGGGTGGTGGATGGGTCAAACATCACAGGACTTTTACCCCGGTATCGTGTCCCTCGTAGTTCCTTTCCGGGTTATTCTCTTCCTAACCACAACCGTCCCATTGTTGTCGGTGTGTCCTGCGTGTGACGGTTCCTGTCCCTGTTCTTTTTTTCCTAACCACAACCGTCCCATTGTTGTTGCCAGCGTGTGGGGTTTCATACCCCGATGGTGGTGACCAAATCATGTCCCTGTGCCTGGGGATTGTGTCCCGCGTGTGGCGGTCCGTCCCGTTTGCCTGCATGTGGCGTGTCATTTCCCTGTTGTTGTTATGTTTTTACAGGTATACCTGGCAACCCGGCCTGTCCTTTAAACTAGGCAGTTGATAACAACACACAGGCCAAAACACAAACAGAAATTCCATCACGGAATGGAAATTTCAAAAGGAAAAATACTGGCATTAGCATTGTTCTGAGAAAAGATAGTATTACAATTTAACATGGTTTGTTAACATCTGATGACACATTGGGGTAATTTTGGTATTTATTACAGTAAATACTGTATATTACAAATTGGACCTTTAAGTTTAAATGGTGAGAATGGCTGGTGTTGTACATCATTTCTCTTATCTTATAATACACCATACCTCACCCTACACACAACAAAATGGTTCCTGTATTATTCTCTATCATTATCCATATTTGTCTTCTACCTTTTTGAATAGTGTTTACCCTCCATTCCCTTTCTTTCTTACCTTCCCCCTTTTCCTCCTCTCTTGTGACAGGCTGCCAGTGATTCAGGTACTGTGGATACCACACACACACACACACACACACACACACACACACACACACACAACACACACACACACACACACACACACACACACACACACACACACTGCTACAGACAAGGACACAAACCAGCAGGAGCGAGGTGAGCGCTCCAGGCAGTAGTTTGTTAGCTACACATTACCTTTCCTACACCATATGATCCGTTTTACAGTGACAATATTTACTTCCACCTCATGATATAACTCTAAAAAGTTTTAAATAAACTGTAATAAATCAAAATTTATCCAGGTATACTTAGCAGAAAAGCTAACAAGGCATCACTGAAAGGTTTGAGTGCACTGGACTCTCAGGCCAGTGACTAATGTTAAAGTGCTCATGTTATGTTGATCTTCAGGTTCATAATTGTATTTAGAAGTTGTACCAGAATAGGTTTACATGCTTTAATTTACAAAAACAAAACAAATTTTTGTTGTTCTGCGCATTGCTGCAGTTCTTCTTTTCACCCCGTTTGTTGAGCTCTCTGTTTTTTTGCTACAGAGTGAGGCATCTCACTTCTGTTCCATCTTTGTTGGGAGTCCCACATGCACAGTAGCTAGGTAAGGACAACCAGCTAGTCAGAAGCAGAGTATGAGGGCGTGCCATGCTAGCACATTGGCTAGCATTGGCTAGCATTATAATGTGTGTTACAAAGTGACACATGTTCGTCATGGAAGTAAAGGCTGGACTCCAATAGAGCTGTTTGGAGCAGTTTGCGAACAGTGTTTTCTGTTGGAGATGGTAAGTCCCATTAGGGGGGACTTTGGGCTTTTTTACTTTGTAAACCTGAACACAAACAAGATATATAACACTATAAAGGTTAGAGGGAAAGCGAAAAAGCATAATATGAGCACTTTAAAGATATAAGGTGTGACGTGAAACCAAGTTTATAATTTAATTTATGCTACACAGTAGGCAAGAGAAACATTAGTTGCAGGGGTAATGTGTAAAATAAGACAGCAGGGAACAATGATAAATCACTAGTAAACATGTAGCTTGGGACATCTACAGTAGCAGTAGATCCGTATCAGTATCAGTAAAATATGAACATACATATTGTGCCCATACTCTCTGATGAGTATCAGGATTGTCATCATTAAATGGGAATTAAAGTGTCTCTCCAGCCTGTTGGAACTGCTGATAGGCTCAAATGTCAAGTGTGTACCAAACAAGCAAACAGTGCCATTCTTGTTTCAAGTTGATGCAGTTTGTTTCTGGTGCAGGACACAGTGTCACAATGACCTCAGGGAACCTCAAAGGAATAAAGGCAGTGGATTGTGGATAAGGTGAGGTGAATATTGTAAACAGAAGGAATAAATATTAAGCTCTCTTAATAACGCTATAATGAGATATTAAGATTTGATAGTAATTTCAGGGCTTATCGTGTAATGAACAATTGATGAGATAATCTAATCATCATTGCTCATTAATTCCAGTGAATTTGCTCTCCCCAGCAAGGAAGTGTGTTTCGCTGGCTGAGCCAGCTGCCGATGCAAATAAATGACAAAAATAATATGTGAATCATGGTCCAAAATACAGTATGATGGGCCTAGTGTTTAAAATTGTGATCATTTAAAAAATAATTTTAGTAAGGTATTGTTTTTAAATTGTTCCTGGAAGCTTGACCATAACCCTCAAACAGAATAATGTGAGTATACTGCATGTTCAGCATACATTTTCAAATCCTGACCTCTGGGCTCATTTTATTTGACCAAATAACACAAATGTGCACAAGCTTGATTTAAAATGTGCACTTGAATCATGTGAATCCAACCAAACTTAATGAATAAAAAAGTTCATTACATTATGAAGCAAAAAGCCTTCCATCAAACAAATAAAGTCAGATAACATCCCAATACAGTTGGGGTTATTAATTTATTAGTACTATTAAAACAATCCTGCAGTGAATTCTATCTTTGTAAAACATTATTTGTTTAACACCATCAGATAAAGGTTTATTTAACTGTATTTCATTTTTTAAGACATTGCTTATGGTGGTGATGTATTGGTTTGTCATTACTTTGAGAGGTGTTGATAATGTTTTGTGTAATTTACATATATCCAAGGGACAAAATATGACATATTGTATTGCATTAGATTGTAAAGGTGGAACTAATGAGCTGGCACTGCAGTGTCAGAGCTAGGAACAAAGCGACTGTCATCCTTGTTTTTAGGAAACCCTTTATTCCAACTGGAGTTGGTATTTTACTCCAAATAATGAATTTCAAAGATCTGATCATTGTATCTTCAATCATTTATGATTTCCTTTGTTCTATGATCTATGTGGTGATTTTTTTTGTTAGGATTTGATGAGCGACGCACCTTTTTCAGCTTAAATTCTATTCTATTCTATTGTCTGGAACATTTTATATTCCTGCAACACAAGAAGGGCTCTAAATGATCATCAATTATAATGGAATCAATCTGTTTGTACCGTTCGTGACCCACAACTGATTCTATGAGATCTTCAATTAGGCCTTTTATCATGTGGGCCTGACAGACACGCACACGCACACACACACACACACACAGGTCTTAACATACAACAAATATGCTGTACATGCACACACACACCAACACACTCACACTTTGTCCGTATAGTCATTAAATCCACGTAGTCATTCATCATGCATTTTTTAAGTGCTCCTAACTATCACTGTGGCAAATGCCCCTATTAGACAGTATCTGTTATTAGATAGCTAAAACTATCAATGGAATTTCATGAATATAAACTCACGTGCACACACGTGCTACCAATTAACCATTGTATTGATTTGAGGTGTTTCCAAGACATGTGTCAGTTGGAATCAGACTCTTGTAAGCATTTTGGCTGACAGGATTGCACTGCAAAGCAGGTGGTGCAAGGACTGAGTTCTAATGCTGTTAGAATTTATCGCTGACTTGCATATCCCAACCTCAAATCAATGCACGTCAGTGTGAAGATGCGGTGCCAAGTCACTTCGGCAAATGTATGTCTCTGATGTGATGAATTAGTAAAGTTACGTACATCACTGATTCATGTTCATTCATTCACAGCGTCTTTGGATTTTCAGTGCCGTTCAAGTCTCTTGAGTATTGGACTAAGAAAAATTAGCGAGGCGAATCTGTACCTCCGTCATCAATTAACTAATTGCCATATTGATTTGTTCAGCCATATTCCACTGAGACTGAAACCAATACATTGCTTTGCCTTTCATGATTTGGTTTTCCCAAGTTAGTTAGAATGAATGCTTGTAGAAATGACAGAAATTAAGAAAAAGGGTGCCAGCTTATACAGTCTATGGCCAGCAAATAAAAGAACAAAGAACCACAGTGAAGAGAAAAAAACAAGATGAGGAATTAATAATACCAATAAAGATAAACTCAAATGTGTGTTTTATAAATATTCTGTTATAGTTTTGCTATGTTTTCTAACCAAGGATGTACGTCAATACACTGATGAGAATGTTGGAGCACTGAAGCCTAACTTCATCATTCTACATTTTAAATAAATGCACAATCAGACCATAGTCACTTTATTTCACTTCAGTGTTCTCCCTTAAACACGCATACCTCATTCACCTAATGGTGTGTAACAGATTATGTACACATTGCTACACATGCATCTTAAACACTCTGGTTGCACCTTATGCTAGACATGGGCAAACATATTTGAACACAGATGGTAAAGCTTCCCCATCCCCCAATAACCTCACTTCCATCACACTTGACTGAATGAAAGAGACATGGTTTAGTGACGTGATTTTGAAAAGAGATACTGAAAGAACAACTGGGAGTTTTAAACTGGGTGCAACATGTCAATTCACATGACAGCTTTTTTTATTAGATCATACCTGCAATATTGTTAGAGTTAATTGACCAGAGTTAGTTTTTGGCAATGTCTGTGCTAAACCCAGTTATCTGTTAGCTGAAGAATATTAAATTCATATTGACATTGAAATATGGATGAATACAACACAAGCATTGCATATTTATTAACATTGGACATTTTAAATGTATTTTTTTATGGAATAAATTTTGGTGATAAAAGTTAGATAAGTTCTTCAGTATACAAAATGTGTCTGCATTGGAAAAATCATGCAAAGTTATCCTTTGTGTGCATTTAAAAAAAACATATGTTAAATACATAAATAGAGTAAGTACAACTAATTCATAAGACAAATGCTAAATGACTGCTTGTCTAACACTTTAATGTACTGAATGTTTAAATGACTTGTACGGACCGAGTCAAGCTGTGTGGAGACTGATGCGAGCAGAGTTGGTTCCTTGACGATCTGACGTCTGTACAGCTGTGTGTCCTGTCTTTCTGGGTCATTTCTGTTTTGCTCACGATCCCAGCGGACAGAGACGAGGCCCTGCACGATAGACAGTGGCTAAGTCCATAACTTCTTCTGCTTCACCACACACACACACACACACACAGACGTAGAGACCAGCTGACACGTAAGGATGTTATTTAGAAGTTTCTGGGACAATGTCAACCTCAGAAGAGCACATGGTGAAGAACACAGTCCCTGTGCGGCTCCCATTCCCACAATGCTGTTTCCTCTTTCCTCTCAGTGTCACCTGCTCTCCTCAGGTACTCAGGTTCTCTCACCTCTTTCTGTGCCCTGTCTTTCTTTAATATAGATTTATTTCTTTAATAGACTAACATTTCAAAGGGAAAATACTCAGCTACCATATGCAGTTTGAGATACCAAATACAATGGATTACACTCCACTCAGAGGCATGTTTTTCAGCATTTCAGAGCTATATAAGGAATGCTTAGATTTCTTTTGTGGAATTTGACTTAAAAAAAAATAGGCTGGTTTTGTGATGCTCCTCTTTCTGGTGGCATTGTGCCCCCCCCCATGCCTCTTCCTCCTGCTCCTCTTCCTCCTCCCCTGTTCCTTCTGGGCATTCTTGGCCTGGAGGAGAAGAAGGTGACATATGTACTCTACCTGCCGCGCTCCCCTCTGACCTCCTCTCCTTCTGCACTCTGCCCTCCCCATATACGAGTCCTTACGCCACCCCCCCCGACCCATCCTCCACCCTTCATCTCTCCATTTCTTGCAAACCAACTCTAAACCACTCACTGCTGCACCTCCTGCCACTTTATTCCCGTTTACCTCTCTGCCAAGCCAGCTATCTCTTCTCGCTCCTCCCTCCTTCTCCTCATGTATCCTTCTGCTGTCCTCAATCTTTTCTACTGTCTTCCTCCAACACGTAATTTGAGACATATTGACTCTGTACTTTGGTGCACATCTTACCACACAAACACATGCAGGGAAACCAATAGGTTGACAGATGCGCTCCATATACTCACCACCTATCCGTCTTTGCCCTACTATGCCTTGTTGATTCTCTTTCTTATATCGTAGGTCTAATACCTGATACTTTCACATCACACACACACACACACACACACACACACACACACACACACACACACACACACACACACATAGAGATGCAAACATTCAAACACACTACCACCTCACTCTGCAGGGGTACAAGATGAAAGATGTACTTTCCTTGTGCCATCACGCTCTCTCTCACTCTATCTCTCACTCTCTCTCTATTTCAGCCCCCCTCCCTTTACACACACACACACACACACACACACACACACTCCCCCTGTTAAGGGGCTCAGCCGGTACAGTGGCATCTGTATGCCCAACCTCACTCATGGATATTTCATGTTGTGGAGCGGCACCAGACCACAACGCACAGTTGTAGGTAGGCAGACCAAAGCTGCACAGTTGGTGTCACACCCATGCTGTGCTGATCCACAGTGTGCTGTATATACAATAGGATTGCCTGTGTGGTAGCTATGAGAACTGAATTGTCTGGCCTGCATTATACCACTGCACTATACACACCACTACGCAATGACTGTAGCTTTAGGGTGAAATAAAAGCAAAAGGTGGTGTGGTGACCTGATGAGCACTCTACCTACCAAGGTTCTTAATGTTGCACATGCACACATTTGTTACTAAAAACAAAGCTGGAGATCAAGAGAAAAAAATATTTAGCTGAGAAAAGAGTTAAGATCATATTGAACTAATTTAGGATGTTTTGTAGAGGAAAACGATCTTTAGCACAGCATTTATTCATTTCCAATATGTGCATATGAACATAAAGGTTTTTATGTTTGTGAGAGGCACTAACAAGATGAAAGACGGGGGAAATAGGTGTGGAAAAGAATGAGAGTAAGGAGATATGATTTGCAAAGACAGGTCAATTGATTTTGAAAAGGAAAAAAACAGACCAAGAAATAGTTATTAAAACACATTCATCTTACACACCATCACTTTCCTCTCTCAATCTCAATCTCATTCATGGACAAGACCCCAGGAAAGAGAGAGGGAAAGAAAGAGGGAAAGACATTAACATGTCTTCTGTACCTCTTCACATTAAATGGGAGACATGGCCAGTCAAATCCAGATCGGAGAGAGAGATTGGTGCAGTGTTCAGGAGACTTTTATTAAATATAGCCACACTGCCATATAGCTATCTCACTGCACTTAAAATAGACCCTCCACTTGCTACTGCAGTGCTCTCCTTGGAAATAGAGTATTATGAAGGTGTACAGACCACAAAGCACTAGCGATATTTAAACACTAGTTTTCTATCATAAGATTACATATGCTGTATGTAGGCAATTTGGAGCGATATAGAAAGATCAATCAGATCAGATCAATACTGGTCAAAGGTATCAACAATCTCATTCAGTATTGACCTAATGGTGATGCCTGAAGATGTAAGCTTCCCTAAGTAGTTTTTGTGTGTATGATAACTGAAGCTCCAAAGCCCAGACAATTGTATTCAGGACACCCCTAGGAACAAGCAAAAGAAAAATAAAGCCAAAAGTATAGAAAGTGCTACTCTGTTCTATTTTTATTTTGAAGGCAGTGCACGATGGGCCATCATGGCTTGTTGAGGGAGATAAATATACGAAATATAAAAAATAGCACTTGCAATGCAATTTTGTTTGTATTCCCAGAAAGCTGGATGCAATACCTTTTCTCGTTATTCCAGATCTTGCCAAACAATATAGAGTAGAGCAAAGTTCATTAGTATCCATATCCAGAGACAGTTCACACAGGGAACATATGACAACTACTTTAGAAAAAAAAAGTAAAGGCAAAAAAACACAACAGCACTCACACTTATTTGGACGAAGCACTACTTCAACCAGAAATAAGCTAATATTTATACTGAATGTGGAAAGTTGATATATACAAATGAATCTCTTCCTTATATTCCATGCATAAATGTGCCACATAAATTTGCCCTGTATGGACTGCATTGACAGGAACACCACTACATGTGTGTGTGTGTGTGTGTGGGCTGGGAATTAAGTGTCTTATTTCCAAGCTAGCTGACAATGACACTCAGTTGACACTCATATACTGAAGGCAGTGATATAGCTCTTCATTTCATATAGTACAGTAGTACATGATGCACAGCAAATCCATTTAGAGGCACTTGATACAGATGGCCATAGTCAAGTGTATGTATGGGTGGACCATATATCAGCTTTTAGAGCTCCTTTCTTCATTCTAAAGAAGAGCTGACAATAGTAAGCTTGACAGAAGTTACAGCTCGAGGGATGGATGACAATAACATCACTGTGTTTAGTTGGGAGATGTGTGTTTGCATGTGTGTGTGTAGGGGGGGTAACACAGTTATAGTTTTTCATTTGTCATAGTTGCAACAATCTCAGACATGCTTCACCTATGACCTTTGTTAAATCAGGCGTATACATCAATCATACACAAAAATGAATCCAAACACATTCAAATGATGAACTATTACGTCTAGTTTTCTACTTCAAAAACAAAAAATGCAACTTCACAATGGCAGAAAATCATCAAGTTTTTTTTATTCATCAAATAACTCCAGCCTGATGCCAGCCAAACTTAGCCCTGTCCACAACATTTGAGGTCAGAAGGTTTGGTCTGGACTTGATCCGTTGAAGGAGCAACTATGCTCGAAGATAAAAGATATCGACAGCGCATTCATTTTAACAGAGAAACAGAGAACCGTGATCAAGGCATTTGTTGATTGAAAAGATGTTTTTGCCGTCTTTCCTACGGGATTCGGGCAAAAGTTCAACATACGTCACATGATCTGATTGGTTGTAGGTCTATCCAATTGAATGCAGAGGCATTTTCTTTCCTGATTCGGTTGAAACACGCCCCATAATCATAGCCTAATGGAGCAGTATCAGACTTGTATTCTGACTAGAATCTGAGTATGACGACATCAGGCTAGAATAACTTGGGAGTGTTGATTGGAAACCAGCTCATTAGATATGATAGCATCCATCCTCATTTTCTGGGCAGATTTTCTGATTTAGAGTTATTATCAGCATTATGAAACAAGGCTCAGCTGTGTTAAAAAAAAGAAAGAAAAACACTCAAATACACAGTTTATAAAAAACGTTGGCTTTCCATCTGTTGTCAATGGAGTGGTTCCAGAATGCATCTCAACATTGGCAACCCAAATTGTCACCATGGCTCTGTTCATACCAATGTTGTTGAGACACTAGGTTTTGCAAATATTGGTTGTTCAATGTCAAAAGAGAAACATATGTAAATTGTTGTTATAGTGGGGCTATTTTTAAAACCACCCTCCAGAAATTCGGCACTATAAGTGAGGCATTAAAATACCTGACAACTATAGTAGGCATGCCACTTAAATGGTTTGCAATTTCAATAAATACGTAAGCTGAGGGTAATGTAAATCTGGCTATGAGACACACAGTGTACAGCTGTTCCCCACACAGAGACATATGCACAGACACACACAAATGCATTCACACAGTTAGTTTGGCTCTGATGAAGAAAAGAAGCTCTCATCAAATGGAGGGAGACATGTCGCATTGCTTAAATGAGCTTTTGCAAGTGATGCATGCCAAGGTCTACACACAAACACACAAAGACATGTTAATATAGTCTAACTTGTGATCCCACACACAAATGCACACTCACTAATACACAGTGACACTGCACAGCAATCAGTGAGGGTTCAGTCATAGCTCAGTCATGCACTCCTAGTTCCTCAGCCAACCACTGTAAGGCTTTCAATACTCCTTTTCTCTAAAACACCCATTCACCCCATCCTTTCCTCTTTACTTCCTGGCCTCTTGTCTCCTCCCCTCCTACCAAATCCCCCTTCATCACTTCATCTCTCTTTCCCCATCTTTCAACTCCCTCCTCTCTAAATCCTTTATCCCCTCTCTGTCACCTCAACCTGTCTCTGCCCTTCCCTGCTCTGTCAATCCTTTATTCCCTGTCCCTGTCATTGCAGTGCTGTGAATTTGCATTTAAACACTGTGCCTATTCACTGGGTTACAATAACACCGGCGCTCCCCTGATCTAGTCTGAGTACAACAGCAAACAACCATCCCAAAAAAAAAACACACCAAAGATACAGGCACGCATGGAGCATGCACGCACATAGATGCAAACACAAAGGCAGGGGAACACACACAGTTTGGCTTTGATTAAATGTGTGAACAATGATGTAAAAGTGAAAAAAGGGAAGTGTGTAATGATGACAGACCGGAAGCATTGAGGACACACACATTCACAAAGACACATACACATTGAAACATGTGGCGTTTTGCTCATCATAGTTGGTAAACAATGATGTGCGTCTAAAAGGAATAGAGTGTCAGCGAGGTGTCAGGACAGCATGGCCGACACGTCAGTCAAAGCAAACAACGTCCCTGAGCGGTTTTAGTGTGTGTTGGGTGTGTGAGTGTATACGCTTGTGTGTGTATGTCCCTGAGCTGTCCCCTTAGGATAGGATGCCAGTCAGCATCTTAGCAAAGGAGGAGAGCAAATGAAATATTGATCTCTGATGCGACATGAAGTACCGTCTACGGCACTTCTCTGTTTGTGTGTGTGTTTTGTCTTCAATACACAAATGTGGATAACTAATGTTCATGATTCATAAATGTTGTCAACAATAAACAAATGTGACAGGATGCCGAAGGTCTCATGTCTTGGTCATTGTAACACCTGCAGGGAGAGACAGGCATTAGTCTATTGTTTGAAAGAAAAGCAGATGCACATTAGCAAGTTAATACCATTGGCTTGTTAAGGAATCATAAACCAGATCAGTTAGGAAGCAAGGAGGCCCAATGGTTACCACAGCCTCACAGCTGTATTGTAAGGGTACTAGTTTGTTTAGCGGACTGTTACATCGTGGGTGTGTTAGTCTGGGGAGGAGTTCTAGGGCAGAGTACCAATACGCCGACAGGTTGACAAGTGAAGCTCATGTGTGCTGAACTGAACAGTTCTGCAATAAAGCCAGTGAATAACTTTGTGAATTATTTGTACAGCGTAATTCTACAACAGCAAGAAGGTTCTGGGTTTGAATCCAGGTTGTGGCGGGCCTTTCTGTGTGGAGTTTGTATGTTTTCCCCATGTTTCTGTGGGTTTCCTCCGGGGTGCTCTGATTTCCCGAGTATCAAAAAACATATTCTTCTCCAGTCAGTGCCCCTGATTAAGGCACTGGCTCAGATCTGGAGTTGGTCCCCGGGTGCTGTAAATGTTTGCCCACTGCTCCCTTGAGGGATGGGTTAAATGCAGAGAATGAATTTTGCTACATGTATGTGTATGTGACAATAAAGTACCTTTTCATTTAGCATTAAAGTTGCAAGAGCCCGACTGATACTGGAATTTTTTTCACTATTTTGGTGGCTGAAAGTATACAAAATCCAATAATAATATATCTGCCAATAGTTGATTTGTAAACATAAACACAACAAAAACACATTTATAATATATTTGTGCTCTGTGGTTCACAAATGATGAAATTGTAACACTGGTTATAAATTACCTCAAAATAAAACGTTGATATTTCTGTACTGCAATTTGCAACTTATCAGCCGACATATAAATATCACAATTGATTCGTCTATGATTCACTGACAAGACTAAGATTGAATACAACTATGTTAATGTTAATGACTCTGCAAGGCTGTATGTCAGCACAGCTGTGATATGAGCTAAATACTAATATCAGCTAACAGGTTAACAGTGACAATGTAAATGTGCCAGAGATAAATTACAATTAAAATACAGGCTAATTTTCATCTGCAATACCAGGCAGGTTGATGGAATAAAAAGAAAACGATGTGATGTTCATTAGTTAGGAGTACAGTGTTCCAGGTATCTGTACTTCTTGATAGGAAATGGCTGACTGGCCCAAGGGACTTTTACTATGTGTTATTTTACGATCCCCTCTAGTAGCTGATTAATGAGTTTTGATTTTTGTTTAATTCATCCATTGAATGGAGTAGGGGCCAGACCAAGAAAAAAGTTTAGCTTGTTAGCATGCTACATTTGCTAATAAGCAATAGAAACAAAGAATTGCTGAGGCTCATGGGTAGATCATTAGCTTAGCAGGTATTTAGTAATAAAAATAAAGTATTGGACAAATTAATAAACTCATGTGATAATGGCACTAGATGAAATGTTAATAGTGTCACTAAAATTCTTAAAATTAATCATGAAGGAGTCATGATTATATGTATCAAATGTCGTGGCAATCCATCCAATGGTGGTTTATAGTAATTATTTAAGTCTGAACCAAAGTGGTAGCCTGACCGACCAACCCATAAACTGAATGAATGACATTGCCATCCATAGAGCCACACAATGTATCAGTTCTGCTCATTATGTATTGGAAGACCATGATTCTAAAACCCAGCTCAGACCAAAGAGCAGGGAAAGTTGCAGCCCATCTCCGTTTGACACAGATGGTGGCGCCTGTGACTCAGCTTGTCAAGTCGTCAGTGGCTGGTTTTAGAATTTAAGCCATTCTGTTTCAACAGCGATTCAGCTCGTTGCAAAGTCAGCTGGGGAAGTCCGTTCCAAACTGTCAGCTGGTCAAATGTTTTGGACAGAGGAATTAACCATTACAAATACTCTGCAACTAATGGCAGCTTTTAGAGTGGAAGGCTTCTTGCATGTTTCTTAATGTATGAGTTGATGTTGAAAAGCAATCAAAACACCTATCTTGCACCCGGAGAAGCATATCCCGACGTAAGTCTTTGCCATTTTAAGACCGATACAGTTGTTAATTTCCCGTCCAGCACCCATGTCATTTAAATAGCACCTGTGGCCCTCTTTGTGCCCATGAGCGTGCTGGTCTTACAGGGAGGTGTGTTCAGGTAAATTATTGGCGTATTGCTATCTTGCGGCAGGAGAAAGTTATCATGCCATTGACCAACAAAAACCAGGTCTAAAGTCAATAGCTCAACATTTTATTGTTATTTTAACAGCGCATTAGTAAAATGTACATTGGCTTATGCACAGTGTGCAAAAGTAAATTATTAAATTATAAATTATTATGGTGCAATTCCGCCATCATAATAACAATGCACCAAGGTACAAACACGCCTGGCTTTTAAAGGGAACGGGAGATGACACTCTGATTGGTTTATTGCATGTTACACCCAGAACACACCTATGAATTGAATGAAGACACTAAGTACAACCCTTTTGAATTATGCGTCCGGTGCACTGACCCTTTTTTCTGCTGTCAAAGTTGCAAAAGTGGATTTGGAGATGCCCTAAACGCACCTGCGCTATGCGCTTCACGGCGTAAAATAGGGCCCTAAATCTCAATATGACAACATGACAATTCCTTTGGTTTTTATTGGCTCTCTTGCAAGACATACACTTTACTGATGTCCCTGCATTACCACATATTCCCACTGGATATTATCATGAATTTATTCTTTGTTCTTAAAAACATGCTCATAAAAACATGTAACAACATAAGCCATGACGACAGTACCAAACCATGCTTTTATCTCGTCTTGTTTAGATTATTCTAACAGTTGTTTCAAAAGGAAAAAAACAAGAAAGAGCTTTTCCGTCTGCAGGTTTTCCGTCTGTTCGCACTCTTTTTAAAACCAGAGGGGATTGATCCTTTCAGGCAGTGGCACCCAGGCTGTGGAAGGCACTGTCTGACGCTCTCTTTACGTTGTTCAAATTTTGTCAATTCTTTTAAAAAGCAGTTGAAGACTTGGTTATTCAAACAGGCTTTTAGTTAGACAAAGGCTTTTATGGCTGTCTGATTTTTATATACCTATGTTTTCCTTGTGTTCTCATGGCTTCAATTTATCATTCTCCAATTTATTGTAAAGCACTTTGATTTTTGATTGTGAAAAGTGCTACATAAATATACTTTGCTTACTTACAAATACAATTTATATGTTAGGCTTAAAACTACTGCAAAGCTTTGACCTTTACAGCAAGTTCTGCAAAAACCTCTTATTGACCTATCAATTATCAATGTAAATAAAAATATAAAGATAAAAAAAGATTTAATTAAATGTGGTGTTAGTGTTAATGGGTAAATAAAACCATCCATACTGCTGTATTAGCTCATTGGATTGCATAAGTTAAAGAAACAAAGTAAAGTAGCAGTTTAAAAATAGATTGCAGAAGCAGCACAGTGTTATAGAGCTCTCTGCACTTTGTCTTCTCATCATCACTTCCAGAGGTTAAAGATAGTGTGCGTCAATTTGTGGTGTGTGTGTGTGTGTGTGTGTGTGTGTACACGGCTAGCTCATCATCACTTTCAAAGGTTGAAGAGACATTTTGTGGGTGTTTATGTGTGTGTATGTGTGACGCAGTTCTGCTCTGTATTCATGTCTCGTGCTGATTGTGCTCTGAATGAATCGTGCTCCATACAGCGTGCTGGGTTGCGGGGGGAGAGAGAGAGAGAGAGAGAGAGAGAGAGAGAGAGAGAGAGAGAAGAGAGAAGAGGAAGAGAGGGGACAGAAGGAGAGTTTAAGGGATAGGTAAAAGCAGAGAAGGAAAGGAGGATTAGAGGGGGTGCAGGAGGATTGGAAAAGTGCGTGTGCTGGGGATTTTTCTCTTCCCACGATCAGGTGCAATGCGGAGAAGGTGTTAAGATCTGCTGAATTTGCTTACCCAGAAGCTTAAGCAGGTTGCTGCGAATAGGTCACTGCTTGGAGCAGTAAGTGTAGTTATTTAGAATGATGCCTGATAAAGAAGAAAAAAACTTGCATTAGTACCTTAAACCTTTTATCAGATAAAAGCCTGAAGGGTGTTTGGAGCGATAGCAATTACCAGCTTACGAAGCTGTTATTGTCAGGATAGTATTTAACACATATCTTACAGAAACTAAATCACTATTGTAAATGTTCCCTTGTATGGTTTCCTGCAGTGGATACAACTTTCTTATGAGAGTCTGGCCTGGAAAAACTATATGACCACTACACGCTACAGCCCTTTACATCTATAACACATGTACTTACACAGCCCTTTACATCTAAACACATGTACTTACACAGCCCTTTACATCTAAACACATGTACTTACACAATTCAAACCCATGCCTGCACATGTGAGCTTGACGCATTATTATGGAACCCACGCAACTTCTAGGAGCACCAGCCCTTCAATAGCATTAACACACTACTATTGGCCAGGCGACCATGCTTACGGAAGGTATAAGAACCCAATTTTGTTCAGGTCCTAACCCCTATCCTAACCTTAACTACTCTAGGTCAATGCCTAAACCCAACCTATCGGGCTGCTTCGTAGGACGGGACTTGCCTAGAAGTTTTGTGGTATCCATAAACGCAAGCTTGGCACAGAGAAGAAAAGGTTTCAAACATCAAAATGAAGGAGCCCAGAGCCTGACCTTGTTTCACTATGTGAAATCTGTGTACCACACATTATCTGTCTATTTTGAATAAACTCTTCTCTAAAAAGAATCACTGATGCCATATATCAGTCAGCTAAACAGCTGGATTCACACAGACGGTGGACTCAGATCCATTTCTCCAGCAGCTGTATCTCATTGGTTCATTCATCAAAGCTTGCTTCCTGTCCTCCGTCTCCCACCGGAACCAATTTGTTCATAACCCCATGAATCCTGGCACCCTCGCCCCCAGTGTGAAGACCGCTTCCTACATAATTATTCTGTAGCAGCCATTACCGTCACAGTGACAAAAACACGAGCTTATCCAGGATGGTCTGTAATTCTGGTCTGCACCGAAGGAGCACAGAGGGAGATGGAAGGCACATGAAGGGAGGTGATAAGGTATGAGCAAAAAGTGAGTGAAAGATTAAAAATGTGTTATAATTAGGTTGTGCTGTCAAGGGACCAAAGACAATGAGTAAGATGGAGACAAAATGAAAAGATGAGGACAAGGCAGAATTAAAAAGGACAAAAAACATAATGAAAAAGTTGTGTTGTCACGTGGAACAGACAATAGAACAGAACAAATAATATGAGAGAAAATGTTCATGAAACAACACAAGTTGTGTGGGAACAAATCTCGAGATAGATGATGAGTCTGAGTATGTATAAAATGTGAGAAATATGTTTTCCCACCATGGAGGGATTTATGTGAAGGAGCTAAGGCTAGAGAAAGGTGAAAGATGACAGAAATACTTTGGTAGATTGCAAGGGCCTTCAAGTTGTTGAGGGGGGTGGTTTGCTTTTACATCTGACAACCAGTTTAATAAGAGTTTAATTCCCTACTTAAAATGTCTACTTTAAGAAAAAAAACTTAATTAGTAGCCTATATTTGGTAACACTTGAAGGTATCTACATAGGCGTGACATGACACAGTCATGACACACTAACCCTAACCCTAACCATAACCATAACCATAACCATAACTTATCATGACAAAACAGAATACCACTTAATAAAAGAAGCGTTATGTCATTAATGTTTATAACTTGTTTATAATGTTTATGACACGTTCATGACCGTGTCATGTCACTGTTATGTAGCTTCCTTCAAGTAAAATGTAACCGTTTATTTAGTATATAGTATTTTTGGATGCAAAGCCCCACATGGTTCTAGAAAGTTACTTACTTACTCATTCATTACTTGATTCAACCACATGTAGTCTAGGTACCTTCATGTGGATATTAGGGCGCTTTTCTGAGATAAACCGAGCCTTGTTTTTACATTTCAACAATGACTAAAACCATTTTGCAGTCCTTACACAAAGTATGTAAATGTAACCTTAAATTTACCTTGTGGAGTTTTTTAACCACCGGTGGTGTTGTTATGTTTATGTTTAAGCATATGTTTTTTTGATTGATGTTTTGTTCGTATTTCTTTGCTCACACTATCATCCCAAGAAAAAATACAATTTATCATTGTCAACATTATCAACATCAATGTTTCAGCAAAGCCCTGAATAGGGTTTTCTGGGGGGACTTTTACCAAAAGTCAACGTTATTTTCTTTTAACCATGAACACGATTATTCTCTAACTACAAACCTTCCCTGACCCTAACAAAGTATGTGTACTTAAAGCTTACCAAACCTCAACCATAGCAATTGAAAAGATTGATAAAAGATTGAAAGTTGGTGACAATGCTGCCCTAAAAAGCAAAGCAACGTCCCAGCAAAAGGTGCAAACGAAGTTTGCGAGGCAACATAGATATTACACATACCCCTTAAAATGTACACAGTGTATTTTTGCAAGAAACATTGCATGTAAACAATATAGTTTAAAATAACTAGCTGCTTAACCTACCATCCTTATCCATTATTCAACTTTTGATGTCAGGAACTGAAGAAATAACCTGGTCAAATCATTTGTGCATTGACACATCTAAGTAATACAGTACAGTAATTTAGAGAAACATCAGGGAGAACAACAGAGACAGATGACAGGCGGGTAGATCATCAAACATATATGAAAATAGTCAAGGTAAAGAAAGAGAGATATGTACTCATCTGGAAATAATTGACAGTATGTGCTTTGCAAAGTGTCTGAGTCGGGTGTTATAATAAGATGTGTTGGCCGGGTGTGGAGCTCTAAAGGTAGGATCTTGCCCTCCATGATTGCCAGCTGCACACAAAGATGCACCGCTTCGGTACACAATAACAGTAATGATAGGATGGCGGCGAGCAACACCTACCCTCTTATTAAAACCTGCACATTCTCTTTGTTCTGGACTTAGGCTGACGCACAACCAGTTACACATGCACTTAACGCAAATACACACACATGAGCACTTGTACGTTCTATGAGTGTGTGGGCGAAATGCATGCCACAGTCTCATTACGCTTCTCTAAACATCAGTGAAATTATACTCTAATAAGGAACGAGGGTGGAAAAGGTTAATAACCACCCTTATTAATTTTGGATTAAATACGCTTTAATGAAATCATAGAGCTGTGCTCAATAAACTGTTACATGTTGCACTTCAGAAGAAGTACGGAATCACCTTCTGATCTCTCCCTGCAGCTGTTTTCTTATCTGTCGGTGGAGGGATTTTATTTTGTTTATTTATTCATTTATTTTTTGGAAAAAAAATGAAGGGTAATTTGAAGAGCAGATGATGACCTGAAAGCTTTTAAGCATTTAGTTGATCAAGTTATTGAATTCCTGTTTAGTGAACTTGACTATTGCAACGTTGACTCATGATGCATGGGAGATTAAAAAAAAGAAAGAAAGAAAAAGTTTTGTGGAAAGGTTTTCAGCGAGACACTCGGTGACACATTGTGTCTGTCTGCGTGTTTGTGTTTATGTGTGCCTCGTCTGTTTTTGTACCCCTTGGGATGACTGAGTTTGATTGCAAAAAGTCTATTATTGTGAGTCAAACTTTGTTGAAAATGCCAACGAGACAGTTTGAAAATCAGTGTCACCGAATAAATATTTACCAAACATCATTAACGACTCATTTTGTCTCACAGCAGCGGACTGAAACAGACCCAAATGTTAATGAGTTGTGATTGGACCTTTACCTCGATTTATCCTTCAAGGTAGCATGAGACAATTAAACAGCCCAAATAATACACTCTTGTTAATAGATTGTTTTCGTTATAGGTAAAAGTGAAGTAGGACCTTGTCTTAACCCAGAAAAATCATAGAAATATATTCTGGATGCCTTAAATAATGTCCATATTTACATGTGTAATCAATTCACATCAGTAGTAGTCTTGCTGTGCCAGACCTTCCTCCACAGCGCTGCAAAAGAGGGTCTGGCTGGTTTACACAGCATTCCGAGATGGGAGAAAAATGTGCTCTGGTTTATTGGCATTTCTTTAAACCAATCACAATCGTCATGGGCAGCTCTAAGTCATGGTGCCTCTGGAAAATAGCGGTGGAACATGTGTATGTTTAAAAGTGGTGCAACAGAAAACTTAGATTCAACAAATAGTCTAGCTAGCTGTCTGGATTTACCCTGCATAGGCCTCATAAATCCACCAACACAAAGACCGAAAATGGCCAAAAATAAGGACATGAGGCAGATTTTCCGGCACTACCAGGTCAATCCCAGAAGTGGAAGGTTGAGGACATATATCAGTAGAAAACGGTTTACAGAGTTGTAGAATGATGATGGGAAAGGAGGAAGGACATTAGATGATCTTAACTGAGCCGTACACCAGAATAAGGCAGGGCTTGATGCCAGCGATAGTTTTTTTTAAACCTTTCCTACTATTGGAACAAAATGTTTCATTCGGTTCCCATTCGGTTGCGTTTGCTCTCATCATTGTATCTGTTTAGCTATGTGTTCCTGCCTTCATGTTGTTGTAGGATCTATCTCGTCTATCCATTAGGAATTTGTTGTCATGGTCCTGTAAAAATTATGTATCTCCAAAACACAAACTATTCATGAGCTCAGAATTATGTTTGTAACAATGCATTTTCCAGCTAATGCAACACATTTTTAAATGGTTTATGTACCTTAGAAAGTAGGCAAATGTTCTCAACCCCTAAAGGAAAATAATCCTTCAGTTTATCTGTAAATGTCTAAATCAACACATTTGGAGATGCATTGTTCTCAATGGATAGTGATGCTGCATTGTATGCTCTTATAGAGGAGACTAACATGGACTTGAATAAATTACAACTGCAAGATAATTTCTTCATTGCTGATAAACTATAACAAATGTGCCTGTGTGTAACTTGTTTATCTTGCTGTGCCACAAGAGCCAGTAAGCTTTACACTGTAAAACATTTTAAGTTAGTTAGTTAATGGAACTTAAAAACACAAGTTTCCCTGCTGCCTTAAAAATGTGAGTTAACTGAATTAAGATTGAAGAATTTGTTTAGTCTTCTCAGAATTCCGTGAAATGAACACGGCCCATTTCAAAATCTCAAATTCAAAATCTGTGGCAGTTTCATGGAATCACAAAAAAATCTGTAATTGGCCCACGGACGACTTCCATGAAAAGAACACGGGTCGCAAAAATTAAATGATGGTTAAACGGAATAATTCCGTGAAAAAACACAGCCCCTTAGGTTAAGGTAAAGGTCGTGGGTGGGCTTACGGTTCCGTGATACGCGGGAAGAACTTTACAGATGGGTTTAGGAAAAGAAGAAAGCGACTTTAGGAAACATTACATGTGGGACACAGTCCTTGTTGTCCTGGGTGAAAGTCCTGTGTTTGACCCATTCACCACCTCAACCAAGATTTTCAGGCTTTCATACTACTCGCTACCATAGTCGCCATATGACGCATGTTATGTCATCTTCTCATTGACTTTACATTGGTATTGTTTTCCGTGGTAGCCACACAGACTTTTCACACATTACATGCCACCACCACACAATGCGGTGTCAACAGTTTGTGATCATGTCACGGAATTCTGTGAGACCAGGCTGGCCGGTACAGCGTGCTCCCATTTGTTAATTATTCTAATCCTCTGACACGTCACCGCTGTCTGGCAGTAATTGACCTTTTGTGCTTCTGCAGGATGTTCTCCACAGATTCCAGGTTAATACAGTAAGATGATCTAGAGTACAGCCATCATGCTCAAGATGTGTCCTGAGCTCCATCAAGGGTTCTGCCATGTCAACAGGATTATTAATTAGCTATTCTTAGTTTATGTATCTTGTAAACTGTCAGATTGTTGCTTTTCTCACAGTTGCAGTAGAGTCATAATTGTTGTTTACACATGTAAATGCACCCAGGTAAGACTAAGATTTTTTCAGTCAATTAACTAAAACAATATAGACAGTAATAATGGAGAAAAGGAGATGTAGGAATGTACTCTAGTGTAGCCCTAACTACACAGATGCTGTATAATTGTCTTGCCTTGTACAAAGGCACTGAGCAGAATTTCAGTATCTTCTTAAATAAAATGTTTTCTGCCCTTGGAGCATTTTAGGGCTCCGTGTAACACATTAAAAGATATCTCTATTATACTGTATTTAGCTTTGGAAATCCACTAAATAAAAAAGATTGGGTCATGTATGTTTACAATAGGTTACTGTTTATTTGTGCCTACCAGTGAAGAGCCAGGATCTATTCTCAGCTCAATGCTCTGAACGGTAAGGAGAGGAGGTGGAGTGATTGCATTATTGAAGATAACGGGCAGATGGAGCAGTATCAGTTTTTATGTTCAAAATAACAGATACATTTCACTTCGAAGAAAAACTCAATAAAAGAGCCCTAGCAACAACACACCTATATCTCCTACTTACTGTAGTCTCCACTTTTGCCGTTTCTGTCTCTAAGCAACTCACTTGTGAAATGAGAACAAGAGCTGCAATGTAAACTTCCGTGTTAACAACAGTGTCTTGTTCACCTCGAGTGAAGTAGCCTTACACTGACACATAAATCCAGGCACTGACAATACCATTTTTAAAATGTTATAGAAATAATGTCAAACCATTTGTTCTGCGAGATCCAGTATCTGATATAGCATAGTATCTGATCTGATCATGTTCAAGCTCAGTGTGTTTATTATCCTTTCCTCTCACACTCTATTTTTCTCTTTATACAATGATGTGCTGTCTATAAAGGAGGCACTCACTTGGCAGAAAACTAAGTCAATCTAACTAATTCAAACAAACCCAGTGGCCATACTTAAGTGAAGGGTCCATGGTTTGTCCTGTGTACGCACACATGGACACGTGCATGCATGTGGCTAATGCGATAAAGAGTCCAGCCAATTGTTTGGCACTTTCCCACTCATCGACTGTGGCTGTAATGTGCCAAGATACATAAAAATGCTCCAACACAGGCTGTGAAGAAGAATTAGACTGCTAGTGCAGTAAAATCATTCTATAGGAGGAAGGAAATGTGTTACGTAACATTCAACACGTTTATTAGACCTCAAAGATTCACACAATGCATTTTGGTGAATAACACTGAATGTAGTCTCTCATTGGCAGACCTATCTCCACAGCATTGTGAAGTAAGGTCTGGCTACTCCACATACATCCTGGGATAGGGAAAAACAACACTCTGGGTTGTTCGCATTTCTTTAAACAATTACAATAGTCTTGTGCAGCGCTAATCTCTGGACGCAGGGACAGTGGCTCTACAAAGTAGACTTACAATCATTCACCGAAATAATGAAAGCCTGCCATGTTGCAGAGTACAAATTTTCTTCAAAAACTGCCATTTTGATTGTGTAGCTTGATAGCAAAAAGTGTTTTGATGTTTCCAGAAGTGAATCGAGTTTGAGAATGGTAACACAGAGAGCAAAATGTGAGGGGCAACTGGGCTGTCTGACAATTATCCTGGGAATGTAGTTCCATTGATCCAGACTACATTGAATGTAAATATAATTTTTTTAAACTATAATTTAGTTTGTCTGTTTACAAGTCCATTTAAAAGGCGACATCTACAAAAACAAATCTAATCAAGAACTCACCTTTACCTGAGTGTACCTTGGAGGCGAGTCTTTTATTCACTCACTTAAGAAGCAATGTACTTTGATCATTTTTATCTGATATTAGGGGCATCAGATTGGGGGGAAAAGGGAACTGAGTACCCAGGGCCCTCATGGGAGGAGGGCCCAAAAAGATACTAGAATGAATAGCTGTGGATGTGGGGAGGGGCCCATAGAGAATGCCTTTCTACAGGGCCCAGCATTTTGTGCTACGCCCCTGTTGATATACTCCTCGTAAGATGTTTTCCGTTATGAATAAGAAGACGATAACAGAGGCAACTGATTTGGGACTTTGTTTGACTTGTTTTTCAGGAGATCTTAAATTGAGATTTGTTTTTAATACTTTTAGGATGTTTGTTTTTAATGAAAGAATGAAGCAAATGGATTTGGCAATTTAGTTGAGACTATCAGGCTATTAGCACAATGCTGTACCAAAAGCACCAATATTCAAAGGTTTTGTCTAATCAAAATGTACTATTTCTGCTGACATTTTTCTGTGCAGTACTATTTCATGATACACTGAGATTAGAAATGTCTGTTGACTATGATCAAATGTAGAGAAAATGAATGCAGTATTCTGTTCTACCCCGGAATGCAGCTTGGCAATACATCAAATGTTTAAATTTATGAAGATGCTTGTGCTATACATCATGATAAGTTATATGGTTTATCATCATATATAACCGCTCCCCCACCTTCTGTCTGTGGTCGTGAATCTAAGTGTTAAACATGCACATTGCACAGTTTAAGAAGAACAGATATAACTGGTGTAAAAGATTTCCTTTTGGACTTTGTTTTTACATAGAATGTAAATGCAAAGCTTGTGAGGACCCCTGTTGACTTACTTAATTCCCAAACCTTAAACCTAAGCTTAAAAGGGTTTTTGTAAGCATCTGTCAATCATCTTGGTGGCACCTTCTTTTCCGCTTATTTCTGTTGGTTTGTGGTTGTTGATGCAGTCAAAGATATCAGGGTTTATTTTGTTCCAAAGGAAGCTGGGGTCAAAATAATGGCACTCATCTTAGTGCTGGGGTGGGACAGTCGTTAGCTCTGTCACCTCCAATCAATAGGGTTCCAGGTTTGAACATGCTGGCCATCTTGGGTCCTTTTCTGTGTTGTGTTGCATGTTCTACCTGTGTTAGTATGAGTTTTTTTCCAGGTTCTTCCCCAGTCCAAAGACATTCAGGTTAGGTTAATTGTTGTCCCTGAACAACCCAGTCTCACGGCAGTTTGTGATATGGTGAAGTTATTAATATAATTATATTTATATTATATATAATAATATTTTGTGTACACAAACATGTTCATGTTGTTTTTTTCGTGGTAGTTAGCATGAATTTTAAACTAATGTATTTCAATGGAAACCATCTTTCATGATCATGTCACGACTATGTTAACTAGTAGTATGAAAAGCCAAAAATCCATGCAGTGAGGTTGGTTTGGGTGGTGGATGGCTCAAACAACACAGGACTTTCACCCCGGAAACCCGTGATTGTGTCTCATGTATGGCAATTAATTTCCGCGTTGTTCTTTTCCTAAACAAAACCCCCGTCTCCGGTGTGTGCCGTTTATTATCCCCTTGTTGCGTCCCCCAGAGACCGTGGATCTTGTCCCAGCGTGTGATGGTCCTTTCCCTGTTCTTCTTTTCCTAAACCCAACCGTGCCGCTGTTGTCGTGCATCCCCCAGAGACCGCCGCCGTCTCCCGCGTGTGGCGTTTAATTTCCCCATTGTTGCATCCCCCAGAGACCGCGGATTGTGTCCCGGACGCACGAAAAAAACGACATGAACGTGTCCATGTACACGAATCAATAGATTAAAAATAACGTGACCATGAGACTGTGGTGCTCTGAATTGCCTGTGTGAATGTGAGTGTGAGAAGTTGTGTCAGCCTTGTAATAGTTCGTTCTGTTCTGTTACAGAAAATGCACGGATGGATTTTTGTGCTGCAGAAAACAACCTCTACAGACTTAAAAATAGTTGGTGCCTGGTAATCCTTCGCGTTAATTCAGTTTTGTTATAGTTACTGTGTTATTGTTGTTTTATTGGGAGTTTTTCATAATATTTCACACATACGCTGTGCTTGCTGTCAGTCACCTGACAGCCACAGTAAGACATAAATGTATCCAACAGAATATATTTCCTGAAGAATGTCACCTTTTAAAGTTTGTGTCAAATATATTTTTTTGGTGTGGGTGGTTAGGGACTTTTGTTAGGTGGGACATTTTTTGGTAACCTAACATTTTATCTATTCAGTCATTAATTAAAAAAGAAAAACTGGATATGGCAGTCATTTGAAGTGATGGCTGTATTGTTGTCAAAACATAACCCAAACTTTACCATAACTCGATGTTTTTTCATTATAAGTTCTTCCACCTTTAGAAAAAAAACTTGGCAAATACCGTCACTCAACATACGAGTTTGAGGTGCAAACGATCTACAGTCATCACTGTATGCTCTCATTGTTTTATGGATGATCTGAATCCCCCAAAATATGTTAATTTATGTCCATCTTTAGGGATTATTTTTTATATTTTATTCATTACAATCAAAATGCGAGGAAAACACACACACTTCTATATCCGGGAATGGTATTGTGAACAATAGAAATAATTTGTATACAGTATTAAGGTTAATTGTATTGTTAAACACATTCATTGACAAATGTTCTACCTCCAACTGCAAATTCCCAAAACATAGAGAATTTTTGCACTGACCCAAAAGGTTGATGACACTGCGGCTGACTCAGCCAGACGGTAGAAATCTTCATTGTGCTAATTAGATCCTTCGCTGTCTGTTAAAGACTTTTATCTCTACCACATCTCCATGCCCAACTAATCTGGCTTTATCTGCAAGCTCCATCTCAAGGTGAGTGCTGAGATAGTCTCTGCCATAGAGTTAAAATGTACACTATTGTATTGAGTGAGCAAAAATAGTATCTAATTTCCTCTCAGTCAAACCTGTCCAAAGTCAGGCTTCACATTACTGTTCGTGTGTGCGAGTGTGTGCGTCTGTGCATATGGGTCTGGTTTTTGAATGTGTGTGTATTATCGCCATCACCCTGGGGAAAATTCTCTGAATTGGTACAAAATGTCTTTTTGTCACTGCAGGCCATCACACAGCAAACAAACCCAGACATACACATGGAGCCACACAATAAAGTTAAATAAAAACACAGCTGGCTTGTTCAAACCCCAGACAATTGGTTTTGTTGCAGGATAAACATTTTTATTCAATGCCACAACCAGCTGTGTTCAGGTTGTTTTCAAAGTGTTTAAGTACTTTTCTGTTCACATTTGGTTTGTTATATTTGGAGCACCTCAGGGACTCAAACTCATGCGTTTTGCTCAAGCAAACCTTTCTTTGAAAAGGCTCCAGATGACTTGTATGTGTGTTGACACTGCAGTGAGCATCCATTTCAGACAGCTGAACACATGAGACAAGCTCAAAAAGCGATGGCTATGGATCACCTGTTTGTAGTCAAAAAAGGGAAAGATGCCTGCAGCTTTACTTTTGTCCAACCGTTTGGCAGGGACAACACATATGAAATCTGCCTGCTGCTGCATCACCACCACCAGGACGTCAGGTGGCACATTCATGATCATTACATTACCACAATCAGGTTGTGGCTGGTAGTGATCTGAATATGCAATGTGATCTGAACTTTCTGTAGGAGTCAAAATAAAATATGTATTTACATCCTGGGCATTGGTGCAAAAAAAATAGTGTTAGTCTATGCATAAGGGAATGAAAAGAAAATTGACAAAGTTGTCAATTCAACATTATGGACAGGAAGGTTGCCATATGGTTCAGGTTGAAAATTTAACTTTTAGTCATTTTCACAAAAGTCAGTTTATGCTTAAAGAAAATGTGATTGAATCAACATTGTTTGAAAGGTCATTTTGTTTTAACATTGTAATTTTTTTGAAAGAATATAGTAGCTGACCAGTCACTTGTCACCTGGTGACACTGGACTGGTGACACAGTCACCAGTTGTTACCGCTGTTACAGCCAAAAAGGGGACTGTGAGCCAGGTACTAGTTCTTCTTCAGCTTTGGACCGCTGTGATACGATTTGCAGCTTACACACTGGCATCAAGATTCAAAACTTCTGCCTGACAATGCTGCTATCTGGGCCATGCTAGCGGCTCTATGAAGCTGCACTTAAGCATGGCGGTGCTTTGAGAAAAATGCTAAAGTCAGCATGCTAACACACAGTGACAAAGCAAGAAATGCTGATGTTTAGCAGGTCCAGTATTCTGTTTACCGTTTCCAACATCTTAGTGTAGTGTGTTGTTATGATTTCAGTTTAGTGTCTTGACATGTCACCTTGGGGGGACATGTTTGTGTGATGCTGCCAACACGGCAGGTGTACACATTCAGGAGATTGTTTCAAACACCGAGGCAGCATGCTGTAGGCGGACAACTGCAGATAGCATCCTAACACATTCCAATATCATTTAACACAAAGTACAGCTGATGCTAATGGAAATGTAATTAGTCTTGTATTTATTGTGTCATAAACTGAAGTATTTAACAAATTAAAAAAATTGACCTGATGGTCTAATTCTGCTTCATCTTCTCAGGACCATGAATGTAAAAGAAATATTATAGATGTCTGGAGCAAAGAGGTGGAGCACCCTAGAGCCACTTTGCTAGCATGGCTACAAAAGAACTTTGAATGGAGTTATGCATCTGCCAAACCATTAAAGTTCTCCATTACATTTGATGTGTTTTTTATGTTGTTATTGCTTAAATCAACAAAGTAGTTGGTTTTTCATTTGTGGGCAAAGTAACTCAGACCAATCAAGCCAAATTTCTTATATTTGGTTGGGAAGTTGGCATTACTCACATTACCAATCTGTGTTTATGATGCCCTGGCCCATGTGCACTGAATACAGGACATTGCATCAACATGGTGGCATCTGTCTGTCTACAAACACATGAACACAGTAGCTCAAGAACAATACATTACTTCCCCAGTAGCTGCATCAATTTATCTCATTAGATTTTAAAGCACCTAGTAGCATACATTTGCATGTTTGAGAGGTTAATTGATTTATTAAAACTACTAGGGTTCATATTAAGGTTGCATGCGAAGACAAGTGTTAACATATTAATATGTGTTAATTAATGCTTTAACTTGCTTGATTAATGGCCTCATCAGCGTGACTGGCTACATATAATACACTTTATTATTGCAGGATATTAAACAGCTCAAGTGGCTCTTAGACTGTAGAATAGATAGAGGTGGCCCATTCTTTGTAGGTATTTCATTTCTTCCTTTTAATATTGCAAGAAATCCTGCAGGAAGGTCTCTCTAGCTGTGGTAGGGCATTCCCATAAAATGATTACATATTTCCTTGCTCCTGGTTCCATGAGACAGTGTCTACATAAAGAAACTTTACACAACGCTACTGTACCTGTTTTTTTATCTTTCTGCAATCCTTTTACTGGTGACACTGCCATATGTTTTCGATGCTGCTACTTTCTGAGATTTGGTATGCAAAGGTACAGAATGTAAGGACTAATGTGCTGTCAGAGACCCATCATTGCACATAGTGGTTAATAATAAAGTGCACTGCAGTTTTATTATTTATTATTGTCTTGGCCTGGGTGAGGTTTATAGTGGACGATATTGGAAAACATAATGTCAATAGTGATACAAAAGTAAACTTGGGAGTTTTTTGTTTTTAAGAAAAAAGTTATATTTTATCCCTAATGAATAAAACAAACATCTAAATCACAAAGGCACACAAAATTTGCGCAAACAAATTTGACCAAACAACACACACACACACACACACACACACACACACAAAATGAAATACAGGTACAATCTCCCTTGTTGTTTCAAAAGTACCCGACTATTACACTCCAGCCCTGGAAAACCCCTACAGGGTGCAGTGTCTTCTGGGAATGAGACATATTTTAAGTGAGTTTATCACACAGACTTAAACATTGATATCAAGTATACAATTTTGCACACACGCACACACAAACAAACACATGCAAGTACACACATTATTGCCCTTACACATTAATCAACATTCATGATTTTTTAAGAACCAACACACTTTATTATTGCCTTTTCTTCTTCTGATCTAGCATTGTCCCATGACAATTTGCTTTCAGAGTAAGCAGATGTTGTGACAAATTCAAAGGCCGTGACTGAATGAGGAGGAGCTCTACATTGCTTGTCATCATTTTCATGTTTTAGTAATGCGTTGGATTACTGTAACGCACTTCTCATCGGGATCCCTAACAAGAGTCTGCAGAAACTCCAATATGTTCAGAACAGTGCTGGATCCTGATGAGAGTGCGAAAGTACGACCACATCACACCCATTCTCCACTCACTTCACTGGCTTCCCATTTCTGCTAGGAATGAATATAAGGTCTCAATTCTCACCCACCAGTGCATCTATGGAAATGCCCCCCCCCCCACCTGAAAGAACTACTCATCCCTCACACTACAACACGATCCCTCCGCTCAAAAAACTCCAACCGCCTCCTACTCCCCAGAACTAAGCTCAGCACCATGGGTGATCGTGCATTCTGCTCTGCCGCTCCTCGGACTTGGAATGCCCTCCCTGACCATCTAAGGGAACCACAGACTTTTGAGACTTTTAAAAAAGGACTAAAAACATTTATTTTTAGCAGAACTTATGAGTTTTAAACTTGCACAAAAATGTTGTCGCACTATTTATAGATATTTTACACTGAGGTTTTTTTACCTTGCTTTTATGATCTTACCTGTAGCACTTTGAGATTTGTTTAAATGTAAAGTGCATTACAAATAAAATATTATTATTATTATTATAATTATGTTTTTTGTAGCAGATAGGGTTGTTACATCTCGATGGAGAGCCACCATCCATATTCAAGTTTCGGAAGACAAGTGCTGTTGACCTCTCCTCTGCCTGTTGGGTTGTGGGTGTCATGGCTAACTACCAACACAGAGGGAGTTTATCTGTATGTGGTCTGGTCCCCCAGCTCTTTACAAACACCCTATTCCCTATGTTTCCTCACTTTCTAGAGACAGCACCAGTGTTACATTTAGTTTCTTTGCTGAGATCTATGGTTCTGCTTTTGTTATTTACATTAGGTAGCTTCAGTTTGCAAAAAGAGAATGTAGAGTGTAGAGCCACATCAGATGCTGGCGTCAACAACCAAGTCTGTGATTCTTGAGAGCTGCAAGCAAACTAAATGGCTTGGGACTGACATGTCTCCAAGAGTCTTTCATCTGCTGGGATTCATAGGGATACCCGCTTAACTTGTTCACAGCCCATTTACTGTATTTTGTTATTTATTTGTAATACTGGCTTTATAGGAAATTTACTGTGGTTCTGTCACATAAGACAGATAGACATACCACCTATAAAGTACAGAAATATTAAAGTGTTTTAATCTTCATGTGAATTCCATTCAAACCACTGAGCCCCAGTTTTACACTCGGCCACACTTATGAGCTTATATTCACGTACTAATGGTCAACATCATATTGTCACGCTACATAACATTTGATAAGAGACTGACTTCTCCAAGCAAATATGTGATTTTAATATGCATGTCCAGAACTAATTATCGGCTGTGCTGAGCTTAATGTATTCTTGCAGAATATGATGATGTCAGAGCTTATAGACACCAAATATCAACTCTCTCCCTCCAAAATGCTTCTTATCCCTGTTTTCTTTACCACACACAAACACACACACAAACACACACACACACGCAGCAGGGGGCAAGACATAACCGAAGTTACAACTCAAATGTGGCTCAGTATCTGTTCCAACAATATGTCACTTGAACAAAAGGAGCGGAGAGGGAAGGGAAGGGGCATTGGATGTTTGCCTGTAACAGGGACAGAGTTATCATGGAAACCCCTGTTTGTAGGAAATGTGGAGCTGGACTTCTGGTGAAAGGGGGAAACTCTAATATCCCATTATCAATACATTATGGTAATGAAATGAATGTTGACTATAGACTGAAATAAGTGGCTGTGTGTATTCAGATAGTAATGACCAAATAAACAGAAGGGCTGCATGAAGGCAAGTTATGAAGTCTCAAGCCTTACTGTAATTAAACATTTGCTTCATTACTTTATCTGTTTTTAGTTTGTTTTTTTATATGTGCAGATAGTCATTTACTTACAGGGTGGCAATAATAATTACAAAAAAAAATGTTTTGTCCACTGAGTGTCAGCAATCTAAAATAATGTAATTGTAATTAGAACATTCAGAAATTATATTTATTCAAGATTAATCAACAATATATTGACTACAGGTTTATGTACTGACAGTTTGTTGCACATATTCCTATCTGGTGCAAATTGGGACATGATCAAGTAATGTCCTGGTTACTTAAACCTCTGACAACAAAAGACACACCAGCGCAACCAACAGTGTTTGAGCGATATTACAAAATTTGCAAATATCCTAAAAAACGTAAATTTAGGAAGATAGCTGGAAATTCCCTCAGACCTCAGATAGTTAAGTTCTTCTCCTCTAAAACAGCTCTTACTCATGTGTCCCCCAACGCCCTCCCACCACACATCAGTCACACTGGGCACCTCTCCCGGTCTCTGTATTACTCAGTTTGCACAGTGAAACTGAGGTCTGCTAAACATTCATATACATTACCATATAACAATAGTCAATGCAATCAATTAAACATTTTGTGGATTTGTGGCTTCTTGCTGGAAGTTTTTAAGTTAACTGAGAGCTCTATGATGCACACTGATAATGCTTCTGGAGTTGTATGGTTATATGGACATCACTAGAAAAATGTTCCCACTGTGAAAATATACCACCTTCATTTTGGCACAAATTCTGAAAAGAGATTTAATAAAAAAATATTCTGAATGTCATTTTTTTTAATGCTCTGAAACTAAATTCAATTTACCTCCAACTGTACTGGCGTGGAAGCAGAAATCTCACAGAAATCTCTCAAACCATGGGCACATAAAATTAAAACCACATACCACAGGTTAGTAAGAAAATACAATGTCAATTATGCATGGGGTTAGGAATTTGAAGCCCAGTCCTACTTGCCCAGCCAGTAGTCCTTTAAAGTTAAAATTGCATGTCCTTCACAAGAAAAGACATACTGTATAGGGATAATCACCAAACGACCTGGACAGGAATAACAGCCAAACACTGACATTAAATCAGCTTTACAGACATAAATCAAGACCTGCTTTAAAAGTTGTTTTGCAGCTCCTATTGTTGTAATAGATAGAGATAGGAGGCTATAATGTATTACAAGACACTGTTATTCAAACTGGATCTATTATCCACTGAGAAGCTTAATTCTTTGCATGTATTTTTAAGCATAAAGAACAGTAATTCACATAATTTATAGACACAGAGGATGATACAATAACATCACAGCCATTAAACAGGGTTTTCAGAGATGAAATTAGTTTTCATGCAATTATGAGTCTCCACTAATTCTTGACACACAGGGCACTGAGCATAAAGAGGGGGAGGTGCTTTGCATCAACACGGTAAAATACACACACACACATTCAGAAACGCCCACGCACGGACACACATTGATACTGGCACATAATGTGCATAACACAATTCCGACGTTTGTCTTGTTAGTACCTTCATCACAAGACAATGTAAAAAAAAAGTGATTTTTATTAAGATTGCTAGCAAGACATCTGCCCACACTTTCTGAAACCTCCTTCTTAACTTCATTAGCTCGATCCAAAACAATGCTCTACACACACACACACACACACACACACACTTTACACTTTACACCACAATGCGTAAATGTATGAAATGTATCTTATTCTGATTAGGTCACTTGACATTTTGTACATTTGCATCTTCGTGTATGTTTATCTGTGTCTCTGTGAGCAGCATGCGGAAACATGGGTTTTTGTGTCTGCATGCGTAAGTGTGAAGGTCCTTTGGTTGAGGCTGTCAAAGGTGGCTGCCCACGCACAAATTAGAAGTGCTGGGAGTGTGAGTGTGTATGTAATAGGATTGTGGATTCTCTGAAGGAGTTTTTACTAGGTGTAGAGACAGATGGCACGTATTCATTTTAGCATGATAGGTTAACACATTTGAAAATCTCTTCTTCCTATCTGTCTATCCCTCTCAATCAAACTTTATCCAGCCTTTGTTTTCTCACCCTGCACTCCATTGCACACTCACAAAAAGCCTTAACAATCACTGTATTCTGCCAAGACACAAGACCCACAATGGCTGTACTGGCCTTGTATCATTTTCTCTTTTACTGGAAGGAAGCACCATGATCAGATACTCTGGTATGGCACACATTCCACACAAACCCCACGTTTAACACAAAAATAGGTTTCAGTTCTAAATGTATTCACTGCTTTGGAGAGGGATACCCCTTGCACAAGGGAAGCTATGTAGAATCTGTAATGCCGTCCAGAACTATAATACCTCAATCTGGGAGTTGAAATATTAAAACTATCATTCCGCTATAAAAATAACTTAAATTCCAGAAATATATGAGATTTTGTCCGTTCCCACCATCCCCTGTGCTCCAATTTCCTTTCAGATGAGATTGAAAAGTCTCTTAGAGTCTTCCATCTCATTTTTACGCCTGTCAAAGATCACTACGGTGAACAAAGGAGAAGAGTTCTAAGAAGGGTGTGTATAGATCAAACACTTTATAATGTAGCGCAATGAAGCTGGAAACTCCAACGCCATATCCAGCAATGACACGCTGCCAAATCACCATCAGAACCTTCCTGTCAGATTTTAAGGAAATATACTTTTTTTTCTTTAAAAAATAAATAAATAAAAAAGAGGGCATTTGATAGTTTAGGGGTGTGATGGAAGAAAAAGGAGACTGCTAAGAAATAAAGTGATAGAGAATAGGAAAAAGGGAGGAGGGTCTAGATAGGATGAGAAGATGAGAGGTAATTTCCTCTATTATAGAAGAGAGCGAAAAGCTAAAGAGGGGAGAGTGGGGGGGGTAAGGCAAGATATTAAAAGCCACACCATCCAGCTTTAAAAGGTCACCTGTGATGTTCATGCAGATGTGTATAAGAATACACAGCTGTACTGCACACCAATCAGAAAGTTCTTTGCTTGCTTTAGTGGTTTATATTGGTGTCTTTTATAGAATAATTGCTATATATACAGTGTTCACATAGTTTTACCCACACACAGACTGTTGTGTCAAATGTGAGCACGGTGTTACTGCCCTTGTACCCTGAAAAACAAATGCAATTTTCTCTTTAAATGGAGAGAATAAAAGTGAAATGAGCATCAGACGTGGTGGTAACAGTTGCCTCTGACCTATCTGTATCTCTCCACTCTATCAGGCTTGTATCTCTGATGCCAGAATGCATAAGTGGCTAACCTGTCTTCAACTCTGTCTTGCTTGTTCAGCTGCATTCCCTCTCCTCTCACACCCCTCCTTTCACTCAAAAGACCGAAAGGAGGTTTATCAGCATGTCTGTTCTCCATTTTCTTATCTGCCTTTGCTCTGTGCTTCTGGTTAAGATCTCCCATTTTACTATGCTTTTTCTTTTTGTTCAGAGTCATTTGTCCATCACCTTCATATTACCCTTTTCTAGTTTAGCTTAAAGAAGTGGCATCACTCTTTGCATTCATCAACCTTTCGCCCCTCTCATTGGCTTTATTTCATCCCCATTATCCTGCTCCTTTTCCAGCATATTCACTCTTCTCCCCCCTCACATCTTTCATTCTCTCTGTCCACTTCACCTCATACCATCCTCTTAAATCCCCCATTTCCTTCTTGAATCTCTCCTTTCATCACTCATTTAGTCCTGCTCGAATCCTCCCTTTTCTGCCCATGCTTCATCTCTCCCTCGGCTCCACTATCCCTTCCAAACTTTGCCCTGCTTTTCCTCTCTTCTTTCTTAAGTTGTCCTCCCCTCCCTTTATCTTCACTCGCTCATACTCTCCCTCTCCACTTTTCTCATTGCCCGCTCCCATGCCCTCCTCCCCACTCTCCATTCCTTCCTGTTTTTCTCTCCCCTTGCTCCCTCTCTTTCACCTGCCGCTGTGTCGCCAGTGAGGCTGTCTGTGAGATAAGCAGTCCTAGTGTAGAGCCATCAGGTTCCTGACAAGATACAGCCCCACGTGTTCAGGCATGACCCGCAGCCAGGCAGCCATTGAACTTGTCAGAGAAAAACTGGCGGCTCAGGGCACAAGATGGCTGCTGGTGGACAATGTACGACTCGCAGAAGGGACCGTTTAAAGTATGAATTGTTGTTTAGACACACCGAAGAGGTTTGACCTTGTCCACCTCGAGCATGCTATCTAGAGTTGATGAGAGTGGATGAGGTTGAGCAGGGGGCAGACAGAGAGAGTCTTGGGCAGTGATAAAAGCACAAGCCCTATATTCAGTTGTACTAACATGCTTGCTCATATACAAACAGACCAGAAAGAAAAATCACAATTATACTCAGTAAAAAGATATGACAGATAATAGCCCACAACCAGACAGACATGACAAGGCTTACAGGTACGAACAAAATAATTGTGCATACATCTCATATTAGAAAAAGTCATCATCATTCTCCCAGCAAACACATCCGGCCGTACACATTCACTCCCGAATACCTAATCAGCCACCCACTTACAATCACGCACACACATTTGCAAGCACACATCAGAGTCCCTGTTGGCCTGATGGCGCTGCGTTTGTCTTGTAGTCGGGCCTGTGGCCCTTACCAATTAGCCGAGCCAAAGAGAGAGATTTAAAACATGATGACACCATGGTGTTTTTATCCCACAGGCCACCGAGGACCCAAAAGCACAGATCACAAGCGATTAGATCACATCAAAGTGCTAACACAGGCCAGATGACACACAAACACACACACTTACCTCTACAACACACACACAACAACACACACACACACACACACACAGACCCACTTTGAAATACAGTGATGCACACAGGCATTGTGAGAAAGCATTCATATGTGCCTGCAATAGACTGCATAAAGAATGCCTGTCAAGAAAAGAGATACATTAACATGGATATATACAGTATGTTGTACAGTTTTCAATAGAAGGAAAAGGATTGACTGCAAGAGCCACACCAATTGCAAAAAAGAGGAAAAGATCCAAAGCAGCAGAGTCCTGAGTATAATAAAAAAATCTTTTAATATTACATGACCTACATCAATGGGTTTCGGCAGAAAGCTTTTATCACGGTGTTGAAGTGAAATACAAACACAGACATTTGAGTAGCACAAGGCATGACACAAATGAGATACAAAAAGAATTGAATTTTATGTTGGCTACAAACCATCAGACTTTAACACAGGAGACTGAGACCGTTTTTTTGAAAGCGTGACCATAACTTTGACCGCGTGGTTATTATTGTAACTGACAATGAAGGTCCCCCCAACCTCAATGAAATAGTAATTACAACCGAAACCACAATGTTTAACAAAGATCTTACTTTAACCCAAAACAAGATCCTAATCTAACCAAAGTTGTTTGTCAGGGTTGCTTTTAAACTCATGTCTGGGTTTTGCAAAGTCATTGATATGTCGCTACTGCAGTTTTTCCTTGTTTTGACATCTGGAATTTAGAAGGTCAGCAGTGTTGTGCTGCAAATTGTTTGAGTGCTTGTCTATGACTCCAGAATTTAGCCGTCTTATCTAGACTGTGCAACTAATCTATAATAATTGCTTTTACGCCCTTCATCACTTCTTCCAGCTACTACCATCAGGCAGGCGTTTTAAGGTACCACTGGCCCGCAAAAACATTCAAGACATCATCCCCTCTGCAACAGCCATACTGAAAAGCACAAAATGAACACCGCAGTCAGCTGGTACCTCAACACCCCATGTCTTGTTTTTATATGTCTATGTGAATGTCTCTTTGTGACTGGAGCCTTGTCAAAGAAGAATTCTGTAACCCTTGAGTAACAGACAAAGTAGTTTCTTATCTTTTGAGAACTTTGTTTTCCCTTTTAAATTGCAAGTTGTTTAGAAGATATAAGAAACATTCTGTCAAAAAGGTTGTGTCATCGGCAATTAACAAGTAAAAGAGAAACCCATATGGCTATCCTCATTTCATAAAGCTGAGGTCAAAGCTTTGCTCAGTGTCTCTGCATACTATTTACTATATAGTGTGTTGAGATCTGTTAAAATGAAAATACAAAACAAAAATGTGAATGCTCAGTCACTGTGGTATCTTATATTTATTCATGAATCCATTCTGTCTGTTCTCCCCTTATTTATGTATTTAGATTACAGAGAACTGTAATGGTGTCTACAGCAGGAGTTCCCAAGATTTCCTTCTGCTGACTGTCCCAAAAGCTTTGTCAACAAATATGGACTGGGAATCTATCTGAGTGTCTGCCCTCGCTGTGAGGAACAGCCTGCAGGAAGATTTCAGATTTAAAGAATGAGCTCTTTTTGCTGAGTTCAAAGCAGTTGGTACAAGTTGATTCTATTGGGAGTTGTTAAGGCTTTGAATTAGTTTCTGTCTGTATGACATTTACACTGTATCACCCCCCACACACACACACACACACACACACACTCTCTCTAACTATGTCTTTCACATGCTCTTCCTCGCTCATTATTGCTGCATTTCTGTCTCTTCTTTCTAGATGTATTGTATGGCTTTGCATTATGTCCTGCTGTCTAGCTGTGTTCTCAGCTTGGCTTTCTTCCTGCCTCAGTGGGAATACCCTGCTAAAATAAAGACTACAGGTACACTGTGTGTGCCTGACCTTGTAAAGAGCACCATATGTGATCAGTTCACATGTTAAAAGGGGTCCTGTTGAACTTGTGAACTGTACGTATGAATGCTTTCTCACAATGCCTGTGTGCATCACTGTATTTCAAAGTATGTGTGTGTGTGTGTGTGTGTGTGTGTGTGTGTGTGTGTGTGTGTGTGTGTGTTCAATCATGCTTAGGGGCATAGTGCCCTGAGGGCGGCACTTTGCCTCCCACTCAGAAGGATAGCAAACCTCTTGCTTCAGTCATTACCCCTCTGTTGTCTTTCTCTATACTGATCTCCCCATGAATTAGGAAGGAAGACTTCCCATTCTTCTATTTTTCATGCCTCTTGTGTAGTTTTCAAATGTGAAAAGGGTTCAGTCTAAGCTCTCTGCTTCTCTTCTCCCCCTGAAAATATAAGACACACTTAATATCATCCACTACCTGCAACCCTCCATCAAGTCATCTCTCCTCTCTCGGCCTCAGGAGGGGTGACTGTAAGTGTGTGAGTGCGTGTTGTGACGTCAAGTCTGTGCATTTTTGTGTGTGTGTATTTGTGTGTTCAAAGTGTTTGAACGCTTGTGTCTAGGTATAAAAAACAACTCATCTCCTTAGTGATCTCCTTCCGGAACAAATGCTTCCTGAGTGAATTTTGCTTTCAGAGGCACAATCTCCCCCCCAACAATAGTGCTCCCTTTTAAAATATACCAAGAACAACACACAGGCACACACACACACACACACACACACACACACACACACACACACACACACACACACACACACACACACACACACACACACACACATGAAATCCTCATAACATAAAACCTCCACACTGGCCTTATGCTTGCCCTAGTTAAGAGGACATGATGTTCACTGCTCCTCAATGTGTATGAGGAGGAAAAAACATTGGTGTCATGTCAAGAACGGCATTAGGGGAGCAGTGGAGTAGAAGGAGGGCAAGAAATGCAAGGCATTGCACGTGTGTGTGTGTGTGTGTGTGTGTGTGTGTGTGTGTGTATCTGGTGGGGGTGGGGGGATGAGATCTTTTATGGGTGAGTGAGTTTTACCCATTTCTCTCTTTCAATGGAGATGACCATATGTGATCTGCTTGTGTGTGTGTGCTTGTTTTTCATTGTGTGAGCTTTGCTTTTGTGTGAGTGGACAACATAAATACATAATTTAATTTTTTTGATCATATAAATATAAGCAAATAACTAACATTCTTAGTTTTGTTGAGAATGAATATGTATAAAAAACAATGCAACAGTAAAATGGTAGCATAGTGGACACATCACATCACAACATCCAAGACCACTTCATACCTTTGTTGCACATTATCCCCATCTCTTTCACTTGATAGCAATAGTGTGCACACATGTGTTTAATGGATGTGGAGTGTAGTTTAGTAAAGGATGAGATGGAGAGGGTAGGAGGATGGGGACAAGGGGTTTGGTGTCCCTCAATGATGGCTTGAAAAACAGGCCGGTAAATAAATGGAGTGGCATTAAAAACGTCTGTTTTCTGTCTTCATCTCTTATTTCTTTATCAATGAAGAAAAAAAAAACTCATCTATAAAAAAAAAATGGTATACTCCAGCATTTTAATTAGAGATGTGCTATGTGTCTGTTTACTTCAAATTCATAGTCTTGTGTTTATTTTATATCTTGTCATTGTATGTCTAATTTCCATCACTTTGAATTGCCTTGTTGAAAGCTGCTATATAACAAACTTGCTTTGCCTTGTATGGATATCCCTGGGTGTCAAATTAAAGGAAGAAATAACATAATTTACTAAATTGTTGGACAGCTGCTCTCTGCTAAAACAACTTCAGTGTTCCTTGGCAAGATATTCCCTCATTTTGATTGTGGTGGAAAGTGCTGTCTAATTGCCAGTTTAAATCCTCCACAGGTGTTTAATGGAAATGAGATGTGGTGACTGCAGGGCCGTAGCATATGATTCACATCTGCATTTATTTTTCTCCACTCATGTATTCAGGTTTCCCTAAAATGGGAGTCTGTAGCTATAGGTGCACGCTATAGGCTTTTGAATGTGCACTGTAACTACTGTACGTATGAAAACTGTTTTTAACTACCAGACCCACTATTTTTGCACACAAAAAGTATGTACAGTATGTGTGCGAGTGTCCATGCACTGTGGAGCTAAGCCACCTTTCTGCGGAGTTGGTCTGGTCATATTGCCATTGAGTTGGCTAAGATGCCCCATAAGTCACGCCTTGTCTCTTCCTGTCAGCGCATGCAGGTAACATCATGTAATGTATCCCTCCTCTCACTATTGCCCCATGGCCTGGGGTTTTGGCACAACTCCTGACCAGTGAATCCTGCAGTGCACGGGCCATCCGCTCTCCTAATTGAATCATCGGAGTGCAAAAATGCAGGCATCAGACGGGATTCATGTCAGACTTGCCCCTGAGCATCCAGCTAGCCATCCAGCCAGCCAGGCAGGCAGGCATTCAATGGTTATTCACAAAAAGACAAGCATAGTGTGTGTGGATGCACGCGAGTCCATGTGCGAATGTGTGTGCCATGAGGCTCCAAAGAGAGCACTCTAATTTCCGTCTCAGAGGAAAGTGTGATTGAACACAAACCCTTTTGCCAGCGGGTCGAAACAGTCACACGCTGCAACAACACAAGACGAGATAAAAAAGGAGAAGTCTTATTTTGTCATTTATTTTCTCTCTACTCTGTCTCTATACTGCTCTTTCACAGTTTTTTCCTCCTCTTTTATCTTTCAGTTTCCCTCTTCTTGAATATCTTTTAGCTGTTTCTAGTATTTTATTTCTTTTCTATTTCCACCAATTTAGTTAGTGTAACAGTAATATGGTGCATAAGGTTAAGCAAATGTATTGCATTTCAGACTGTTTTTCTGTGAGATGCAAATGACGATGTTGAATGTTTCAAAGGCAGTAAGGTGTGTACTTGCATGTGTTTGTGTGTGCGTGTGTGCAAAATTGTATACTTGATATTAATGTTTAAGTCTGTGTGATAAACTCACTTAAAATCTGTCTCATTCCCAGCAGACACTGCACCCTGTAGGGGTTTTCCAGGGCTGGAGTGTAATAGTTTGGTATTGGAAACAACAAGGAAGATTGTGACTGTATTTCATTTGTGTGTGTGTGTGTGTGTGTGTGTGTGTGTGTGTGACAGACCTGACTATGGTCACGATCACAACAGATTAGAATGAGGTGAAGGGGAAACCTCCTCTTCTCGACTTCATTTAACTCGTCCCTCCTCGTCTCCCTCGCTTCATTTAACCTGCTCCACTTAACATTGTGTGTGTGTCTGTCTGTGGGCGTGCTCGTGCAAAGCATTTGAGCATCTGTGTGTGCCCAAGCTTCTTTCTGAAATGTCGTTATCATCTTGTACTGGTCAGTAATTGAGAACAAGTCACCTATTTGTTGCTAATGGGAAGTGTTTAGCTTCTGAGGCTGTGGTTGACATCACGAATAACCTGCTGAATGTTAATCCCCACTGGGTCGGCATGCGGCTAACCCCTATGCTCATGAGTGTGAACACTCCGCTGATTAAAAAGATTAATAAGGATAATGGTTAAAAAACAGCATCAGTTTAGGCTGAACCGCTGAGACTAACAGAGGGAACACACAAAGGGAGGCACTGACAGAGAGAGAGAGGTAGGGAGAGTGTGTTTGGGCTCCCCTCATCTCTTCATCTGCTCAAGTCTGTTTGGCACTCATTCGCCACGAGTGGCTGTGACCCCAGTTTTGGCATGCCGTGAGAGTAAGCTGTATGAGTGAGTAAGTGTTTATATGTGTGTAGATGCTTGTGTGCATCATAACGCCATGGCTCTATGGCTCTTTGTGTGTGTCTGTATGTGTGCGTTTGTTCAAATTGGCTCTGTGTGAAAGGAGCTAAGTGGGAATTATTTTTGGGCAATTTGTCTAATGTGTATGCAGCTCCACAGTGACGTACGTAGCTGCTGCAGAGCTGTTCTGTCCTCTTCTTCGGACTGCCGAGGACTGATTGTGTCTTACTGACAGATGATTCCCTGTTGTTAAAATGTGTATTCACAAGATCAGGCATGCAGTGCACTTGAGGCGAGATGAGAAAGCGTCACAAATTGACCTTGATGGGATGTTGTGGGGAGAGGAGTGTCTTTTAGCCCTTTTCTTTATCTTTCCCTCTGGGAGTAGTGCTTGGTGCTGGTATACCTTTCATTCTTAAAGTGCCCATATTATGAAAAAAAAAACACTTTTTCTGGGATTTGTTGTTTGTTGTGTCTCTGGTGCTTCCACACATATACAAACTTGGAAACCAAAGTTGGAGAAAGAGTTTTCTAGCTGATGTGAACCTTACCTAGCTACTGCACATGTGCAACTCCCAACAAAGATAGAATCAAAGTGAGATCTCTGTAGCTAAACAAGTGAGATGTCTCACCCTGTAGCTAAAACAGAGACCTAAACACAGAGTGAAAACATTATCTCCAGCAACGTGCAATACAACAAAAATATGGTGTTTTTTGAAAATGAAACCATGTTCAAACCATCGATATTCTGGTACAACCTCAAAGTACAATTATGAACCTGAAAATGAGCCTAATATGGGTGCTTTAACGTTTAATTCACTCCTGCTAGTGGATATTGCAATGTGTTCTACAGCTTTTAGCTGTTCTTATATTATTTTCTATAAGAATTTCTATAGCAACCCTGTCTCCTGTACACTTATATAAAACTAATCTACAACAGTAAATATGTTCAGAAGGAAACTTAATGCCTTTATTAGCTTGTGTTATAACATTAGGAAATGTTGTGAATTAACATATTTGGCAAGTCTCAAAAATGTTGATATTAACATCTCAGTCACATGTTCACTTACAAAGTATTTGTTTTCCGCCAAAATATCAAATTTTGCAATACAATGTCTGCCTGTAGTTTCTACAGCATCATTAAAGTTTCTATTGTTATGTTTAGAGAAAAAGTCTGTAGTGACATGAAGTATAAAACAACTGGTTTATTAACATGTAACCGAAACTATACGATCATTCCCTATCCTTTACCAAAGTTCTTTGTTGCCTTAACCAGGGTCAGTAGAGACGTTAAAATCTTTAAATGACTCTGGGGCCACACATCGATCAATTAATATCACAATATTATGTGCTGAATAAATACACAATTATTAGTATTACTTCCAACACATAGTTAACTGTCAAAAACAGCGTTTGGCTCCTTAAAAACATATGAATCCATTTGCTATGATTTATACAATGTATGAATAATAAATCTTAGCCTGTAATCTGACTGAATTGGTACTTGATGTCACTTAGGTAGGATAGGTTTTAGGTGGCATAACATACAATAAATTCAATATGAAAAATATACACAATTAAAAGGAAGTAAAATAATCAGCCAAAAAAATGTATTGCGTGAGTTTTAATTAGATTCCAATCACCCACAGAATCTTTTGGCACCTCACGATTCAATTAAATTCCGATTCAGAGGCCAACGATTCAATTTTAAACCGATTATCGATGCAACAATGTTTTTTATGTACATTTCCACGTGTGATTTAAAAAAAAATAGATTTATACATATGCAGTATCTGTCACACACAAATTTTAATTAAATGTTTTGTCTACTTTTTTGTCTATTTTGTAGTCATTCCGTGCTTAAGCCTTAAACATGCTTGTGAAAGTCACCTTCTCTCATAGTAATCTTCCATGTCAGAGGCTCAGTCATGTTTAAAGGTGGATGATTGGCTTTTTAGAACATGAAAATCCAAACTACATGCCATCTTGGACAATGTCTCGCACCCACGCCATGGCTTGCTGCTCAATCACAGGCGCACCTTCAGTGATAGACTCATTCTCCCAAAATGCATCACAGAGCGCCACAGGAAGTCATTCCTACCTGTGGCCATCAAACTTTATAACTCCTCCCTCTAAGTGTCTGAAACACAGACATTTAGGGAAAACTGGACAATATTATCTGTTTTGTGCAATAACACTGGCCTGAAATGTGTGCAATACTCAACTGCTACTATTGTTATTATTATTATTACTTTTCACCATTGCAACTCCTTATATATCCTAATATGTTAATTATGTAAATACTGTATCATAACATTCCTTTAACTATGTAAATACCGTACATATCCACACTCCTTATATTTCTTTATTTATATTTCTTCTCTGATATTTATACTATTTATGCAACTGCAACACAGAGTTTCCCTTCGGGGATTAATAAAGTATTTCTGATTCTGATTCTGATTCTGAAACATGAGGTGGTCAGATGTAATGTGAGAAAGTAGTCTTTATGTGTTTTGCCTAATTATTTCCCTGTATGTTTTATTGGATTATGTGTTTATATACTGTACAAAACTTTTTCTGCACTCTTGCCTAAACTCTAAGTTGTTAATTATCCCATCCTCTTTCAGTCACTCTGTTTTCTGATTTGTACATGTCTGGAGACAGTAACTTTTAAATAAAAATCAACATATTTCAACATATTTATTGATTATTATACTTATCAGAATTGAGCATTGAATCGTTCTAGAAAGAATCGTGATGCATTTAAGAATCAATTATTTTTCCCACTCCTAATAAATGAATGGTTATTATCAAGTGATACTGAATTAAAAAAAACGGGTAACATTGGGTATAAAGGTACACCTGTGAGACTCGGTTGGACGAGTCAGGCAGTCTGCAGGTTGGGATCAGACAGTTGTTGCATTAAAATGTAAACATTGGATAATAGCGCAGCTTGTACAGTGAAGCCAAATATTTAAAGAAGCTCCTTTTCGATTGAGATTTCTCTTGGCACAGCTACCAGAAGACTTACAACTTTCAGACTTGTTGCCCACATCACAACTACATAGTCAAGCTCAGTTGGAGGCTGTGCAGTAACGCCTAGCCATCAACGTAAAAGTAAATAGTTACACTATTTTCCTTCACTGGTCTCCGTCCAACAACTGGTGTTGGTCCATTTCTTTAACTGTCTATGCCTGCATCTCAGAACTGCGGCCGCCTTGATCTTGTGAAGTAAGAGCAAGTCGGGATCAAGTCAGACACAAATCTAACCGGCATGCATTGGGCGGTGACTGCCAGTGATTGATTCTGTGCAGACCTGGCTCATCTCAAACGAGCCTAATGTGTCCCTGATAAAGACACTTAACCTGTAGTTACTCCAGAAGTGTGCAGGCTCTGACATAGTTACTTTGCTAAGCATCAGCTAAAGGACTTGTAATTTAATGTTCTGCTGTAAGAAACATACAGCCCAGTCATAATGTTAAAAAAAATGTTGAAAAAGTTTTAAATTTCCAATTGACTTTTTTTGCATTGAGACATAATCTGTCAAGAGACAATCGTGAAGCATCCCCACTCCTAGTATGGTTCACACAAGATGAACATAGAGAATTTCAAAAGGACTGTTGGACTGATGATTTGTTATTGTTATTGATTCAACCCTTTGTTTGGTATGAAAAATAAATTGGCACAGTTTCAAGCATAGAAATTTGGAATGGCATTGCCAAACCATGCACGCAAAATTCAATGACATCCACCTGGAAGTAACCTCAGGTGCATCAAAATCTGCTTTCCTTTGTGAGCAGCAAAATTCATCCACAGAAAACCCTCCAACTCAAAGCATTTAAATGAAGAATCTATTAAGATTGCATAGATACAAGGACAACAAACCCTTTTCTGAAGCAACGAAAGTAGAAGTTTGTATAACAGACATATTGCATGCAGACCTTATAACAAAACTGATATTGTAAGGCAAATAAAAGGAGTAGAGTTGTCCATAAATAATTGCCGCAGAATTGCAGTAGATGAAAGCACAAATGTGCTTGATGACGCCCAGCTGTGCTTGGAGAAAATGTGTTTTGCATTCTGCCATTCCTTTAAAAACCAAGAGGTGAGGTTATTCTGAATACAGCTTTTTAATGAGAAAAAATTGTTGGGTCAAGTCGTGCAACTGTGGCACAGATGGCTTCTCTAACACGCAGGAAAAAAAGAAGGTATTTTAAGGTATAAGGTAGAAGGACTTGTAAGCTACAAGAACTCATAGGAAATTAATAAAACCAAAAATCACTCACTTCAAAAGTTTGGGGTCCAATCACCAAAGGCTTGTGTCATGTGGATGTTCCAACAGTGTTGTTGTCATGGGGGCCACAGAAACTACGCACTATAGCTTTAAAATCGCTTTTATACATGCTTAGGAAAAAACAACCACAGATCACGATATGATTGCCAATCAGCACAGGCCTAATGGTGAGTAGATAACAAGATAGTAGATAATATAGAGTAATAACTGTAATAACTGTTTAGAAAATAAATCCATATACTGATTGAATTATTTTGGCTTAACCATGTGCTTCCCTTTCAGTACCTTTTGCAAAGGTTGTTTTTTTTCTTATATCTGCAGTTAGTCCAATTTCTTTAATCTTAAATCAGTTTTATTTTAGTTGTTTTCTTATTACTATTTTTCTGATGTTTTATTTTTATTTACATGTTCGAAATAAAGATATCAATCAATCAATCAATCAAAAAGCCCCGACCGGAATCAGTGCAGGCAACATGAAGTAGCTGCAGCAACGTCTATGAGCTTCCACTGAGCTAAATTGCCAGGGCAAGTTTTAGAGTGCCTTTGTGCCTCTTAACAGGCATAAAATGCAATTAAAATGTCTGTCCATAATGAACAGTGACAACAATATGCGTTTTCAACTCAAACATTGTAAAATTCACCTACCCTGGTCCCTGTCTCGATCCTGCCGGTAGCTGGTAGCTTGTAGCAGCCAGCTGCTAGCACCTAGCTGCCATCAGGTTAGTGTGTTCAGCCAGGCTCCTGTGATAATCATCCCGACAACAATGCACGGCGCGGCGGTGTTGTGCTTAAGTCCTCCAGACTCCCTGTCACGGCTTGAAGTTTATTCCCCCCTTAAAAAAAGGGTAGCGTGGAGCAACCTGCGCACTGTTTCCCTTTTCCTGCTATGGGACTTCAGCATGAGACTACAGCTACAGTACCTTCTCTACCGCTATCACTGTGCAAGCCACATACATCATTTTCCCCTTTTCCATGGAGGTACATAGTCTTTTTTTGAGGGGAATAAACTTCAAGTTTTAGTCTCAAAGCCATGACCTGTTCTCTTGAGGACATAGCCACACCACCGTTGCTCCGTGGATTGATGTCAGGAATGTCACAGAAGCCTGGCTGAACAAACTCCTTTGTTGTCACGTAAGGGCCCTGTTCACATTGCACAGACATTTTAATTGCATTTTATGTCTGTTAAGAAGCACAAAGGAGCCGTAAAACTTGCCCCGACAACTGCCGTTTTAGCTCAGTAGAAGCTTGTACACATAGCCGCAGCTACTCAGTGTTGCCTGCACTGATTCAGGTCGGGGGGTTTTCAATCAAAAGTACTCGTATATTTATGACTATCAAGATTAACGTAACAAATGGCTGGAATTTTCCAGACAGGCAGAACCATTGACAGACTACTGCCAGCCAAAGATGATACCAAAGCTAAATAACCTTTTCCTAAATAAAAATTAGTGAAGAGTGGAGCTCTGAGATAGAGGTTATCATCTGTGCTCAGTTCACTGTGCATCAGTACACATAAAATCCTGGCAGGATAACAGCAACTTCTTCATCTTTGCATAATGTTGTCAGACACACTAATCTGTGCCAGTCAGTGCTAAAAACAAGCCCTTTATTGCGGATGTACATTGATTGCCGCTATTTCAAAAGCTTGTAATTGTAAGGGGTTCTAGTTCTTTTGTTTTCTTCAAAGACCTTGGAGTCAGCCTAAAAGAATCTATACAAATTGGACTAAAGCTTCAGGAAATGCAGGTATGTTGTATGGCATTGCTCTGCATTGTACAGATGTGCATGTTATTACGTCTACCCCTGGTATTTAATATACCATTCTTGCCCAAGATATATTGCTTCTTCTTTTTTTTGAGATGCATTACAATGAGAGGTGGAGAGTAACAAAATAAATTTCTTCACGTTACTGTATTGAGTTAGACTGGGTAAACCCGGCCCACTCTGCCGGCAATTTGATTTCGCCCTATAGCTCGGTCTGGAAACCTGCATGTTAAAATTCTCCTGCTTCAATTCACAATTTTGCGGGAACCAAATCACAAACTGGCTCATCTACCTGGTGCGCTACTGGCGGCTTTAACACGATGATGAAAGAGAAGCGACCAAGCAATTTCTTGTTTACATTCAACATAGCGGCCACCGAACGCCACCAAAGCGCAGCAACCTACATCCACATCTATGTGTCACATCTACGTCACCCGGATCTTTAGTCTGAATGGTTGAAGGACTATCCAATTGTGTACGGAGTCATTTGAACTATGCCAGTTGGTCTCACCTCTTATGCAGAGAAAAAACAGAGCAGACTCCCTAGACCAACGCTCAATCTCAAATCTATTGAGCTTTGCTTGGTCTGGTGATAGCCAGACTAGTATTGAGTAGTTTTGTTGTTTGTTGTTTTCAAGTAGTTTTTAAAATCTGTAATTCAGAATGTACTTGATTACGTTTTTAGTGAAGTGTTGTATTTCACTACATTACAAATCCCATCCGTTACTGAGTGAAAAAAGGAAAAGAACTTTGACTAACAAAAACTGAAAGGAGAGATCAAATAAGTGACAGATCACTGGTTCGTCAATGTATGGCACTTTTACTTTGGATTGATTGTTTGAAAATGTTTTATAAGATAGTCTGAAATAAAATTGCATATTTTACCTTTCTAAGGGTCTTAAATGTCATATGTGACATGTGTTATGTTGTTATTACATGTGTATACATTAATATAGATGTTTATACATATGTATAGATTTTTCTTTGATTAAAAACAAAATATTGAAATATTGTTGGATTTATGACCCTTTATCCTATTTTCACTACATTGGAGAGATCCCCCGCCCCGTTTGACAGGTTTTTTTATGAAACTAAGTAACTTTTACTTAAAGTACATTTTAAATTAACTACTTATTACTTTTACTTTTTTTCAGATAGGTAATTTCACTTGTATTGAGTAATATTACATCAAAATATTGGTACTTTTACTTGAGTACAATAATTTATTCTTTTTCCACCTCTGATTACCAGATGCAGTATACTGTACATGTAGTGACAGTTCCACAAACGTTTGACACACTTCATGCAGCACTGCCATTCAGGCAAGTCAGGATGTCATTATTTGTCTCTTTATTCCAGATAAGGGTATATTGGTTTTCCAGTCTACTATACTTGAAGAGGTGAACATTTACATTTAGATATGCGTTTGTATTCATAATATTACTGTAAGTGCCCTATTTTCCGCTTTTTGAATTGTCAGCGCATTCACAAGACAAGAGAGACATAAATCAGAAAATATAAAGTAAATGCTGCAATCAAGTCTGTCCTTTTGCCATAATGCAGTAAAAATCACTGTGTTATTTTCATACCACCCTGAAATACAATTTTTCTTCTTGCACAAAAAACATTATTACTCAAATGAAATGAATACACACCAATGGCTATGGGGCTGCAAATAACACTGTACAGTGCTAAATGGAGATGAGCACAGTAAGTCTACATAATAGATGTACTAAACAGGCAGTTTGTCTCTAATAGCTTCAATAAACAGCCACATCGCCATCTAGTGAAACTGAAACGAAAGAGAAGCTTGAAAGCTGGCAGTTGAAGTTACATTAGCTGCTGCTGTAGTGCAGGATAGTGCTGACCTTGTGTATGTCATTGGGGATATAAACACCCATTGAGGTATTCTACAAACAGACAAGGTGTACTAACAAATGCAAAGATCTCTCACACGCACACACACACACAAAAGAGAGTCAGTGCACAAAAGAAGGAATTCAGCTATTGTCCATAAAATCATACTTAAAGACAAAGACTCAAATAGTATCTGCACCCATGTAGCATATTAACTAATGCTCTGCACATGAGGGCAAGCATATACAACACATACAATTAAACAAAAACAGTGTGCTGACTGTAAGTGACTTCTATTATTTATAAGCATATCTCTTCCATAATATCTCTTGCCATACAGTATGTACGTACACAACCAGTGTCAGACTACAGCTTGTGCTCTTGAGACTCCCTGCTTTTCTCTGTACCAAAACTATGTATTGAGGCAAGTATTAGAGCCATCAAGTGAAGGCTCCATTGTCTTTGAATGAACTTTGAATGAAAATGTTAATAACATGATTTTGCTGCTATTTTGTCCAAGACTCCCTTGAATGAAGTAACTGGAGTCTCAAGAGACCTTACTGGTCAAATAAAGGTCATATAAAATAATAAAGGGCACAACAATAAAGTCAACATCCTCAGATTGACAAGACAGTCATTTAGTCGATTATGATTTGCATGTCTCAAACAAATGTCTAAATGTTTACACTGCCCTGAAGGCCTGATTAAACGATATCCTGTGTTGTAGTCTCACACAAACACACATACACATGCATTTGCACGTTGACCAGGCAGTTGTTGTTTGACAAGTGGATGGAAACAGTTGTGGTTTCTGCAGGCCCCGGCCAAGCCCCTGCCTTCATGCTGCAGAGGGGCTTACGGAAATCTGCATATATGGATAACATCTGCACCAACTCACACGACAACAGTGTTGTGAAAATAAATGCACACACATTTGCAGAAACACACAGTCAGACCCAACGCACACAAACAGATACTGAGAAATATAAGCAGTTTTGATAAGCTTCCTTTCCAGCTGACCTTGCATTTTAATTGTGGTAATTTTTCAGTCCAGTTTAGCTCATTTTAATCAGCATAATCTAAAAAGTCTCCAGGCGCTGCTCTGTTACACAGCATTTGTGTTTAACAGTCTCCTTAGAGTTCAAGTTTCCTTTTTTGGAAAAAATGTATATCTGCATGATTACTTTAAAATGAATAAGTCAAGGAAAACACAACATATCAATTAGATATATGCATATTACTTTAGCTTTAAATAATGCTGGGAACATTATGCCAACAGTGTGATCATATTGGGGCAGAGGTGAAGTTATAGTAAAAGGTTTGATCTAGCTTCTAGGACTTAACAGCTACAACTACCTTGGAAGGTCTGCTTTACTTTAAAAGATGGATATTTTGTGTTTTAGTCACTGTACTGTGACTATTATTGCCGCTATTCATTTCAACTCCAACCGACCGGTCAGACACCGCCTACCAAGAGACTGGATCTGTCCGAGGATTCTTCCTAAAAGGGGAGTTTTTCCTCGCCACTGTCACACTGTTGCTTGCTATGGGGCAAACTACTAGAACTGTTGGGTCCTTGTAAATTATAGAGTGTGGTCTAGACCTAATCCATCTGTAACGTGCCTCGAGATACAGTAACTCTTATGAATTGATACTATAAATAAAATTGAATTGAATTGAACTGAATTGGAATGTGGCCAATAGTGTCATCTGTGTGTCCCGGTTTTGAGAGGCATCAATGTTTGGTCAGCAGACATATTTGAATCAAAGCCACTAATGTAGATCACTAGTTTAGTCACCAGAGTAGACTATAAATGATGTGATGGTAGGGTTGTTGATTTAGAATTAAGTCAATCATAACTAATTTTTGTGAAGGCAAAGAGGGCTACGGTAACCTCTGCCTGTAAGGCAGAATCCATAATCACACAACACATATTGTACATGCTGCATACCTTTATTGGCTGTTTATATGCTACTAAATTATTTAGTTAAATCTCCAGGAAGTTGTTGTATTGCACTGGTCAGGGTGGATAGATGAAGATACAAAACACAGGTACAGTTCTTGTGGCGTAGGTCCCAAGTTTGGTTAGATTTTGGTTTAGGCTTTAAAAACACATTGGTTAAATGTGGTTTTGGTTAAATATTGAAAAAGAATCAAAATGAAAGTAACATTTCTGTCTCCACTTTTCATCTTGCCTTATGGTTTCTTACATTGCTGTTAGGGATGCAGTAGTTTATATCCACGTCGTTCCACTTCCGGGATTGCTCCAGTGGGGCCGAAAATTCCGCCGGATGCATGTCTTTTCACCGATGTCTTCTTCCATCAGTTTTCTTTGTGTTGGTATTGTAAACTACGGTGGATTTGTGAGGACTATGGTTAACTGCTCCTCAAATCTCTGCATGGTAAATTGAGACAGCTAGCTAGACTATCTGTCCAATCTGAGTTTTCTCTTACACTACTAAAACAAATTTTTAACATACACGTTCCACCAAAACAAGTTCCTTACCGAGTCTATTTTGCAACCTTGCGGAGCTTAGCGCCGCCCATGACAATTGTGATTGGTTTACAGAAATGCCAATAAACCGGAGCATGTTTTTCTCTAGCAACTAGCAAGACCTTCCTCCGCAGCGCTGGGGAAGAAGATCTGGCAATGCGAGTACTTACATTTGGCTACTCACCGATACTGATTACTGATTTAAGGAACTTAATAATCCCTCTGGGGTCTGAGGGTGTTTTCAGACACAGATGATTTTGGCCTGCTCTGATATTGTTGTCAATTTGAACAAATCTAAGCTGTATTTAAGTACCATGTGTCAGGTGTCCCTCACTCTGAACCTGTTTGTTGTCTGTATGTCTGTGTTTTTCTGTTGTTTTGTACGTGTCTGGATCCTGTTGCCGAGCAACTTGGGAAAGCATGGTCTCCATTCATTCTTCCAAACACTCATCTGTTCCTGTTCAGCATAAATACCAGCACCCACCTGTGTCTCATCACCATCATCACCACCTGCATTTATATCGTGACCTGACATCCAGTCCCCGTTGGATCGTTAGTCATTATAGTATGTTTTTGGCGTCTCTGTCAGACTACTACTTTGTTTTTTTGCATTGTCTTGTGTGTTAACACATCTTCTCTGTCTCTGCTCCTCTGTCTTAGATTCTTGCACGGATCTTCAACATTCATATTCACCTTCAGATCTTCACTACCCACTTCAGGAGCGGAGTGGGGCACTAAAACCCCGCATTTATCAATAACACAAACAAAATCTATTTTTTTTAAACCCAAATCATGCTATGTTTCTTTGTGTGGAATTCCTCCATCTGTTCTGACGCCAGCCAAGTCTACGCATTTGGAAAGGACTTAACGGAAATATGAGACCTGACCACTAGATGGCACTAGACAAATGCACATTATTGACAATAACGTCTGCGTTTAAAGCTGTCAAGGGTTTTCTATTAATAAACAGATGCAGAAATATAACATCATATACTTGTAGTCATGACTTCTCACAGCATTGTCTGATCAGCATCATCGCTGGGCTGAGTCTGACTTAGTCATTACCATACCAACATTTCGCTACTTCAGAATAAGGTTATATCTGCGTTCAGATCAGTTTTGAGATATTGAGGTTTAACGTTTTAGCATTGCAAATAGCAAAATGACAAATGTAATACATTTACATTACATTATACATTACACATAGCAACACTGACACTCATTCAGATAAAACTGATCATAAATGTTTTGTTTATGAACAAGGTATTTAAAACCCAAGACTGGTTACTTAAAATGGAGCTCATTTGAGATGGTGTTACTTGCAATGAGGAGATAATCAATGCAAACAATTTTTCAGTCAGTTCACCTGCAGCACTCGTTGAAGCCTGATTTTGAAATAAATCCGTCATTTTTGAGCATTCTGGTCTTTTCGGCCCCTCCTTTGTTCTTTCTCTTCTTGCCATCCATGGGTAACATTAACAGCAAGAAACCACATAAATCCTGTCAAAATGCCGCTACTTTTCCTCAAACTTTATTGCTTACGCTCTGTCTGACCTATGTCTTCGGATCATGCCATTTCACATTTATCTCTCTACACTTCTGTAAATAGACTTGACCTGCAATTGGTTCATTGGATAAACGCATTCCCCATTCCCATGAGGCTTTGCTCCATTCTACGTTAATTTAAGAAAAACAAACAAATTAAATTGTTTTATTTTTATTTGTGACTATGACATTTCTGCAACACCTGAATATGAATAATTGAATTAATAATTCAATAATTGAATAATTAATAACACAAACATCAGTAAATTGACAGGAGAGATGAATGTGCAGGGTAATCAAGACTGAGATATAGAGTGTGAGTAAGTGGTATAAATATTGGTTGTACTTGCTATGTATGTTGATGGTGGGAATCATGAAGATTTTCACAGAGAATATGTAATTATAACAATTTTAAGGGTCCATGGGCAGCTGCTTATGTCTCACGGCCTTTTGGAATAGTATGTAGGCCGGGCAGAAGGAATTTTTTGGCCGGCCGGCCAGCCGACCAGGAAAAGTCCTGATTGTCCCGATTTTCCTCCCCTGGTAAAACCTCAGATAGATGCTGGGGTGTATTGGGATTTTTATATGTGATCATGGAGGAAACATCAGCCACAGAATAGCACATATCTTCACACCAATAGAAAACAACCACAGAAGAAAATGTTCCACTTGACTGGCCAATCACCGCTTATTCTTCCTTTAACGGAAATGTCTGCGCAGGGCAAGATAACTGTAAGTGAGTTCTGTTTCGCTGTCTTTTAACTCTCGATCATCATCACACATGGGCGGGCTGCATATTTTTCTGGTCTTTCTCTCAGGTAATTTTTTTAATACAAATTTTGGATGATTTCATTACAATTGTTAGGTTCCATTTTGAGAATAATTCATACCAACATTCTCATTGCTTTTGTGTGAACTCCTGTAACACTGGGCACATGTCCAACTGTTTTTACGATTGTTTTTTATTTCAGGAGCTGTTTTTTGCAGTCATGATTTAGTTTCTGGATCCTTGTTGAAGGTGAGAGTCAGATCAGGAGATAACATCACTCTCTACTGTGACTGCGAAGTATCATCTGGAGAACGCATAGTGTGGTACAGGAACTGCTCTCATGAGAATCAGCCTTCTCTTATCCTTAAAGTAACAGCATTATTGCCTGGAACTGCCAAGATTCCCCCTCGTTTCCAATTCGTAAAAAATTTTTCTTCTGGCTCCTACAACCTGCTGATCACGAACATTACTGATTCTGATGAGGGCCTCTACTACTGTGGAACTGAGCAGTTAAGAGTGGAGGATAACGAATACATTACTCAGAAATATGTGTACAGATATGGCAACAACACAACAAAGATCATATTTGGTAAGTATGCTGGTCTGACTTGTTTTCATGTGAATCTGCAGTATGCAGTTAATTTTAAAGTTTGTGGGAGACGATAATTTTAAGTCCAACATACAAAGTGTGGCTATACTCTTTGAGGAAAAGGCCCATATTATAATTAACATGTTGGGAAGTTGAATTCGGAGATCTCAAATTAAATACATGATTCATTCCAATTCCAAAGATACCTCTTGGGTTTGAATTGAGTGCCAATATTTTCACATTGATCTAAGATGTGTCCTTAGTTTTAAAAAAAAATGCATTTGAGAAACCAGAAAACCAGCTTGGTCTGACTTAACTTTGTGTGACTGCGGTGAATGTAATTATTTGACTAAAGGATCATCATCAGTGTTGGGAGTAAGAAAAAGATACAAAAGTAGCGCAATTTCGGTAATATTACACCTGTGAGCAACAATACAATTTAACCCGTAATTGAGTGGCGTTTTGTTAAGAATTCACCACCAGAGAAAAAGTTAGTAAAAGAGCAACACTGCGTTGAAGCGAGATGCTTCCCCATCACTGTTCCTATGTTCAGAGTCAGAACCAGAGACGGTACGGACAACATCTGTGTCCCAACAGGTAATGGTATGTCAGCGTGGACAGTAGTGTGTCCGAGCAACTGACAGCTTTAAAACATGTTGGGAATAATTTTTAGGCTTGCTACATGTAAATATTACCATAACATTTATCAGCGGTGGAAATAACTATATCGTACTTCAATACAATTGTAAGGAAACATAATTTTAATTGAGTATATCCATTTTCACTTACTTTATACTTCTACTCCACTACAATTCAGAGTCAAGTATTGCAAGTTTTACTTTGCAGATTCAGATTAATAATACAAAATCTTATGAATAAATACATTATGACGTATTAACAACATTGGAAATTTGTTGATTCTGTGTTGAAATTCACAAGCTTCTTGCCATGTCATACTTCCACAGTTATTTTGGTGTAAATAACTCAATAGTAGTGTAAAACATTACAATTCAGAGACAGTAATATTGCAATATAACTAATTACTCTCAAATAACAGTAACTAGTAATCTATAATCCATCACATTTTGGAAGTAACTTGCCCAACACTGATCATCATTCAGTAGCAAAATGTGCCCTGATATTGTGCACTTGTGCAATTTTTAAAAAGGTGAACCATTATGAAGTCTACAGCACCATATAATAAAACCTATACAACACCTACTGTATGTGAATTATTATATTATATTCGTTAACAACCTTGAATCTGGACTTACAGTAAATAGCGCATAATTGCTTTTTACAGATCTCTTATATATCAACTGTTGTAACTGCACCCAAGTTTCCCCATAAATATCTTTATGCATTGTGAGTTATGGGATAATTTACATTTAAAGTCTCAAACAAGGTCTAAAGGTTTCACATTGCACTTAATGTTGGAATGCGCTCAAAGTTGGATAAAAATAGACATTATTTAAAGTAACGTCTCTTACAGTATATAAAAAAAACTTTGAGTTCCCATAAAAGCCACTGAAATTTATTTAAATCCAACAGAATTGTTATTGTAGAACAGTCTAGGAAGTATGAGGTTCCTGGTTCCTGTAATCATGGAACAACTATTACACTTATGTCCACATACAACTTTGATTAGGAAAATAAACAATGTTGGTAAGATCAGAGTTTACTGAAACTAATCAACATAACTTTGTTTTATATTCAGACTCCTTTGAGCCTCAGCGTGAGACTCCACTCAGGCAAGACTGTGGGGTGTGCTGGACGCTGCTGTTCTCTCTGTGTCCAGCTTTTGCTGTTCTCTCCATTCTCCTCTCCTGTTTTCTGGTTTATTGTCAGAAAAAAGGTAACTACTGCATATCTCACAAAAATCCATGATACAAAATTAAATTTCAACAACAACGAAACCTGGATTGCGATCTCCTCTTTGGATCTGTGTTTGAGTTTGGGTGCACCATGCTTTAGTGATGCTGTATTGATTTCTGCAGCTAAAGAACCTGAAGCTGATCAGCCAAGACCTCAAACAAGACTAAATCAGGTAGGTGTAATGGTAGAATACAATGAATGACAACATTAAATCAGTACACGATCATGATTCTAAACCATAAATGTCAAATTTTAGGATGAAGATGTGTGTTATGCTACAGTGGAATTCCGTCAAGCATCACAGAGACCAAAGAAGAAGAAAACCCAGAGTTCTGACTTCTGCACATATTCTGCCATCAATACATCTAGGACGTAGAGAGCCTAAAGAACAGAAAAGAAACATAATAAACTGTATAATGATGAATGGTATAATGAACTCAGGATATGTATAGACAATTATGCTACTTATCACAGGGTGTGATTTTAGCAGGCTACCAGCAGCAGTTGTTTAGCTGCCAATAGGTGACTGTGAGCCGGCTACAGGCACCGCCAGATGATGGTCCTTTCAGGGGCCATGGTAGTTGAGTTTAGAAAACCTACTTGTTGTTGTTGATAACAATTTAGCTTTACTTTGATGATTGAAATGTATGTCTGTAACAAGACATGATTGCTGTCTTCAGACAATTTCTTGTTTTTATCTCAAGTTAGCCATCAGCCCCCACCTACCCTTCACTGGTACAGTTTGATATAACTCCAAGTATTTGTTATGTTGGATCTCATTTTGCTAAAGCGAATAAAATATATTTTAAAGTACATCATAGAAAAGCCAACTTGGCTTACTTTGCTTATTTATTTAAAGGATGGCTCGGTTGCAGATTACATGAAGTTAAAAGATAACACAGAAGTGTCAGTAAAGCCAACCTCCGCCACATCGTGTAGCACCTTGTGGTCAGTAAAGCTCACAGGAAACTCACAGTAACAAACAGCCCCTCATACAGCTGCAGAGCTTAACGTGCCGACAGACTGACGCAGCAGATTAGTGTACAGCTTCACTGTCCACAGTTGACAGCGCATGTTGAGAATACAGATAATTCTTCAAAAAGATACAAGCACACACAAACCAGTGACAACAGAAGTGTAGTGTTTTTTTAAGTCAAGTTTAGTTATTTAACATATATAGTTTATTTATTTAACATTATTGATTCATTAACTGTATAAATAGCTATGGAGTTTTGACAATAGTTTGTTTCTTATGTTCGTATATTTGGGAGCATTAAACACTCAAGTTTTTATTTTTTGGAAAAATATGGGATGTTAAAATAGCGCAGAATATATATATATATATATATATATATATATATATATATATATATATATATATATATATATATATAAAATAGAAAAATAAACCATTTTAAAAAAAAGAGAAAAACATAAAAAATAAGGGAAAAAGCACCCAAAACATAAAAATAAAATTCATTGAAAAAATGACAAAACTTTGAAAAAAAAACAACTAATTGTCACACATATACATTTTTAGATAAGCCAAAAAACAAAATGTTGAAAACAAAAAACACAAAACCTTGGGAATAAGCAGCTAACACATTGAGATAAGTACAACAGCAATGTTTCATGGTTTACGGGAAGACAACACAAGGGTTGAAACCAGGGAAGGGTAAAATGCTGATTTTGTAATATCTGTTAGCCAAACCAGCTCCAGGTGAAACTCTGGTGACCTCTTAGTTGAGATGTTAAATAATAAACCAATAAAAAGACCGGACGAGGTTTGACCCAAGCTGTCCTGAACAGCCTCGAGATCAATGTGCAATCTTGATTCCACATTGATTTCCTATAGCTACTGTAACTTTACATCATCATAATAACACATTTCTCAACAGTACAGGGTCAAATTCTGCAAATGAAATTAAGACCTTAAAAGCAGTAATATTTTACACCTACTGTAATGTGACAAAACCCCAAACATTACCTCGTACTGATATTTTAGTTTGTCAGTTTGTTTCTACTAAGTATCAATGCAGGCCCTTTAGCAGACCATGTCTCCATTGACATAACAGTGACTACACATTGACAACTTACTCAATTCCAACAATTTCACACTCACTGTTTTTGATTGTTTCACATTGGAGTATCCATACTGTTAGTGGCATTTACCAAATGTCTATAAAAAATCATTCATGAAAGAATATTCACACTGATCCAATTTCCTGGTTCATTATTTAATTCTTCACAGAGTAAACATGCGTTTTATTTCCTTCCAAAAGAAATGTACATATTTTTCAGACAATTTCCTGTTTGTATTTCAAGTTAACCATCAGCCCCCACATGCCCTTCACGAGTGATCCGATACAATTCCACATAAGCTTTACAGGAAACCACAGTGACTAACAGCCCCTCATGAAGCTGCAAAGCTTAACATGCAGACAGGCAGCAGCTGCAGACTAGTGGCCTGCTGAAGTTGTTTAATTTAAGGTGTTAAAAGGTGTCAAATGTAGACTTGTAGAAAAGAAAAATGCTACAAATTTTTAGGAATCTCCCCTAACTCATTGAAAACAGTGGTCAGTTGTTAAGTTAGATGTTGTTATTTATGTGTAACTACAGTCAAGCCAACATTCTGCAGCCACCTGAAGTACATTTAGACGTACAGTTCATTTCTGTATACATGTCATATAAGTGACCACACCCTTACTTTGTGGAATCAAATGAGGTCCGCTCTGGTTAGATTAGATTAGATTAGATTATACTTTATTCATCCCACAGCGAGGAAATTTCCTTATTACAGCAGCAGCATTTTCTACAATAAGAGCAAAAACAAACAAATACACAAGTAAACACAAAACAAGCAAACAGCAGACAGTGAGCAAAAGGTATGGCTGAATGTAAGTGACATCAAATAAAGGTTTCGTAAAGTGCGGTTGCAATGGTACAGAAAAACAATATTGCAGTGTAAGTGAGTGACGTTAAATTAAATTGAATATGTAATTAAATTGTTTAGCAAAAGTAGGTAACCACAAATAATATTGAAAAAGTAAGTACTTGTCACTGAAAAAAAATATAAATACAGATAGTAAAGATATCCAGAGTGTGTGGAGTAAATGAAACACAGGAACAGAAACTACAACAATATCAGGTGGTGCAGGTGTAGAGTCTGACCGCGGCCGGGATGAATGACCTGCAGTACCTCTCCTTCTTACACCGTGGGTGTATCAGTCTGCTGCTGAAGGAGCTGCTCAGGGATCCCACAGAGTCATGTAGGGGGTGAGAGGTGTTGTCCATGATGGATGTCAGCTTAGCTAACATCCTTCTCTGGTTGCACTGTAAGTGTACTTAGTTTGCAGACAGATGCAGAGAGTGGTTTCATACTCAGATATGGGCAGTAGAGTTATATTGAATATATGATTTTCATCTGCAACCTGATGTCTGAATAATATATTGTGGCATTTTTGGATATATGATTGTTTGTTAAATAAAATAAATATTTATTTTGACTCATTCTAATATTTATGTTTACACATATAGGTCTAGATAATTGACAATAACTTGCTGATGCTGACTTGGGATGCTGATTGTGAACAGGTAGTCACACCAGCTCCAGGTGAAAGTCTCCTGACCTCTAGTGGAGATGTTAAGTAGTAAACTAAAAAGGACTCAAAGATGTCCAAACCAAATGACACAGTGCTACATCTTCATTCTAAATGCACTACAGATTGGTTCTAATAAAATAAAACAAACACATGCTATAGCATTGGTTCTGAACGGCAGCCCGGTCCAATCCACAGTGACAAAATGCAAAACCCTGGTGGGACACATACTGTGCTGCCTTTGGCTGTATTTGCAAATGCACAATAATTATGATTAGCCTACCGATTTTTTTGTATTTCTACACAGATAAATCACAAAGCCCTCAAAACAATTGGATTTGTGCCACAACAGACAAGAGCGCGTACATGCACGCTCACACACGCACACACAGCTAACATACCACATCCGACCAGTTTGCAACATTTAAGGTGTGTTTGATTTGGTTCACTTAGCCTGCTAGGCAGGTGGTGCATTATATCAATGAGTATGACCATGACACATAATGATGTCATTAATTTTATTCTATGTATACATTCTTTTGTCCTGTGTACAAATTCCAGCACAGGTGCAACCACACCCCACACCCCCCACATAGCTCTTTACCATGCAGAATCAACTCTCTGCCCTCCGCAGACACACTGCAGCTTCTTCTCATTTTTTTTTTTTTAAAGGTGCCCTGCCACACGTAGTTCATTCCTTTGTGGTAAACTTTTTTGTGGAAAGAATACCTTGGTCACCTTGTTTCAAGCCATTCTAGCGTGGTATAGCAAGCCTGCAGGAAGACCCAAATCGATTTGTGCCAGTTCTCATTAATATTCAAAGAGCGTTGCCAGGTTGGCTCATATGTACTGAGAGGTTTATGCCTTTATGTCAAAAATTAAAGGTGGAAAAGCCCAAAAAATAATCTTAAAAAAAAAAAAAAAATATATATATATATATATATATATATATATATATATATATATAGTGGTCATCGTAGGTGCATGTCCACTGTGAGAGACATAATCTAAAAAAAAAAAATCCAGAAATCACAATGTATGATTTTTTTACTATTTATTTGTATGATACAGCTGCAAAAAAGTATTTGAACACCTGAGAAAATCAATGCTAATATTTGGTACAGTAGCCTTTGTTTGCAATTACAGAGGTCAAATGTTTCCTGTAGTTTTTCACCAGGTTTGCACACACTAAAGAAAGGATTTTGGCCCACTCCTCCACACAGATCTTCTCTAGATCAGTCAGGTTTCTGGGCTGTCGCTGAGAAACACGGAGTTTGAGCTCCCTCCAAAGATTCTCTATTGGGTTTAAGTCTGGAGAATGGCTAGGCCACGCCAGAACCTTGATATGCTTCTTACAGAGCCACTCCTTGGTTATCCTGGCTGTGTGCTTCGGGTCATTGTCATGTTGGAAGACCTAGCCTCGACCCATCTTCAATGCTCTAACTGAGGGAAGGAGGTTGTTCCCCAAAATCTCGCAATACATGGCCCCCGTCATCCTCTCCTTAATACAGTGCAGTCGCCCTGTCCCATGTGCAGAAAAACACCCCTAAAGCATGATGCTACCACCCCCATGCTTCACAGTAGGGATGGTGTGGATGGTACTCATCATTCTTCTTCCACCAAACACGGTTAGTGGAATTATGACCAAGAAGTTCTATTTTGGTCTCATCTGACCACATGACTTTCTCCCATGACTCCTCTGGATCATCCAAATGGTCATTGGCAAACTTAAGACGGGCCTTGACATGTGCTGGTTTAAGAAGGGGAACCTTCCGTGCCATGCATGATTTCAAACAATGACGTCTTAGTGTATTACCAACAGTAACCTTGGAAACGGTGATCCCAGCTCTTTTCAGGTCATTGACCAGCTCTTCCCGTGTAGTTCTGGGCTGATTTCTCACCTTTCTTAGGATCATTGAGACCCCACGAGGTGAGATCTTGCATGGAGCCCCAGTCCGAGGGAGATTGACAGTCATGTTTAGCTTCTTCCATTTTATAATGATTGCTCCAACAGTGGACCTTTTTTCACCAAGCTGCTTGGCAATTTCCCCATAGTTAATTTTCACATTCAAGACATAACACAACCACATATGGACCTAACAAATTTCAAAACATTTCATTTTAAGGTCATATGAAATGGCACTGAAATATTGTCTCAGAAAAGTATCATATGCTTGGGGTTAACATTAAACCAATCATTAACCTGTAAATCTATTGCTGACAAAATATTATCCAAGTGTGCCGGTAAACTGAAATTCCTATATTTCAGGACAAGGCAGCTAGAAGTTTCTATCAAGAAATTACTGGTTATATCACTGATTCAATGCCATTTTGATTATGCATGTTCTGCCTGGTGCTGTGTATTATCAGTTAAAGGTCCCAAGGCATGAAAATTTCACTTTTGGTTTTTTTTAACATTAATATGGGTTCCCCCAGCCTGCCTATGGTCCCCCAGCCTGCCTATGAAATGGCAATAGGTGTAAACCAAGCCCTGGGTACCCTGCTATGCCTTTGGGAAAATGAAAGCTCAGATGGGCCGATCCCCTTTCTCTGCTTTGCCCACCCAGACAATTTGGCCCACCCATGAGAGAGAAAGACATCATGGCTTTCAAAGTAGCAAAGTGGCAGTTGGTCAAGCCCACACCCTCAGCCTCCACCTTGCCCCCCCCCTCCCTTCCTCAAAAGCTACAGAAATGGCACATACTAAGGAAAGCTCATTGTGCAACTGTCTCTAGTGGCTGTAATTCTGCACCAAGGCTGAATTTTGGGAAATAGTCTTCAGATACAGTGTTATGGACCACTAAGGGCTATATACTAGCATCCAAAGAGCACCATGTCATGGGACCTTTAAACTTAAAAACAGACTGCAAGAGATGCAAAATAATGTTATTTACCACCCTGGACTCATATTGGTAGAGATGCTTTTAAAAGGGTAAGACTGCTTCTAGTACATGTTAGAGTGGAGCAGTTAATGTTAAATCATATGTATAATGTCACAAATGGCTCTTCTCTTTTTACACTCTCATATAAAAATGGTTCATACACAGCATAATCACAATACCAGGGCCAGTGTCCGGTTTTGTAAAGTGCCCAGAGTCAACAATGCAGATAGAAGTGCTTTTTTTTTACAGGTATAACATTGTGAAATAATCTGCCGCTTTCCCTCAAAATTGTAAATACCAGAGGGGCTTAGACATCAGGTAAAGGCATTTTTATGCAATAGACTAACCAATCTTTTTAATTATAGTAGACTGATTTTTTTATGAGATCTGTGATTTTCTGATTTTAGAATGGTCTTGATGGGATAATTTGTGTTAAATGTTATTCTCTTTGTCCTGAAATAGGTCTTTGTCATGTGTAAAATGTTTTAACACCAAGGACAATGTTGAAAATAAGTATTCACACTTTAACATATTATGATTTGGATTATGTTGTCTGTTAAATCTAAATAAATCAAATCAAATAAAAAACATTTACAATTGGGTGCCACTCCACACTGTACACACATGGATTTTATCCCTTACTGTTCCCATATTGGAGGATTCTCTTATTCTGCTACACATGCATCAAACTCTCCACGCCTATAAAAACCCTGACCAAATATAGTACACGTCCTACCAAGGAAGTAATGCAAGTATTGCTAGGCTGAAATCTACCATGTTAATGTTAATACATCAGAAGTTCACAGAAGAAAAATGGACATGCCCAGAATAACCACATATCTTTAGATCAAGACAAAACAACCACAGAAGAAAATGTTCCACTTGACTGGCCAATCACCGCTTATTCTTCCTTAGACTGACAAGTCTGTGCAGGGCAAGATATCTGTAAGTGAGATCTTTTTCGCTGTTTTTTAACTCTCGATCATCATCACACATGGATGGGCTGCACATTTTTCTGGTCCTTCTCTCAGGTAATTCTTTTGATTAAAGTGTGAAGTGCGTGGATAATTTAATTATAATTGTTATATTTTGAGAATAATCCATACCAACATTCTCTTTGTGTGTTCAGCAGGAGCCTGCACCTGTTTTAATGTGAACTCCTGTAACACTGAGCACATTTTAATCTGTTTCTACAATTATGTTTGTATTCCAGGAGTTGTTTCTCATTCACTTTCTGGATCCTTGTTGAAGGTGAGAGTCAGATCAGGAGACAACATCACTCTCTACTGTGACTGCAAAGTATCATCTGGAGAACACATAGTGTGGTACAGGAACTGCTCTCATGAGAATCAGCCTTCTCTTATCCTTAAAGTAAAAGCATTATGGACTGGAACTGCCAAGATTCCCCCTCGTTTCCAATTCGTGAAAAACTTTTCTTCTGGCGCCTACAACCTGCTGATCACGAACATCACTGATTCTGATGAGGGCCTCTACTACTGTGGAACTGAGCAGTTAAGAGTGGATTATGAAGAATACATTACTCAGAAATCTGTTTACAGATATGGCAACGTCACAACAAAGATCATATTGGGTAAGTATGCTGATCTGACGTCTGTTTTTATGTAAATGTAAAAAAGTTTGTGAGTGACGATAATATAAAATATACTCTTTGAGGAAAAGTGCCCATATTATAATTAACATGTTGTGAAGTTGAATTTGGAGGAATACAGCCACTAATCTCAAATTAAATACATGATTTATTCCAATTCAAAAGATACCGCTTGGGTTTGAATTGAGTGCCAATATTTTCACATTGATCTAAGATGTGTCCTTAGTTTTTTGAAAAAAAATATGCACTTGAGAAACCAGAAAACCAGCTTTACATATGGAATAGAAATGTTCCAGATTTCACCTGGCATTAAATCAATCACCAATGAGCCATGACTAAATAAACAAATACTAACTCTATTTTGAATTAAATTGTAAGATGGGTCTGAGCTGGAAGTGTCAGTCAGCGAGAAACACGATAAATGTCTAGCATTTTACAAATCACACACCACAATGGTGATGCAGAGGCACACACGTGTTACTGCTTTCAGTAAAATAATCCAAAAAAAGAGATAAAACTGAAAAACATGTAAAGGAGTAATTCACATATTATGTATTTGTTCCAGATTCCAACTCATGCCCTGACTCCAGTGGGTGCATTTCTAACAATATGATTGCTGTGTCCTGGATGATGGCGTACACTCCAGCCTTCACTATTTTCTCCTCCTTCATCTCCTTTATTTTGGTTTTTCACTTCTGTCAAAGAACAGGTACTGCTGTTTTACAATTGTTTTTCCTACTATGTTTTGTAAGCAAATTATGTAAAGTGAATTATTTAAACCTCTAGGGTAGCTGTCGGTGCAGTTGGGTACTACTTAATAATAAAGCTGTAGCTTTTTTTGCAGTTAAGGAACCTCAAATTCTCCGGAAAAATCTGACACCAGCGGACAAACAAGACGGGATAAGGTAATGAACAGTAGGAATCTGGAAATGTTATTGAGTCAAAATGAGTCTTAATCAGCATTATATAGCAGTTATCCCTTCATCTTTGCAGTTGTTTTAAAATGTCACAGTCACAAATCTTTAGATATAACAGTTGAACATAATTCTTTAAAATAACACATGTAAAATTGTCTCTCAGGATGAAGATGTGTTTTTGACAAAAGTTATGTTCCAGTCTATGGATGGATAAACACGCCAATAGGCAGAGGATGGACGGCTCAAGCACATTTGTTTTATTCAAGCAGAAACCAAATAGAATTAAATTAGTTAAAATTCAAAAGGTTCAAATTCAGGTACATTGTTTTAGTTGTCATCTCCTCTTGTTGTTGTCCTGTGGTTGAAGACACTGCTCAAGCAAGTGGTGATTTGTGGCCAACCTCTTATCATGTTTATAATCAATCAGACGGCAATAATCTCTTTTTTCCTCAACATATTTACATTTTCACAACCTTAAAATTTACATTTTGAATTATAACTTTGTCAAAATATTAAGCTAGTGTTACACTGATTTACAGCTTATTTTTTTTATTTTTTATTCATTAACATCAAGTAGGCTGTAACAATTCATTATTAGTTTTACATGTAGAATATGTATCTGTCATTGTTATTACATTTCAAAACCATGCACTTGCTAAATTTGTGTTTTTAAGCTATGTGCTAATAAAACCATTATCAAAGGTAGTTAAAGGCTCCGTCGCCGTTCCATTTATTTATGCATGTGACATATCATATCATGTAATATTATATATATATATATATATATATATATATATATATATATATATATATATATATATATATTGTTTTTAATTGTATACAGTAGCCAATCAAAAGTAGCATAATATCAAAGGTAGCATAATACATGAGCCTATATATTATAGGCAACATACAGTATTTCAATATATCTTATTGTATATGTTGTTATATTTTCTAATTTTTTTGGGGCCACGTACAAAAACAATAATGTCAAGCAATGCGAAGAGATCTTTTTGTCTGATTTAATTACAAGCTTCTTTGCACCTGCAGTCTCCGGGTACTGATATACATTCATTCGGAATATAATGATTTACTTATGTAACTCATTTGATTGAGGTTTATATTTTCTGTCAGATATTCATTGGAACTTATCGATGGATAGTCCACACAATAGCGGCATAAACCACAGTGTTTAAAAATGCATTTTTTCCCATACATATTTTTGTTCATTTTTTATGCTTTGAAAACATCTGACAGTTTTCTAAAAGTTACAAGACAATACAGAGTGCATAATAAAGTTAACCACAACCACATTATGTACCGGTAGTCCATGTGTTCAGTAAAGCTTTACAGGAAACCCACAGTGACAAACTGCAGAGCAGACAGTTTGAAGCTGCAGACGAGTGGCCTGCTGAAGGTCTTGGAGCAGGACTTACTGTGTTTACCGTTTACCATTCAAATGTATCCTACATGTTGAGAAAACAGTTTTGTTAAACTTCTAAATCTAATGCAATTGTTAAAGTAAAGTGTTTCATCCTGAAATTACAACGTATTTAATGTGGGGGGGGGGGGGAGACACACTCTCCTGTCCTCTAGTGGAGATGAATAAAACTCAAATTAAAAAAAGGCCACCAGACTCAAGCTGTTCAAAGTGTATTATGGTCATTTTAACATATTGTATCTATTATGCTGACAATAATATTAAATCCATGCTGGTAATGTTTAGTTTCTTTATTATAGAGAAATGCAAAATATTTACTTGTTAATAAATCATCAGAAAACATCAAATGACATTCAGTGAAGGGGAAACATTTTACTCATATTTTCCTTACACTTTGAAACAAATCAATTAATGACATGAAAATACTCATTCCAAAGAGCAATTTTCAAATCAATTAAAATTAATTCTGAATCATTTGAAATCAAATACACTAAAGGCACTGACTTGCCTGTAGACAATGAAATAAACATTCATCAAATCAACAATTAAAGCAAATTACGCATATATGCATTAGTTTGAAAAAAGACAGCAAGCAAGAAAACTTTGAGCATTTCAAATCAAAGCAGAACATTTTCAATAGAAATAGGTTTTCCCAGGCCAATCCACAGGATCAAAAAATATGCTTTTGGGGTCAATACATTGTCAATATTGTCTATGTTTCTTTATTTTCATGACTATTTACATTGTAGATTATTACTGAAGGCACCAAAACTATGAATGAACACACATGGAATTAGGTACTTAACAAAAAAGTGTGAAATAACTAAAAACATGTCTTATATTCTAGTTTCTTCAAAGTAGCCACCCTTTGCTTTTTTGATAGCGCTGCAAACCCTTGGTGTTCTCTCAATGAGCTTCATGAGGTAGTCACCTGAAATGGTTTTCACTTCACAGTTGTGCCTTGTCAGGGTTAATTTGTGGAATTTCTTGCCTTATTAATGGGGTTGGGACCATCAGTTGTGTTGTGCAGAAGTCAGGTTGATACACAGCCGACAGCCCTATTGGACAACTGTTAGAATGCATGTTATGGCAAGAACCAATCAGCTAAGTAAAGGGAAACAAGTGGCCATTAGTACTTTAAGAAATGAGTCAAGTTTGTGCAGGTGACTACCTCTTGAAGCTCATCAAGAGAATGCCAAGAGTGTGCAAAGCAGTAATCAGAGCAAAGAGTGGCTACTTTGAAGAAACTAGAATATAAGACATGTTTTCAGTTGTTTCCAACTTTTTTGTTAAGTACATAATTCCATACGTGATCATTCATAGTTTTGATTCCTTCAGTGATAATTTACAATGTAAATAGTCATGAAAATAAAGAAAACGCATTGAATAAGAAGGTGGTATATACAGTGAGGAAAGGTTCTCACACTTAGAAATGATGGAGGGGTCTGAAATTGTCATTGTAGGTGTATGTCCACTGTGAGAGACATAATCTAAAAAAATAAATCCAGAAATCACAATGTATGATTTTCTAACTATTTATTTGTATAATACAGCTGCAAATAATTATTTGAACACCTGTCTATCAGCTACAATTCTGCCCCTCAAAGACCTGTTAGTCTGCCTTCAAAATGTCCACCTCCACTCCATTTATTATCCTAAATTAGATGCACCTGTTTGAGGTCCTTAGTTGCATAAAGACACCTGTTCACCCCATACAATCAGTAAGAATCCAATTACTAACATGGCTAAGACCAAAGAGCTGTCCAAAGACACTAGAGACAAAATTGTACACCTCCACAAGGCTGGAAAGGGCTACGGGGAAATTTCCAAGCAGCTTGGTGAAAAAAGGTCCACTGTTGGAGCAATCATTAGAAAATGGAAGAAGCTAAACATGACTGTCAATCTCCCTCGGACTGGGGCTCCGTGCAAGATCTCACCTCGTGGGGTCTCAATGATCCTAAGAAAGGTGAGAAATCAGCCCAGAACTACACGGGAGGAGCTGGTCAATGACCTGAAAAGAGCTGGGACCACCGTTTCCAAGGTTACTGTTGGTAATACACTAAGACGTCATGGTTTGAAATCATACATGGCACGGAAGGTTCCCCTGCTTAAACCAGCACATGTCAAGGCCCGTCTTAAGTTTGCCAATGACCATTTGGATGATCCAGAGGAGTCATGGGAGAAAGTCATGTGGTCAGATGAGACCAAAATAGAACGTTATGGTCATAATTCCACTAACCGTGTTTGGAGGAAGAAGAATGATGAGTACCATCCCAAGAACACCATCCCTACTGTGAAGCATGGGGGTGGTAGCATCATGCTTTGGGGGTGTTTTTCTGCACATGGGACAGGACAACTGCACTGTATTAAGGAGAGGATGACTGGGGCCATGTATTGAGAGATTTTGGGGAACAACCGCCTTCCCTCAGTTAGAGCATTGAAGATGGGTCTTCCAACATGACAATGACCCAAAGCACACAGCCAGGATAACCAAGGAGTGGCTCTGTAAGTAGCATATCAACGTTCTGGCGTTGCCTAGCCAGTCTCCAGACCTAAACCCAATAGAGAATCTTTGGAGGGAGCTCAAACTCTGTGTTTCTCAGCGACAGCCCAGAAACCTGACTGATCTAGAGAAGATCTGTGTGGAAATCCCTTCTGCAGTGTGTGCAAACCTGGTGAAAAACTACAGGAAACGTTTGACCTCTGTAATTGCAAACAAATGCTACTGTACCAAATATTAACATTGATTTTCTCAGGTGTTCAAATACTTATTTGCAGCTGTATCATACAAATAAATAGTTAAAAAATCATACATTGTGATTTCTGGATTGTGACAATTTCAGACCCCGCCATGATTTCTAAGTGGGAGAACTTGCAAAATAGCAGGGTGTTCAAATACTTATTTTCCTCACTGTGTGTGTGTGTGTATATATATATAATAATAATATATATATAATTTTGTGTATATTTCAACAACATTTTCCTTGGTTAACCACACCCTAAACCTAGGGATGTTGATTGAAAATAGTATTTAAATTTGACTGGCAATAAAAGAAAAGCGTCTGTCTCAACCGTGTCCAATGCTTCCTGAAACAACATATCAACACTGACACATTTTTTTCATAAATATACAAAATATGATATGAAATTATTAAGAGGATTTTTCTTTATTTTGTTATAGAAAGGAATTATTCTTTACTGCAGGCTATATAGTGCAAAAACCTAAGTAAAGCCTGAGTAACAATAAATAGCCAAGACTAAATAAGCATCAATAAAATATATATTTTTGATAATAAGTTATAGAAAAACTACCATATACTGTATATTATTTATTTATAAACCTTAAACCTTCAAACTCTGCTAATGTCCTTAATCTGGACTGTGTTAGTGTAGTTTGATAATTGGATAATCATACAAACCCAAACTGTTATCAGATTCTGATTTAAGTGTTGCTAAATCCTGAATGGTGCATACACATATGTTAAATCACTCTTTTTTCCCAACTGAGTCCCACCCACCTCAAACCAAAGGGAAGAACACAAATACAGAAATGTGTCATGTGAAATAATGAAAACTAACTTCTAATTCTGACAGAGACTTGTGTGTTCATGTAAGACCCCATTATTCATTGTCAACTAATTAGCCTACATTACCTATTACACAATAGATTTTTCCAGGGCCTTGGAAAATGTCTTACTAATTTTGATTTGTGCAACAAGCAGTTGTATGGAAGAAATTCATAAAAATGTCAGACCAGACTTTGAATTATGACTCAAGTGGGGAAAATTGTGATTGGGACATATCTAAATTAAAGAAAAGTTATCTTGGAATAGAATGCATTGATTTTCTACTGCAATAAATGTCTTCAATTGAGGTTTAAACTAAATTCAATCATTGCCTCCGTTATACAGAAGCGGCATCAATTAAACATCATTCAATCCTTCAACCATAGGCAAAGCCTCAAAGAATCTGCATCTAAAATAATATGTTACCAACCATATGTCTAAATTAGACATAAGAGAAAGACATAAAAGAAAATAAATCTACTTCAACTTTCCATACAAGATATTGTCAATGAAGTTCTAAAACTCTCATTTTGTGGTTCAATAAAATGAACAAAAATTAAAAAGGAAAACATTCTAAGCTGATCATCACAGTTTTTGAAGACCACTTTGAGGCTTCTCTGGAGTTGATTCGGTTTTCTTTTTAAAAGGATTTTTAAGCTTTAAGGATTTCCTGCTCTTTTCCTTATGCTTGGTTCTTTCATGTCCAGTCTCAGTGGCCGATGCAAGAGATGGGAAAGCAATCCCTGGTGGTGGCAATGGTGGCTCCACCTCTGCTAGCAGCCTGCTCTGGGGTAGGTTGGGTGTTGAGGCTGAGAGGCTGGTTGAGGGCGTAGCCATGGGGTGGCAGGACTTCTCAAGGATTCCATCATACACAAGCTGGCTCAATGGGCCAGTGAAAAGGTCTGCTGGCGACTCCCATGATACCTGGGAGGTTATCATAAGGTCTGGCTGTCCAATTTGACCTGGAGATGAACTTGATTTAGATGCTCCCAACTCCTCCCTCAGTATCGATTGCTTAGGTATCTCCATTGGAACATCAACTCTATCCCAGGAGATCTTTCCTGTGGGAGTGTCTATGGAAGAGTCAATGTCATCTCTTGGCATTCTGAGTATTCTCTTTCTGAGAGAACCAGCAGGCATCTCAAGTTCGTCTCTAGGTATCTTTCTACTTGTTGATGGTTCTATATTGAACTCTTGCTTCTCTGTAGAGGACGAGGTATCCATAAGTGCTTCAAATCTCTCTTTGGGTAGTATTTTTATAGAAGCGGTATCTTTACAATACTGAAGCTCATCTCTAGATATCTTTCTTGGTGGTGTTCTAGTAGCCTCAACCATTTTGTCCATTGGTAAAGCCCTTACAGAGAAATCAAGCTGGAAGTCTTCTTTATTCCACTGACTCTTTCCAGTACCTGTGTCTAGGGACGATCCCATTGAATCTCTTGTAATCCTTCTGGATACTGAGCCAAACGGACGTTCAACATCATCTTGTATCATCTTTCTTGAAGCACTGTCCATTGAAGTCCCCATCATGTCTCTGGATAGCTTCCTGGGTGCCAAATCTGTTGCTGCTTCTAATTCTTTCCAAAGAATCTTTCTCACATCCAGAGGTAAATCACTTATTTCTCTGTATACTTTCCTTGAAGCGGTGTCCGTTAAACCCCCTATTGTATCTCTCTCTACTTTTCTGGCTGGGAAATCTACATCCAACTCATTGGAAAGCACCTTTCTAACAGCAAAATCCATGTCACTCCTGTCTCTGGAAATCTTCCTTGATTTAGCATCAATCAAAGACTCTTCTTTTGATGTCTTCAAAGAGGTGGTTTCCAAAGAAGTATCCAACAATTTGTCTTTTGCCATCTTTCCCAAGGAAATATCTACACAAGCTTCAAGCTCTTCAACAGAAGTTTTGCGAACTGGAGATTCAACATCAGCTTCTTCTTCTTTCCTCAAATTCTGTTTAATAAAGCTGTCTGAAAACAGCTCAGTTTCATCATAATATAGCTTTTCAGATGAACTGTCCACAGTAGGACTAGGGAACATTTTGCTGGGAGGAGGTGAAGTCATATATTCTGTGTCTGAGGACATCTCTTGGGAATTTCTATTAGTAAGAGAAATGAAAGGAAGAATAGAGGAAGGAAAGGACAAGGAATGGAAGAAGGAAGGAATCAAGGAATTAACAAATAGTCACTGATGGACAGTAGTTTAGCTTGAGTAGTGTGTAAAAGCCAATTGGCCTCTAAAAGTTCTGGGCAGGAAGACATACTGTTTTTTTGGAGGTTTCCGGAGGAGCCCCTCTTCCTCGCATGTGTATGGGTCTCTGATGGGGATAAGAAGGTCAGGGTCCGGGGAGGTCATGGCAGCCGATGGCTGACTGATCACGCCAGGACGACGTGATCGACATATGGTGGATCCCCGTGTTCGTGGAGAACGCTTCAGTGGTGGAACTGGAACTGGAGGAAGGCCAAAGATGAATCAATTAGCAGAGCTGATTAATCCATACATGACACAAGACACATACAGGTGGGTGATACATTTAAAATAAAAAACTGTGATGAGTGGTCGCTGAATGGTTTGATGAGTATGCAAATTATGCAAAACACATGCCATAGCCAGCCCAAGATCAGAACACTTTGTTTGTGAAACTAATGGGGATCCAACTAAAGAATCTAAAAGTCATTACTGCTATGTACTTACTTGTCATATGCGGTAAGATTGGAGAAGCAGACTCTTCTAACAGATCCTCCATAGATCCATGATCAGAGCTGTGACATGACCAAGATGGCTGGGGAACTCTGGGAAACGCCAGGGCAATAGGATCTGAGTAGAGCTGAGCAGTGAGGTTAGTTAGGCCAGGATTCCTAATGACGGGGAAGCAACAGAGGCGCTCAATCTGCTGCCAGCGATGGAGGCGTTCCTGTAGGCAGGCTGTTACTTCAGACAAGGAATTCCTTTGGGATACACAAAGACCTATGTGATTTATGTTACATATTTACTGTGACAGACACAAACCAAACTTTTAGAGGTAATTTTGACTAACTTTGCCTCCAGGATCTTGTGATCAACTTGGTCCAGAGAGGAGCTGTGTGCGACATGGAGAGTCCCAAACAGAGAACTCCTCTTCTTCTTAATCTTCTCTGCCTGCAAGAAAGTATGGATGCAAGTTAGTTGATAGGTATGTAGGTAAGTTGTAAAAAAAAAAAAAAAATATATATATATATATATACAGTGGGTACGGAAAGTATTCAGACCCCTTTAAATTTTTCACTCTTTGTTTCATTGCAGCCTTTTTCCAAAAATCAAAAATGTTCATTTTATTTCTCAGTAATGTACACTCAGCAACCCATCTTGACAGAAAAAAACAGAAATTTAGAAATTTTTGCATATTTATTAAAAAACAAAAACTGAAATATCACATGGTCATATGTATTCAGACCCTTTGCCGTGACCCTCATATGTAACTCAGGTGCTGTCTATTTCTTCTGATCATCCTTGAGATGGTTCTACACCTTCATTGGAGTCCAGCTGTGTTTGATTATACTGATTGGACTTGATTAGGAAAGCCACACACCTGTCTATATAAGACCTTACAGCTCACAGTGCATGTCAGAGCAAATTACAATCATGAGGTCAAAGGAACTGCCTGAAGAGCTCAGAGACAGAATTGTGGCAAGGCACAGATCTGGTCAAGGTTACAAAAAAATTTCTGCTGCACTTAAGGTTCCTAAGAGCACAGTGGCCTCCATAATCCTCAAATGGAAGACGTTTGGGGACGACCAGAACCCTTCCTAGAGCTGGCCGTCGGCCAAACTGAGCTATCGGGGAGAAGAGCCTTGGTGAGAGAGGCAAAGAAGAACCCAATGGTCACTGTGGCTAAGCTCCAGAGATGCAGTCGGGAGATGGGAGAAAGTTGTAGTAAGTCAACCATCACTGCAGCAATCCACCAGTCGGGTCTTTATGGCAGAGTGGCCCGAAGGAAGCCTCTCCTCAGTGCAAGACACATGAAAGCCCGCATGGAGTTTGCTAAAAACACCTGAAGGACTCCAAGATGGTGATAAATAAAATCCTCTGGTCTGATGAGACCAAGATAGAACTTTTTGGCCTTAATTCTAAGCGGTATGTGTGGAGAAAACCAGGCACTGCTCATCACCTGTCCAATACAGTCTCAACAGTGAAGCATGGTGGTGGCAGCATCATGCTGTGGGGGTGTTTTTCAGCTGCAGGGACAGGGACGACTGGTTGCAATCGAGGGAAAGATGAATGCGGCCAAGTACAGGGATATCCTGGACGAAAACCTTTTCCAGAGTGCTCTGGACCTCAGACTGGGCCGAAGGTTTACCTTCCAACAAGACAATGACCCTAAGCACACCGCTAAAATAACGAAGGAGTGGCTTCACAACAACTCTGTGGCTGTTCTTGAATGGCCCAGCCAGAGCCCTGACTTAAACCCAATTGAGCATCTCTGGAGAGACCTGAAAATGACTGTCCACCAACGTTTACCATCCAACCTGACAGAACTGGAGAGGATCTGCAAGGAGGAATGGCAGAGGATACCCAAATCCAGATGTGAGAAACTTGTTGCATCTTTCCCAAAACGACTCATGGCTGTATTAGATCAAAAGGGTGCTTCTACTAAATACTGAACAAAGGGTCTGAATACTTATGACCATGTGATATTTCAGTTTTTGTTTTTTAATAAATATGCAAAAATTTCTAAATTTCTGTTTTTTTCTGTCAAGATGGGTTGCTGAGTGTACATTACTGAGAAATAAAATGAACTTTTTTGATTTTTGGAAAAAGGCTGCAATGAAACAAAGAGTGAAAAATTTAAAGGGGTCTGAATACTTTCCGTACCCACTGTATATATATATATATAAATGCCCATACATTTTTTGCAATTACTACGTATCCAGTGCAGTCACACTAAATTGAACTAGTGTGTTTTTTATGTGTGTGTCCCTTTCTCATACTTTACCTCTTCCTTGGCAATGCCAAGCTGTAGTTCTGCTCTGTGCCTCTTTACATTGTAGAACTGGACCTCTACCTCATGTGTCAGCTGTAACCACAGCTGGAGGGCCTCTGAGGCTGTCCAGCTAGCCTGCATGTCCTTCTCTGCCTGCTTCAGTGCTCCACGGACCTGAGGGAATGGCATCAGTCACATGTTAAAGATCAATATGTAGCATAATTGTTAAAAACTGCTGTTAAACCTTACATTCTTTCCTTTAAAACCTTTCAAATTTCCAAAACTATAGCAGGGATGACAAGCGTCTAGTGCAGCATTGCTCTAGTTGTGTGTCTACCTGCACCAGCTCTTCCTCTGCATATCGGAGGCGGCTGAGCTCACTGACGGCTCCCTGCCTCAGCTCGTGAAGGCGGTAAGCCTCCTCCTGCGCCCCTATGATCTCATCCCTCATCTTCTCCTCCAAGTTCTGTTTCTCCTCCGCAACATTACGTTTTTCTTCCTGTGCTCGCTCCAGTCTGAGAAAGTAAAATATTTTCAGTGGAATCGAACAATACAGGCAATGCAATAATAAAAATGATTACTCACTGTTCCTGCAGATCTTTGAGGCTCTGTTCAGCCCTCTGCAGACTTTCCAAATCTTTCATCATCTTGGCTATGTGGACCTTACTGACTTTGTTCTGGGCCTGGGCAAACCAGCAGCCTCCAACTCCCATCACCACTGATACAATGAGAAGCAAGTCCTTCATGTAGTTATGAGGGGGACCTGTGGTGAAATGGAAACTCATGATTATTTATGGTGGAGGGATCATATATGCAATGGGAGCATGTTAGTAGTTGTCCTTTACATACTGGAAAAATCCAAGGAAGCGTGGAGATATGCAAGCTAAATAGGCAAATTGGCAGAACAGGAACACATACACTTAAGAGACATAGGGAGGGGTGACAGGGTGAGGACTTGTCCTTACGTGTAGGCGGTCCAAACAGAACAACATCCAGAGCTTTGATGTTGAGCTTCTGTTTGTCTCTCTGGTCCTGAACCCTCAGATGGCCACTCAGGAATGAAGGCTCATTGGCTGCAATCCTGCACACAGATGTCAGAGTTTAGCGTGTTGATATGACATTCAATTACAACTGACTTTTTTTTACAGTTACTCGGTTGGACTACTGTACTCAAGATACATTTATGCTAGAGGGAAGAGCCCTAAAGTTGCTTTTGTTTTTGAGATACTCCTACTGGAGGAAGAACAAAGGACAACAATGTTTTTCATATTCTCTTAGTATAGGTCTCCCACATAAGAAATCGATGTGAGGGGCCAATTTTGAGATGATACACCTGAACTTAAGTAATTTCATATTGGTATCATCATTCCATTTCCTCACCTGGGGAGTGTGTTTCCATTGACTTTAAAGTCCTTAAAGTTCCTCTCATACTGGGGCAACTCAACAAAATCCTTCAGCCAGCGAAGCACATTATCTTGAGTCCAATTATGTACTGAAAAGTGAGACAAGAAAAGAAGACAAAGTGAAACAAAGAAGAGCTGGACACCTTGGAACACGCACACACACACACACACACACACACACACACACACACACACACACACACAAAAACACACAGACCTTCAGACGACTTCCAGCCCCTCCAGAGCTCCTCAATTGTGATATGTTGATCTTCTCTGTGCAGGTGGCTGTGTTTATTGGTTGGCTGCTGTTTCATGTCCTCAATGATGAACTGCAAAAAAACAAAAGAAAGAAGTGAAAATAAAGAAAAAAAACATTTTTTTTAGATGCAACTTTACAGTAAAGAGCATAGTTTGGGGTCACAAAACCCATACAGTCATTAAGAATTTGTTGTTAATAAAAATGTTTTGCAGTGTGCACTCGGATTTCAATCTTGAAAAAAGGAGTGGGTGTTTTGAGTTTGTATTTATTTAGAATGTATGCAGATAAATGTGTGTGTGTGTGTGTGTGTTTGTGCATGCGTGTGTTCGTGCTGTCTTGGAATGTGTCCTTGGCTGTAAAAAAAAATTGTTGGAGCCCTGCCCCCAAAATCTCTATGGCAACCGCAACCCGAGCCGATGGATACTGTATCCCTGAACTGCATTCTAGATGGTAAGGGCATTCTAGATTTCTGGATTTACTAAGAAAGTCACATACAACTCTAGAAATACTTACTCGCTGGATATCATTTACTCTGAAAACTCAAACTCAACACAAAAAACTAAATCACAAAGGCGCACATGGGAATGTGTGCGTGCACACACACTTATCAAATTATGTCCCACTGATTCACTTGTTTAGGAAAAATGTGTTTTGCTTTTGGCTCATTCACAAAATATTTTTGTTGAAACAAGCTATGCTTGGGAGTAGAGATGTTTCTGTTTAGGCAGTATCGGGAAGTACTGGAGTTTATGCACCGATCCGATACCACGTAATAAAGAAAAAGAATCAAAACCTATGTTAAAGTACTTTATTCATGTTCTTTTTGGTTATAACTTACTGTCAAACTGGATAAAAAAAGAAAGTTCTGTGGCATTCATTGTTTGTGTAAGTTCATGTTTCACAAAGATTTTAACCTGAGCCAGACCGACAACAAAGATAGAAATGATATCACATTCATACAGGGATAGTAGTATACAGTTGGTAAAACATAATAAAATATGTGACACACTGGTATCGGATCAGTACTCGGTATTGGCCAATACACAAGCTCAGGTATCAGAATCGGTATCAGGAACCAAAAATTGGTATCAGACCATCTCTACTTGGGAGGTGCAATATATTAAAGGTCTGCAAAAAGCAACAGGCAAATGTATCAAACCTTTTATAATCATTTATTTCACCATTTACATGTATTTGGTTGTTTGTTTTTGTTGTTTTTAATGGAATTCCATGTGATTTAGAAACAGAATAACTGAATCAATGTTGAATTGATAAACTTGAATACAATTATTTTGCAGAATGTATTACAACACTGAGGCAAGCAGTGTATCTTTACAAGTTGTTTGTGACAACTATAACAAACTGGCTGAAGAATAAGGGAACCTGGTGCCATGAATGCATTAAAAGTAGTTATACTGTTAAGCATGACCATAAAGGTCACCAGTTCACTTCTATTAGTGCAAACCAATTTTGTCACTGATCCAAAAGCAAAGTTATACTGTTGCTATCCTTGAAGTAGCATTTGACTCTTCCACCACCTGTTGTTGTACTGCTTTACCATGTCTCTTGCAAGAACATAGATGCACAAGGATTTACAACAGCTGAGGAAATGGGGTAAACATTTAATGAAGAGTAGGTTGTGTACCTCCACACTCTCCTCCACCTCAATCCCACCGTCTTGGTCATCATCCATCATCTGATGGATGCTCCGCAGGGCCTCCAGGCTGTAGCGATCCGCCTCGCTCATACATGGTGGATACACCACCATGCAGGGGTCTAGGTGGGTCATGGAGGCAATTACATTATATCAGTTATTATTTTACTCAATGTATCCATAGAGCTTCATTGTCAAGTTCAGCTGATCTATAGATTGAGAACTTGGTTTTGTATGTTCACTGCTCTTTTTAGAGCAGACACAAGGAAACATCAACTCACTTTCAATCAGTACTAAGCGATTGTGATTTTTTTGGTTATACAGAGAATTCACAATCAATCATGCCAATTTGTAGTAGCTACAAAGATGGAGTGTGCACATTTAATTATTCAACCATTCCTGCTACTTTACATCAGAGAAGTCTCCTCTTAGATTAGCTTGAGATTGGCATCATATTAGAGTCCAATGACCCAATGTCAGTCTGCACCAGGGCTTTGTTGTACTTTCCAACTTTCCATGTTATTTAATTTAAGAATTAATAATAGGAGGTGGACACTAGAGACTTACGAGTTATGGAAAGCTGCTGTTTGTAAAACGTGCCTATAGAGTGCCTATCATAGGTACTAGGCTTCTATCGTTACAGTTTTAACCAAATGTGAAATGGCAACACATATTGCCAATGACAACACAAATAAACACGTTTGCTACAATGCAACAGCTTGCAGGGGTTAGACCAATGAGTTTGAGGTTTAAGCCTTAACTCCAGAACACTACAAGACAATGTGTGTCAGATGCCAGCGAGGACTTTCTAGAAAATCGATCATAATGGCCAAATCAACTGTTGTATTTATATTTTAAATCATACTGTGTGTTCAAGGCTTAAGCAGAATACGGGAACACCAATACAGGAGAAGATGACACACAGCTTTCCGTCATCACCGTCATACTGAGTCAGAGCCCATTTTTGTCTCTGCGACTGTGTGTTTTGGTGCTCCAAGGAACTAAGTGGAGGGTCAAAGGTCTTCAAGCCACAATCAAACCCAGCTCCAGTAACATTAACTGCTCTTCATCCATGCTGTAAGAAAACATAAAGCTATGGGAAAAAGTGACATCTGGGAAAAAAAGTGAATTTGTATTTTACATAAGTTATGATGTTAATCTTAGAACATTTTTGCAAAAGAATAGTGACATTAATCTCAGAAGCAACAACATATTTTTTATTTGGCACAAATTATTTTGCAATTAGCCCATGCTCAACAAAAGTCAGCACAGGACTGAGGAGTATGTTAGTGCATAAGGATGCTGTGACATAATGGACCACCAGACTGCTACTGTAGATAAGCATCAGGCATGAAACAGAGAACAGAGAGAACGGCTCAAAATGATTCATTGTCCAAATGTATTAGTTTCATGAGTTAGCGGCTCTTTTCAGGATACTTATTTGGGATGGCAATAGTTAAAATATGTACTTATCTAAGATCCATGAAAGGATTTGTGTGCTTCTGCTCATTCCCAGAGCCAGTATATGTATACCAATTTACAGTGCAAATACATTTGTTGTTGATGAAACTTGCATTTCTCTCTACAGTGAGGAGACCTCTTAGCTGGGTGGGCTACCAAATATCAATGGTGTGCCCAAATGCCCTGTGAAAAGTGTGTGTGTGTGTTATCTGCGTCCCTGTGAGACCTCCGCATATGACCAATGAGTTTAACTATTTTCCACAGGTGAGCTGAAACTGCTGGAGTCTTGCAGCACAAAGCAGCTAGATGAGTCATGAGATTACACTTTTGTAATTAAAAACAAAAACAAAAAGTTGCATGTTTCCTATATGTCTGTTTGGCAAACACTCAAACCCCAAATGTAACCAATGTTCTAAAACTATCTCCGAAATGAGCTGTTTAGAATATCTCTTAGGCTACGGCATTCAAAATAAATAAATAAGTAACACTTTCAGAAATGGTTCAAATGGTATGGGAAAAGAATTGTAGTTTTTATCATTAGAATGCAAAATTATAATGAGTTAGAGTTGGCAAATGTCAGCACAGAAGACGTAGCCTACAATCATTAAGCAGTAGGCTACCAATGTGCAAACAAGCTGGGTGTCCTTGGCTAGAACTGACGCGAGATTTGAATACGATGCAAATACTTTGTCAAGTAGGCCTACAAGGGTGAGAACTGATGTCCATCTCTCCTATTTCATTCTTCAGTCTCTCTTGTGTTATAGCTACTGTACCTGTTGGGTCGAAACTGGTGCTTCCACCGGGGAAGGTAAAACCCTGGAGGTCCCCGGCGCCGTGCGCGGCCACAAAGAGCGCGGCGGGGAAAACGAGGATCAAGAGAAGGGTCACAGGCAGCATTTCAGAGGGTGGATAATGTTGTCGTCCAGAGTTATAAAACGTTTAAAAACAGATTGAGAAAGAACATACACGGTGCCAACTCCCGTTTAAGAGGCACTTGTGTCAGTCTGCGAAAAGCGATCTGTGTTGCTATTACAGGTCCAGTCGCAAGCGAGATGTGATAGGCTAGTGATTCCCTTAGGAAAGCAGGCAAGCTGGATGATGAAATGAATGATAGCGCACGTCAAAAACTTTGCATTAATAATTTGCAATCATCCAAACACAATAGGGCTGTGCGCAAAAGACTCCAAAAGTGGGTGATGGCATTCCAGCAAAATGACAGAGGCTATTTTGAATCCAGCCTAATCAAAAGTTAGGATAAAAATGTCTTTAGGCTCATCCATCGTTAATAAAAATCCAGTGGCATAACAGATCTCAGGAACTGGCCATAAGGGCGCATGAAAACAATCTTTTTTTTTCTTTATGTAGCAAAATAAGCGTATAGTCCTGCTCAGGATGCAGACTGCTTCTATGTTCCTTGGGTCCAGTCGGAGTCGGTTTTCGAATTGTACTTGTCCAGTTCTCTCTTCTGTCCCCCCTTTCTCAAAAGAGACGTAGATGTGACGCTTTTACGTAGAAAAGCCCCCCCTCGCTCTCTCTCTAGCAACAGGGCCATAACCCACCCACCCCCACCAAGCACACGGAGCTGCAGCGTTGATCCTACGACGGATATGCAGTTTTGGGATAGGTTTGTAACAGAATTGAGCAACTGCTTATAAAACATCATATTAATAAGTGAAACCAACAGTCACTCCATCAGCTAGATGATTTGCATAATCCTTTTTGGTTTATAGCTTCAATGATCCTGGTTTGGGTGGAGGATCAGTCCCTCTTAGACCTCACTATGGGAGTGATCAAGACGATCATGCCAGGAATAGCATGACATATGTCAAGTCATGGGCTGTCTCGGTCTGACAGTTGTATCCCTGTTCACACATCGGCAAGCTATGTGGCTGGACTTAGTATACGATGGTACACTTGTTCATAAGGTTTCAAAGGATGTCAATATGTGCCTTAAACTAAAAGTATTTCTAGAAACTTCAAGAGTGTGAGGGACACAAACAGACCACAGGACTAGACACACACACACACACACAAGTGTCAGGTTTCATTTCAGCAATTCAGCTCTCAGTATAAAAATAGTGGGGCGGCTCTGACCTCTACCCTGTGCAACATGCCCAAGTGGCACATGTCCAATAAGGCCTCAGCAGGATCTGACTGAGTATGTATGTACAGTGAGGAAAATAAGTATTTGAACACCCTGCTATTTTTCAAGTTCTCACACTTAGAAATCATTGAGGGGTCTGAAATTGTCATCGTAGGTGCATGTCCACTGTGAGAGACATAATCAAAAAAAAATATCCAGAAATCACAATGTATGATTTTTTAACTATTTATTTGTATGATACAGCTGCAAATAACTATTTGAACACCTGTCTATCAGCTAGAATTCTGACCATCAAAGACCTGTTAGTCTGCCTTCAAAATGTCCACCTCCACTCCATTTATTATTCTAAATTAGATGCACCGGTTTGAGGTTGATAGCTGCATAAAGACACCTGTCCACCCCATACAATCAGTAAGAATCCAACTGCTAACATGGACAAGATCAAAGAGCTGTCCAAAGACACTAGAGACAAAATTGTACACCTCCACAAGGCTGGAAAGGGCTAGGGGGAGATTAACAAGCAGCTTGGTGAAAAAAGGTCCACTGTTGGAGCAATCATTAGAAAATGGAAGCTAAACATGACTGTCAATCTCCCTCGGACTGGGGCTCCATGCAAGATCTCACCTCGTGGGGTCTCAATGATCCTAAGAAAGGTGAGAAATCAGCCCAGAACTACAAGGGAGGAGCTGGTCAATGACCTGAAAAGAGCTGGGACCACCGTTTCCAAGGTCCACCGTTTCCAAGGTTACTGTTGGTAATACACTAAGCCGTCATGGGTTGAAATCATGCATGGCACGGAAGGTTCCCCTGCTTAAACCAGCACATGTCAAGGCCCGTCTTAAGTTTGCCAATGACCATTTGGATGATCCAGAGGAGTCATGGGAGAAAGTCATGTGGTCAGATGAGACCAAAATAGAACTTTTTGGTCATAATTCCACTAACCTTGTTTGGAGGAAGAAGAATGATGAACACCATCCCTACTGTGAAGCATGGGGGTGGTAGCATCATGCTTTGGGGGTGTTTTTCTGCACATGGGACAGGGCGACTGCGCTGTATTAAGGAGAGGATGACCGGGGCCATGTATTGCGAGATTTTGGGGAACAACCTCCTTCCCTCAGTTAGAGCATTGAAGTTGGGTCGAGGCTGGGTCTTCCAACATGACAATGACCCGAAGCACACAGCCAGGAGAACCAAGGAGTGGCTCTGTAAGAAGCATATCAAGGTTCTGGCGTGGCCTAGCCAGTCTCCAGACCTAAACCCAATAGAGAATCTTTGGAGGGAGCTCAAACTCCGTGTTTCTCAGCGACAGCCCAGAAACCTGACTGATCTAGAGAAGATCTGTGTGGAGGAGTGGGCCAAAATCCCTTCTGCAGTGTGCAAACCTGGTGAAAAACTACATGAAACGTTTGACCTCTGTAATTTAAAACAAAGGCTACTGTACCAAATATTAACATTGGTTTTCTCAGGTGTTCAAATACTTATTTGCAGCTGTATCATACAAATAAATAGTTAAAAAATCATGCATTGTGATTTCTGGATAGTTTTTTTTGAAATTATGTCTCTCACAGTGGACATGCACCTACGATGACAATTTCAGACCCCTCCATGATTTCTAAGTGGGAGAACTTGCAAAATAGCAGGGTGTTCAAATACTTATTTTCCTCACTGTATGTTACATGATTACATCTTAAATTAGTCACAGTTAGCTCCAACTCTGCTCATTAATGATGTTGACAGAAAGGAAGACAAATGCTATTAAAAAAACAAAACTGATCCAAATACTCAGTCACTAGAACAGTTATATGAGTGCCATTCCGCTTCAGCTTTTTTATTCATGACCTTTTACTGGAGAACCTTGGCTGAATGATGTCACATTGAAAGAGTAATACACCAGACTGAAAAGCTGGAGCGATGTCATCATATAGTGAAAGAGCATTAAAAAACAAATTGAGGGATATGAGAGTAAATAAACCTGTTCCATAAACACAAAAACAATGAAAATGCACATGTTGCAGGTAGCTCCCAGTTGACTTTATGACTGTACTAACTTACATCACACGTGGCCTTGTAGATATTGTGTAGTAATTGGTAAATTGGATGAACACACACACAGACACAATGAAGAAACTAAAACTGTAGATTAACAATAAAATGTGGTAAACATTTCAATAACTTGAAATGAGCAAAGATTTTTTATCAGGTGTGACCTCAAATGCCACATCCCTACACATCTGCAGAACCAAACATCTTCAAATGTTGTTCAAATACTCCTTTAGGAAGCTGAAACTAAATTGGTATAAAACACTCATCAGATAATCTATCAATCTGACTATTATATTCATGAGGAATGCATTACAAGCCTAAGGAAATTATGAATGACCCCTCCCTTCCATTACACAGCGAATTCAAACTCCTACCCCCAGGGAGGCAGTAGAGTACCAACAGCTTCAAGAAGTCATTCATCCCCAGTTGTGGGAACCATAGTAAAGAATGGAATGTAGGGCGAGGCAGACGTCCGGGCTCCATGTTTTACGCACAGCACGCATTTTTAGTAGGCTAGGTTATATTTATCCCTTTTACTTTTGTAAATGTAACTTTTGTAAAGTCATTTTTTTATGAAATGTATTGTTTGTCTTGTTGTCTCAGATACATACCATTTGTAATGTCATGTCTTTCTTGTATTCTTGGTGAAACCGAAGAAAAAATCCACATCTGTGGACAATAAAGTGTTCATATCGTACTGTATACGGAGAGAACAAAAAGAAAATTATGGAGAATGTTGTTTTGATGGGAATCGATAGTGCCAGAAAGAGGTGTCTCTGGAGCGTTATAGTGTAAATACTAAGCTGCACAACCATAAACTTGCGTCTTTTTTTGCAGGCATGCTGAAAACAATTATACAAGAAATTACGTGATTCACATCATTGTCACGGAAACAAGCACTAAACTGGCCAACCTACCACATTTACTTGAAACAATCTTTGAACATGATATACAGTATGGTACAAAAAGCTTGATGAAATCAGAATCATTTGTAAGGTATTTTTAGCAAGACAAACACTGTGGGTAGTGGTTTTTAAGGCAACATGTCATCACTCCTGACTAGTTTGGTAAGTCAGTTGAAAGTTACAGTTTTACGTTGAAACTGCTGAACAAGGTAGGTAGAGAGAGGCAGAACAAACGAGGAGTTAGACACATAAGACCCAAAGCACAGCTGATTGCATTAAAATGAGTATGACTAATGCATTTGCAGTCAGATGCCATATTTGACAAAACCAGATTCAACCAGGCAAAGAGTTTAGGTGGACTGTGAGGACAGCGATACGAGCTACAAGGCGACTATGTTAAAGCTATTCTTAACTAATAAGCACACACTAAAAAGGAAATGTAAAAAAAAAAAAAGACTGTCGTGTACACAGAATGATTTCTTTAACATGGTTAGACAGATATTAGTTCTAACCATCCTTCTTTCTTCCTTAACATAAACGTATATAAGTACTGCAATTTAGCTTCACCACTGTGTAATAAGAAGCCCTGCTGTGCACATAGCCATGGTAAAAGAGCAGCTGATTAGGTTTAGATTTGAATTAAATCCCTCTGATAGAAAAACAGCACTCTGATTAGAAAACACAAGCCTTGGTCTCTATGAATACACTGAGTGTATCACACACACACACACACACACACACACACACACGCACACACACACACACAAATCTCGAAGGTAGGGCAAGTTTCGGGACTGATCAGTTGAGCTCAGTGACCTAAAAGAAAAGTTAGAAAACTCAAAAATGAGCCAACAACATGAGAAATTCAATTTGGTTACAAAAACAAACTTACTATGTAGTAACATACAAAAAAATGTCAAAATGTACCTCGGCAAAAGCATATAAAATATAATATGAATAAAATAATATAATATTCCTTGGTCCGTAAAAACTATCTATATATGTTTGTTTTTCCCCCCTTGCACATAACCATGAACAAGCTTTTCAGTAAAAACATGAACTCGGTAAAAAAAAATATGTGAAAATAGCTTCCAAACCCACAAGCATATAAAAGACTAAATGGTTCTTGTACCAATCAGGTTGTTGTGAGTGTTAACATGGCAGATTTGTCTTCTTAGGGGAAGAGCTTGAATGTCAAGGTCTTTTGAGTGGGGCTTTTGACATGTCCACAACAAACCAGGAGAGGGAGCTACAGAGAGTATTCAGTTATGCCAAGCGCTCTCTTTTTCCAACTCTCTTTAGCTTTGATGATCAGAGTTCATCTTTGATGAAGAGTTACTGAATCTGTGTGCAATTCTTCACAGGTCCACGAGCCTCTTTGGCTCACAAGTACATGCACACATTTCCACACCCAGTCAATCAATGCACACATACTAAAACATCAATAAGAGAATAAGTATTACTATGACAGCACCGACATGGCTGAGGACAAGCCTGAGTCACTACTGTTGTACGCCCCATGGCCATCCCCAAGCCCGCCCAACGACGATGATGGCGAAGATGAAGATGCTGGCGATGACGAAGAGATGCTATGTGTCCGCAGAATGGCCCCAGCAGCACTGCAGTGGGGCCGGGGGCCCCGGTTCAGGGGTGTAGGTGAAGGTGAGAGCGGTAGCGTAGATGACTCCATCGTTGCGGACCAGCGTGACAGGGACCTGAACCGGCTGTCTCACCCAACGCCAGCCCTCCCTGAAGGCGGAAATGTCCGGCACCACACACAGGACGCTTTCGCCACATCTAAGTGGACAGGCGGATACGATGAAGTATCAGTATTTGAGCAACCGCACACTAGTCTTCACACACAGATATAAACACTCACCGGTACATGGTATCAGCCTCTACATCTCCGAACCACACTCGGAGGGTAGGGGTAAAGTTCTGTCCTGTAAGCTCCAACATCGCCACATCTCCTCCACCGTTTAACTTGACACAGACATACAAAAAAAGGTTTTATTTCTTCAAAAAAGGCCCAACATTCTGAGAAGAAACTAAAAGAGGAAGTAGTTGGAGGAACCAGAATTGCACACTATTTACTGATAAAATGCACAACAAGCTAATATTCAACAGAAAAGGTTGCATTCATACCTGCAGAGTCTCCACCACAGGGACAGGTGTGACTGGCGTGGGGACGGGGCCCATACCCTCATAAAAGGTGTACTCCGCCTTGTCAGTGCTAATGATAGTCCAGGAAGCACCATCGTTAACAATCTCCTTGTTAGTCTCTTTGGAGCACTGTGTGGCCTGGAGTAAGGAAAACAACACAAAAATACATTTCACTTCCTAATTTTATATTAAAAGGGGAAAAACACACTTGAGCAAGCTATCATCATGTCCAGCAGGAGCATTCCATTGACAAAGTTTAGACTCTCTTCTCTTGCCCCTTAAAATGAATGGGTAGACCTTTCATATGGGTAATGATTTTACAAAACATACCTTACACAACATATGTTAATATTCTGCTGTCTACAGGCAAAAACATAACACTTTTGTTAAAAGCTACCGACAGAAGGTAACATACCACTAGGGTATAAGGTACATTCCTACTTACCAGCAATATTAACACATTTTTTTCTACAAAAGACCTTTTGTTATTTAACAAAATAAACTATACACACACACACACACACATACCAGGCGACAAGTTTGGAACCACCTTCTCATTCAATGCGTTTATTTTCATGACTATTTACATTGTAGATTATCAAAGAAGGCATCAAAGTTATAAATGAACACACGTGGAATTATGTACTTAACAAAAAATGGTGAAATAATTGAAAACATGTCTTATTCTAGTTTCTTCAAAGTAGCCACCCTTTGCTTTTTTGATAGCGGTGCAAACCCTTGGTGTTCTCTCAATGAGCTTCATGAGGTAGTCACCTGAAATGGTTTTCACTTCACAGGTGTGCCTTGTCAGGGTTAATTAGTGGAATGTCTTGCCTTATTAATGGAGTTGGGACCATCAGTTGTGTTGTGCAGAAGTCAGGTTGATACACAGCCGACAGCCCTATTGGACAACTGTTAGAATGCATGTTATGGGAAGAACCAATCAGCTAAGTAAAGAGAAACAAGTGGCCATCATTACTTTAAGAAATGAAGGTCAGTCTGTCTGGAAAATTGAGAAAACTGAATGTGTCCCCAAGTGCGGTCGCAAAAACCATCAAGCGCTACAACGAAACTGGCTCACATGAGGACCGCCCCTGGAAAGGAAGACCAAGAGTCACCTCTGCTGCTGAGGATAAGTTCATCTGAGTCACCAGCCTCAGAAATAGCAAGTTAACATCAGCTCAGATTAGAGACCAGATGAATACCACACACAGTTCTAGCAGCAGACACATCTCTAGAACTGTTAACCCTTGTATGGTATTTGGGTCAAATTGACCCATTTAAAATGTTTGCAAGAAGAAAAATGGTACAAGTATATATTTTTCTACCTGAAAATCAACGGCCTTACCTTATTCTGTGATAAACATGTATTACTGACTCAATTCAGAAAAATGTTCTGGATATGACCACTTATGTTTTTTTCCATAGCAGATGTTTAACATGAATTACAACAAATTTGACAAAATTAACCACACTTCCATTATTAATTGTGTACTAGTAGAGTGCTGAGCATCTCTGGGAACTCCTTAAACTGTTGGGAAACCATTTCAGGTGACTATAAAGAAAATTCATTGAATGAGAAGGTGGTTTCAAACTTCTAAAGTTTGGAACCACCTTCTCATTCAATGCGTTTTCTTCATTTTCATGACTATTTACATTGTAGATTATCACTGAAGGCATCAAAACTATGACTGAATATGCTTAAATATGTAATTGTGTACTTAAAGTGTGAAATAACTGAAAACATGTCTAGTATTCTAGTTTCTTCAAAGTAGCCACTCTTTGCTCTAAATACTGCTTTGCACACTCTTGGCATTCTCCAGATGAGCTTCAAGAGGTAGTCACCTGAAATGGTTTCCCAACAGTCTTGAACGAGTTCCCAGAGATGTTCAAGACTTGTTGGCCCTTTTGCCTTCACTGCGGTCCAGCTCACCCCAAACCATCTCGATTGGGTTCAGGTCCGGGGACTGTGAAGGCGTAGCACTCCATCACTCTCCTTCTTGGTCAAATAGTCATCCGGTTACCTTTTCTGCGTCACACAAAGACACCCCGGTTGGAACCAAAGATCTCAAATTTGGACTCATCAGACCAAAGCAGATTTCCACTGGTCTAATGTCCATTCCTTGTGTTTCTTGGCCCAAACAAATCTCTTCTGCTTATTGCCTCTCCTTAGCAGTGGTTTCCTAGCTGCTATTTGACCATGAAGGCCTGCTTCGCTGAGTCTCCTCTTAACAGTTGTTCTAGAGATGTGTCTGCTGCTAGAACTGTGTGGTATTCATCTGGTCTCTAATCTGAGCTGATGTTAACTTGCTATTTCTGAGGCTGGTGACTCAGATGAACTTATCCTCAGCAGCAGAGGTGACTCTTGGTCTTCCTTTCCAGGGGCGGTCCTCATGTGAGCCAGTTTCGTTGTAGCGCTTGATGGTTTTTGCGACCGCACTTGGGGACACATTCAAAGTTTTCTCAATTTTCCGGACCGACTGACCTTCATTTCTTAAAGTAATGATGGCCACTTGTTTCTCTTTACTAAGCTGATTGGTTCTTCCCATAATATGCATTCTAACAGTTGTCCAATAGGGCTGTCGGCTGTGTATCAACCTGACTTCTGTACAACACAACTGATGGTCCCAACTCCATTAATAAGGCAAGACATTCCACTAATTAACCCTGACAAGGCACAACTGTGAAGTGAAAACCATTTCAGGTGACTACCTCATGAAGCTCATTGAGAGAACACCAAGGGTTTGCAGCGCTATCAAAAAAGCAAAGGGTGGCTACTTTGAAGAAACTAAAATATAAGACATGTTTTCAGTTATTTCACCATTTTTTGTTAAGTACATAATTCCATGTGTGTTCATTCATAGTTTTGATGCCTTCAGTGATAATCTACAATGTAAATAGTCATGAAAATAAAGTAAATGCATTGAATGAGAAGGTGTGTCCAAACATTTGGTGTGTGTGTGTGAGAGTGTGAGACTGCGCACCTGGAACTGGATGATCCTCTCCTGTGAAAGGCAGAGATACATTCTGTCTGTATCTTTCAGGTAGAAGGCACACTTGTGAAGCTGGGACACTGGGTCATCTGCATCCATTGATGCAGCCTGCTTGTCCACTTTGCGAATGACCTGAGGAATTGAGACGAACCCACCATTCATAAATACACAGAAACAAATAAATACAGTTTATAACTGCTCACTTTCTCACAAAGACAACTGACATGACTTAATGTAGACCAATGCATACCAGTCTGGGCAGGGCCATGCCAGTAACAGAACAGACCAATTTGACCGTCTGGCCATAGTGAATATAGCCATCTCTCACAGCAAACTCTTCTCCTTCAGACTCCTCATCATCCACTAAGCAAAATGACACAGAACACAAAAACAATGTCTATAACTTCCTCTCTACATTTAAATAGGCTCTGAATAGTCAAGGGAGTCATGAAAAAAAATAACAATCAAGATAAATATCAATAAAAATGGAAACCACTGAAATGACCACAGAGGATGAAATAAAATGGAAACAAAAGATTAGGGGAAAAAAATGAAAGACAGATGAAGACTTACAGAGGTGGATGTAGAAAGCTCCCCACTGTTGGGAGCTGGCAAGAAAGTTCCCCCCCTCCACATGAAGATACCTGGTACTGACCGTCTGGGAACGCAGACGGTTAAACAACGCTACCTTAGTCCCTGAAGCGATGCACACTGGGCAGAAAGGAAAAGGTAAAAAAAGAAAGATAAATGTCAGAAACCATACAACTGCCTTTCCATGTGTTACTGTGTGTGTGTGTGTGTGTGTATAGACACATCCTGCAAAACTCACAATCTGCATTTTTCAAGGACTGTTTCTTCTTGGATGGCTTGGAGATGACCTTGATCCTCTTGCTGAGGAAGACTCCTATGTTGGCGCTGTTCCCATATAACATCTTCACAGTCAGCATGAAGTGTTTCCTTTTATCTGAGTCACTGATATACAGCGTCTTAGCTGTGCAGAAGTGCTAATGCAAGGACATGGTACAGGTTAGGGGGGTTGTGTGTGTTTTTTTGTTACCTTCTAAGAAAAGGTCCATAAGTGGCATTGATGTAATAAGAAAACACAAGGACATGTAAGAACATAACATTGGTATAGCATAGTTGCAGGGAAAAAAACAGAGGATATGAGCAGCTGTACTTTTCATGCTGTGGTTTATCAGTAGTGAAGCAGATCAAATAAGAATACCGTGTTCATTGTTAGAATGAGATTACAACACCATCAAAGTGAAACATAATTAAAACCCTGCTGTACTGTGTCATCGTGAATGCCTACTCACCTTGCCTTCCAAATTGAGTTGCTGCATCTCCTGCTCACTGTTCCCTATCCCAATGAATGCACATGGCTGGGCCTCCTGCTCAGTACAACCCTCCTTCTCCATCTTCTCTAATTTCTTCTTCCAGCCACTGCCCATCAGGTACACACACGGTGGAGGGCAGAAAAACCTAATTGACACAAAGCAGAGGTTAAACAAAACATAGAATTCAGTTTTGAACAGTGGGGACTTCTCCATCAAACAGACACAAACGCAAATTATGCAGCTTTTAACAGTCCCACACAAACCTTTTTTCAGTGCCGTATGACTTTTGTGCAACTTTTGCATGTAGTATAAGCACTGTTTGATCATCTTTGTCCTTCAAGTAATTCCTCATAGCTTCCCTGGAAAGTAGGAAACACGTTAACACAGACAGAACAAATTGTTCTAATATCTACTTAAATCAAACATGTTTTCACTTAGTTTTCTGCACTGATTCAAATGTTAGGAGATGTTTGCAATGTGCAGAGGTGCCTATGTTTCTCTCTACCTTGTCAAACGCTGAGGTCGCTCACCAAACTTCCTGAAAAACAAAAAAAACATCCGGGTGCAAACATCAGGCGCTTACTCATGGTTTTAGTGCTGGGGTAATGTAGCAGAGATAAAAAAATAAGCTTGACTGAAAGTGGGTGAAAAAGTGCACAATGTCAGTGACATCAGTAATGCAGGGGCACGTATACTATCACACTGTGTAACAACTCCGATAAAGGTGTAAGAGCAAACACCCACACATGTTAAGGGTTTGCCTCTTGTTTTTAGACTGGGTATGTTGCTTATGTACATAATGTAATAATGTAGATGGGAAGTTTAACAGTATAATAATAACTCTATGAACTGACCATTTTCATTTTGAGCTACTTTTTAATGAAGAAAATTAAATTAAACCAATAAAATAGTACTGAGGATGCTGCTTAATAATCTAGAAACACTGTGCTATGACTTTAATGAAATGTTATGTAATAATGTTGCAGTCGGAGTAGTTTGTAAATATATGACATTGTTGCCGAGCTCAACTAGTTGAAATACAAATTAAATAGAAACAGAATAAGAAACGTACTTCAGTCAAAAAGGAAAACAGTTGACTTGGCTGACATAACGTTTCTAAAATAGTCTGAAACAGAGTCAATATCGTACAAAAACTCGACAAATGGCAGAGAAACTACGAAGAATAGTTTAGCACAACTGACCCCACATCTAGCCACAAAGTAGCACTGTGTGGGGTAAGCTTACTAAGGCTAAGTAACACTCCTGACACTCAAAGACATCACTCAAAAAAAACTACAAACTGGCAACGGTTCACCACAAGAAAAACTTTTTTTTATTTTCATTATGCTTTGAATTTGAGCACTTACCCCGTAACAACGGGCGCCATCTTCCAAATAACTCCCCCCCCCAGCCCACAATCCCCCGAAAAAAGGTCCAACAATCGCGAGATCCCTCCCCCAGCCCTCTCCAAAGCAGACTGGAAGGAAAAGCAGGGAGAGAAAAGGGGGAGGTGTGACGGGGCAGAGGGGTGAGAGGAGGGGGGGGAGGGAGTGGCGACGGGCAGAGGGCAGACGCCAAAACATCAGGCGTGGGAAAGTTACAAAGCTGCGCGAGAACGCAAAACTCTCACAATAGACATGAACAAAAATCGACCAATTGTATCGCGAGACGAAGAGGAACTATCACAACTTGCTTTTTTCACAAGGCACCCACTGTAACTCGATTCCCACGCTTTATTGAGCAATAAAGCAAACTACACCTCTCTACGTGGAAGATCTGCAAACAGAGCTTGAAGATAAATGCGTTTTCCATGAACTGTAACACCGGGAATATATTCTTATATAAAATCTTTTTATGGTCTTTATATAACTCTTATTATTCCTAAAAAATCAATAAAATGCCCCCCTGCTTAAAGCCTGATCAGTTATTAGAAAATTTCCAATAAAACTCACCCTAAAACTCAAACAGAAATATTTAAAAAAAAATATGTGTTATTACATTAACATATTTTTCAAATGGTGAATATAAAAAAATAAATGTATAAAAGTTTGGCAAAATTAATTTCATAAATTTAGACAGTACTAGATAAATAGGTGTTCAAAATCTCTTACAGCTTTCCGATGTTCTACAGATTTAAAGGTCCCATGACATGGTGCTCTTTGGATGCTTTTATATAGACCTTAGTGGTCCCCTAATAGCATATCTAAAGTCTCTTTCCCAAAATCCAGCCTTGGTGTAGAATTAAAGCTGCTAGAGACAGTCCCACAATGAACTTTCCTTAGTATGTGCCATTTCTGAGTCTGTAGCTTTTGAGGAGGGGGGGGCAAGGTGGTGACTGGGGGTGTGGCCTTGACTAACTGCCACTTTGCTCTTTTGAAAGCCATGATGTCTCTCTCTCATGGGTGTGCCAAGTTCTCTGTGCGGGAAAAACAGAGAAATGGGAGGTAACCTTGCCCCTTATGACCTCATAAGGAGCAATTCCAGAGCAGATCATCTGAGCTTTCATTTTCTCAAAGGCAGAGCAGGATACCCAGGGCTCGGTTTACACTTATCGCCATTTCTAGCCACTGGGGGACCATAGACAGGCTGTCGGAACGCTTATTAATGTTTAAAAAAAAGTGAAATATTCATGCCATGTGACCTTTAACATGAGTTTGCTAAATGTGTTAGTAAAAGTATTATTTATTATAACTGTCAAACGTAGAAGGGAGTACATTTATACAGTAGTGTGGGAGTAATGAAACACAGTTTGGTGAGGAGATAAGACATCATCAATATTTATAAATCTCATAATTAAACAACTGTGCATGGTCAACAATCCAATTGTTTTCTATAGACTCTTGACACATTTAACAAAATGGAAGAAAAAAAATGTAGACTCACAAACAGCAAACTTTTGGCAAGAGAAAGGAAAATAATTATAACGTAAGAAGGGGTGTGAACAAAATAAAAGTTCTGTGACTTCTTTTTTTTTAAGACAAAGTCATACATACACATGCATGCTTCTGCATTGACCAAAATACAAATCAGGCAACCTCCAATGGGTTATCCTATGCCCTCCTTCGCTTCCTCTCAGCACTTGACAACATGCTGCATCATATGACACATCCCTGGACACTTGCTGAGCGAGGGAGAAGAGGATTGCAAATGAAAACCCAAGAACAGAGTAAGGAATGATATATTGCATTTAAGACAACAACATAGTGCTTCCCCTCTGTTCAAATATCACCTTTATCTTACACTGTGCAGTGGGAATTGCGAATGATCACAATGCATTCTTGGTAGCCTTTTCTCTTGATGGTTACATCATTTAATGTCTTCCTTTGCTCTTCCATAGTCAATCTTAGAAGAAAAACCCTTTCAGTTTTCAAAGTAATGCAACAGTACTTATACAAGGCTCCTGGCAGTAGGGATTCTCTCAAGGGGAAGTTAACAAGGGCTTGTTAAACCTCTATTTCAAAACCCAGCTGCTGTAGTCTGTGGTACAAGATGAGGAAGGGAAACCAGCCTCTATAACACTGTCAACAAACAGATTAACAATGTCAGTGTTCATAGTTCTCAAATTCTCAAACTATTCTTAGTTCTTAGTAGTTCCTGAGTCAGTTAAGATATTTGGCAGAGATGAGCTGTTTCATATGTGAAGATCTTTGAAAAAAGTGTTCTATTGTCCAATAAAGTAGTGACTGAAAATGAAAAAGAAATTTAAAAAAAAAAAGACGTGACGTTTAAATGAAGAAACCAACCTATGTTCAGAGACAGAGAACCACCATAGTTTTGACAAAATAAACCAGTCTCCGGTTTCCAGCTTTGCAAATATTTTCAGATTTTAACTACAGTAATTCTGATGTAAACAATGTGCCATCATTCAGGGGTTCCGGTTCTAAATTTTCCAGAAAATTTTCTTTCTGTAGAGCATGTAGGAGATGAAGACCCAACAGGAAGTAGCCACAAGATTCTGGATGAGGTGCTCGGTGTGGGATTGGCTGTTGGCCATTCGCCAACGGAAGGGGAAGTACTCCTCAAACACTTCATGGCCCACGTACACCAGGATGGAGTTCATACCTGGAATCACAAAAGTAAGCGTGAATTTAGAAATGGTAAATTTGGGAGATCTAAGTTTTTTGTTTCCTTACAGACAGAAGTTAGATACATTAGCGCTTGTGTAGACTTAATAATCATACAAGTTCTAATATTAAACTATATCTCCACAAACACTTGACCTCTATATAAAATTGTCTATTTTTTTTGTTGATTTTATTATTATTATTTTGGAGCCATTAATGCCATGTGTCTAAAACATTGGAAAAGATAGAGCCGAAAAAAATGACAGACAAAACGGAAGGCTAAACAAGTCTACTGGGAACCACCTCCAATCCATAAGTTTGGGTGCTGCTCCTAAACCTTATAATGGCAGGGAAAACCCTGAGAGTGTAAATCTGACAATACAATGCTCACCAGGGTAGTAGAAAGGTGCTCCGGACCACCACTTCTTCACATCCACTGTGTAGTAGACCAGCACTAGCAGTACATATGCAAAACAGGCTAGTGTTGTCACATAGGACAGAGACCTAGAAATGAACAGACACATACAGCATTGTTGATCGCAGTCTACTGCAAATATATATCAAAGATACCCCTGTAGTTATCGGGAGATTTAATTTTATGCAGAGGTTCTATTGTTTCTCTCTTGTCTAACACCTCCACAAGATCCCTGCAATAATTTGCACTGGCTTGTGCTAAAGGTTAACAACTTCTGTTCCCAAGCACTAGCATGGTTGGGTGACCGCTTTGGCCTAAAGTTCAGAAGTTCAGAAGCTAGTCACACTCTTGGGCTCCATTTTCTGATGAATGGGTGGGGGAGGTAGCTGGCTAGAAATTAGAACAAAATGTGGAAACCAGGAAAGTCTTTGCATTTTGTGTATTATACACACAAGTGTGAGGTTGGAGAGATATCTCACTCACATTCACTTACTGTGCCACCAAAACATAAATGATTGTAAGCAAAAAAAAATATACCATACAGTAGAACAAGTAATAGTATCAGAACTACAATAAAGTCCTACAGAACTAAAGTACTAAGGAATTAAAAAAAAACAAGACCTATGAACCAAAGATAGAGTGATAGGATAGTAAAAATGATGGAGAAAAAGAACACCTCCTTCCAGCTGCCCACAGCGATGAAATTAGGCAATACTATCACCACCGATAAGTTTATATAAACATTTTGCTGAAGCTGGTCATGCTTTCCCCCAAGCAAACCCTACATGCTACACGTCCACACCCCCCACCACGCTACTCCTTCACCCCAGCCGATGTGCTGAGAGCTGCAAAATCTGGATTTTCTCGCATCTTAAGAAAGTCCTGGAAATTGGAAAGTCTTTTCAGAATTTCTATAGACTGTCTATTCATAAATATTAGGTTATAACTGATTTACATTACTAAGTAGACGAAAATTTACACTAACTGTTTTTTTCTGACTCTTTATTACATCTCATTAGTGTTATAGACTGTCATATATATTGTGTTATTACCATATCATTTTGCATATCCGTCGACTTACTTACACCGGCTGTGTAATGCCTACTTAATCTGCACTTTATGTAGCCCATTGTATTCTGAATTCTTGCATTGTATTGTATTGTATTAAATGTGAAACTGTATGTTGTCTTGCACGCTTATGGTTTTCTTGGCCAGGTTACTGTTGCAAATGAAAACCTGTTCTCAACGGCCTACCTGGTTAAATAAAGGTTAAAAAAAAACATAATAAAAGATAGCAGACAGCAGACACTAAAAAGAAATTGCTGACCAAAACGTCTACATGCATAAAAGCATAAAAGCAATTTTACCATAGGTTCTTGTTAACAGGAATGAAGCCCTGGTCTGTAGAACACTTGGTCAGAGATGCTGATATGACTCCCTGTATGTTACAAGAGAAAAGCAAAATAAAATAAATGTGTAGCATAGAACTCAAACATTGACACTAAGATCCTATTTAGAAAAGTAGAAAAAAAGTCAAATTTAATATACTTGAAATTGTTGAATATGTGCACATGCTGTAGAAGCATAAGAAGTGATACAACAAGTTATATGTTTCTTACCAACAAGAGACCCCATATAAGAAATCTTGACATTATGCGTGTGTGGAGATCTCTGTAGTGTAAGATTATTTTTCCTGCCTGGGGGAAAATTGAAACACAATTAAAAGCTATATTATTATGAATCTTGACATCCGAAAAATATGAAAAAAAGCAAGAGACAAAAAGGAAAAGAGAACCAGAAAAATATGCATTACATACCTGTAATCCAAGAAAAGCCATGAGGATAGAGTTGATGCTGCCGAGAACACCTTCTGGATCATATGGCATACGAGTTGCATAAATCACCTTCATTAACATGGAAACAGAAGTGGATTTATGTAAATGCAATACAGTTTACCCTTGCTGTAATCTCAGCATGTTTGGGGTTAGCACCTTGTGCACAGACCTCTCAGAGCTCAAGCTTAAAATCCCAAATCATAAAAAGACTAAATGTGACAACTCTCTGTATGATTGGGTTGTCTTGCTGGGCACTAACCCGTGACGAGGGAGTCTGGTAGATGTGGCTTTCTCCAAGTAGCCATCGGTCAATGAAACCAGCTGCGCCACCGGTGCAGTTAGCATACAGGCCCATGTCCCCGATCCCACCGGGACCCAGATAGCCTCTGTTCAGAAGAGTCGGGGGAAGTCAGTGTTATCAATGTAGGATAAAGGGTATCAATAAGAAGGTTAAGGTTGCAAAACAAACACAAAACTAATGGCGTTTTTCCATTACACGGTACCAGCTCAACATGCCTTGACTCTTCTCGCCTTTTTTGGTTTTCCATTATGAAAAAACTCTTTTTTTAGTATCACCTCCATCAAGGTTCCAACCAAGCTGAGGTGATACCAAAAGATGGCGTGAAAACATGCAGACTAGTGATTGGTCGGAGAGAATCGCCACTATTTATTGCGTCATCATTGCTAGCGACAGATGGGCTGTCCTGAACAAATCCGCCATTTTGAAATAGTTTAGCCAGCTGTGTTTTTTTTGTTGTTACCTCCAGATTCTTTTGAAACAAAACTTGTCTTCTGGCTGTGGCAACAACCACATGCCAAAAATCAAACACAACGCACTTTTGACCTTCTGTGTGTGTGTTGCATTAGGTCACGGCAGTTTCCTGCGGCGTCGCTATGACAACCAGCCACGCTTGCCTCGCGTATGACGCAGTACTAAATCTGCAATGGAAAACGGCGGACGGGGGCACTGCGGTGAGTCGAGTCGAGCAGAGCATGTACCACGTAGTGGAAAAACTCCTTAAGGATGACATTTTAAGGGATTTTATCAATTGTGATTTAAATCAATTTTTTCAAGATTTTTATTTCATTTTAGGCCTTTATTTTTTGACAGGACAGCTTAGACATGGAAGGGGAGAGAGAGGCGGAATAACATACAGAAAAGGGCCATAGACACTAACAGTTGAGCTACCCAGGAGCCCATTGTGATTTAAATCTTGATTCTGCTTTTTTCCACCAATTGTTAATCATTTTAAAATTTCCTTTATGATGCATTGATTATCCAATTCTCTAAATATATTCCAATGACAGGAAATGTTTACTTTAATCTTAAACCTGGGTCTGAATAAGAAATGTAGTAAAATAGACACTAGTAAAGCGTCGATAGTCAGACTAAACTGCTGTTGCATTTCAGACATACAAACACATACAAAAGACCAAATACACAAATACCTTTTTAGAAGTGGACAAACATTGTTGCTTGCTGAGCATTTCTCTCTTTTTACAAAAAGACAAAGATGTCCTGTTTTACTCACGTTGGGCAATCTGGCACAGGAAGCAGGAAAGTTAGGCATAGCCAGATGATTTCTAAGAAAAGCACACCGAGCCAGGCTGGCCAGTACAGCAAGATGTCAAGGCCAGGGCCCCACAATGCATCCTGGAGAACATAGACAGACAGTTCTCAATCAAACAATGTCTTCTTCATAAAAAGGTAAACACGGAAACACATCCAGCACCTCAGAATTGTATGTGATGTAACGCTTGCAACAGTTAAACACTTAATAGAAAGTTAAAGAATGAGGGTAAAATGGGGCTGTTGGCCGACCGTTGTAAGGATGTCAAGATGACCTCTCGCCACCAACAGATCCAGGCAGGCTACAACTAAGTATGAAATGGCCAGGCGCTGCAGCACACCAGGGATGCGCAGGTTGTCCCAAGAAACTGTGGAGTGGATGAGAATTGAGTGTGAGCAGCACATATGCAGGGAGAAACACACAAGCAAGCAAAGAAAGAAAGAAAGAAAAGTGCGGAGCGGTATAAAACAAGATGAGGAATTAATCATCTAAATGGTTTGCGATATTACAATCAACATCAAAGAAGTGTGTTTATATACTCACGTGGTCCCTGGCAGTAGTTTGGGTTGATGATGAAGACACCGATAATGAAGAGTTGCAGGCTCCTCCACACAACTTTCCTGAGCAGAGAGCAGCGGGTGGAGCCCACGCGGAGCATGGAGTTGATTGACAAGGCGATGGATGTCCCCATTATGAACACAAACCTGATGAAGCAGGGACACACTAAGTGTGAGAAATTGAGATACTCAAGAGGAGGAAGGTAAAAGTCAAACCTGTATTTGAAAAAAAATGTTTTTCCTAGACAGAATTCAATAATAATAAAACTACAAAAAACACTTTGAAATACATGATACTGGCACAAAAGGCAACATGGTCAAACACTACTTGGCAGGCAATGGCAGGTAATGGATCCAATCTATCAGCTCCTTTTGAACACCTACAAATTCCACAATGGTACTGATGATTCCGGTGCTCTTTCAGTATATGCATTTGGACTGGAGACATTGTTATGACAAAAAATATATGTTTACTTAAATGTAAAAATGGAAATTTGTATTTAAAAAAACTGTCCAATTCAAGAGTGGGGTCAACTAATCTGCAATACAAACATTTGGAAAGGAAGACAATTTAAATTGAGTTTACCAAGGAAAGACCAGATCGGCAACAGTAAGGCCTGTAAGGAGACATATTGAAAACACAGGCTTTAAAATCAAATACAATACCACGGCACGTTACAAAGATCTGTAAAAAATTTGTGACTTAGCTGAAAATAAATAAAAATAGAAGCAGGTGGGGCTTACCATTCCAGCTTTCATGTCTAAAGAACCAGTATCGTCCCCCTCCATAGTTCACGAAGATCATAATGACTAAGGCAATACTGACAGGAAATAGAGAAAATGTAACAGACATTAAAATGATACCAAACAAGAGGAGCTAAGAAACATGAATACATTTGTTTCAAATTATGCCTCAAAGTTAAAATATCCCAGACACACAGCTAAATGGTTGACTTTTGGAAGCAAACCCCTGTGAAACAAATGCTACATCTTCAAGTCACAGGATCCATGTTAATATTAATATATTAATGAGTCACAATTCACAAATCATCTGCCAAAATGTCACACTGCAGTGATTATCACGTGATACAGTAGATAGACAGATCAGGCCAAGTGGCAAACTTAGTTAAGCTCTATCTTTGAGAAAGCTGAGCAGCACGGGTGTACCCTCTGAATGTGTCAAGAGATCGCAGCCTCTTGCTGGGGCTGGGGGGTGGAGGGAGGATGTTGTCAGCAACTAGTGACACTGCCCTGCCAGGGGAGCCCAGTTCCTGAATGATGAAAGTTAGAGATCAACAATGTTGGAATCATACACACTTATGCACACAGTTAGAATAGAGTTATGAATAATACAATTCCCTTGAAGATTTGATCATAATACGCTTTTGGAAAACATTTCTAGACACACGCAGCCTGTCATGGACTTTGTGTTACTATTCAATACGTTACATTCAAAAAGTGCATCAATCTCTCCACTAACACCTTTAATAAGTTTGTGTTAACAGCGCCTGAAAGCCAAGTGATATATCATAAAAAATGTTTTAGTTATGTCAAACATTTTTCATAACAAACATCCAAAGAGCTTTTAAAATGCAAAATTAAAATACAAACCCTATTAAATAAAAGGTATTTGGTTTGTATTTAAGTTATAGTACCATCTGGCTTAATAAAGTCCTACAGTTTGAAGTTGGAAGAATATCCTCTACCCAAACACTCACTGAGTTGATGAGCCTCTCCGTCTCCATGGAGCCGCCAATTCGGAAGAGGATACCCTGCACTACATCAAGCCTAGACAAGAAGCAATCAACCAGTTTAGGAGTAATTCTAGAATACACTTGAGACACAAGAATACAGCAGCAGGGGCTCTCTGTACTTGGCAGTAATCTCAGCAAGATATGTTTATGCCACAGCACTGCAACAAATATCTCAACAAAATGATTTCAATCTAATGAAATCATAATTTAACACATCATATGTTGATTTGGTTTATATATGCACACATGCCTTTGTAGATTTTCTGATTTTCTGAGTAACAAGAGAAGAACAAAATAATAAATAACCTTACCCTAATATTATTGTTCCAATGGCGGACGCCAAGGCCAGTCCAGCAAAGATAAGAAAAGCTACCAAGATTGCTGTGTGTTGAGAGAGCGGAACATTATTTAAATGTGGCATTTTGTTTGTGAAGCGTGACAGGGAGGAATATAGCATCAAAACACAAGTCATACATGCTTATGAAGGCATTTATGTGTATGTGACTCACGTATGTAGCTGTTGACAGGTTCTGCATCAGTCACTACGGAGCAGTTGACCACTGCAGAGTCGTTCAGATTTTTCACCCACAGAGAGTAGTTCCCGTGCTCCCCAAAGTGGAATGGGACCCTGGTATTAAAAATGACACGATATATGTGTTCATAGTCACTCTATGGATCTGTCATTTTATATATGTAGATTGCCATTCAACAAGATATCTAGTTGACACACCACAATCACTTCGATAAAATGTGCAAGAAACGCTGCTGTATGTTTAATATATGTAAAGGATGTTTACTACAAAGTTGTCTGCTTTTTGTAAAAATGTCTTTCCCTTATATGCTGGACAGTTAAGCAATTAGTTCATTTTAAAGATGAAGTGGTGAAGTTTTTTTAGGTACATATAAAATGGAGAAATGTATTTGTAAACCATATTTCGGTCAGTTTATTAAAGCTGTAAGAGTTTTTGTTGGTTGATAGAATGAGACTTTAAGAATGGATTTCACTGTAATATTCACAGAGTTGTTGTTTTTATTCCCAATTCTAGCATTTGTTAAACATGTGTGTGTTCTCTTACTTACGTGCAGAGTTCCAGGTTGACAGGGGTGCTGTTGAGCTGTAATGTAATTTCATGCTGTGTGCTCACAACGAAGTCTACAGAACTGGGTTGACCAGGACTGGGCCCTGCGGGTACTACCCCGAGCTGCTGGTACAAACACTAGTACACAAGGAAACAAGGTTCCAGAGCCGAACATGATCCATCATTGTCCTCAACAAGTCACACAGCTACAGAATCAACTGAAAGAATATTTGGTTTGTGTGAAAGTACCTGAAAGCATCGCTCTGACATCCAGGACACCACGACCTCAGTGTCTAGCTCATTGTTGACTGTCAGAATCGCCTCATCCATCCTCAGGACTATATGTTTATGATGAGAGAGGCCAGCTGGAATAAGACATAGCAGATCAGATCATGTAGAAAAGATGCTACAGCCTACAATGTAGCCTACCACACCCAATTGTAAAGCCACTGCTCACTAAAGCAACGTTATGATCAACATTAATTTAATAAGAAGCACTATGTTTGCTACTGCACTGGATAGGACCCAAGACAGCCATGTTGGAATCAGAGGAATCATACAGTGCAAGCAATGCTGTAGATGCTACAGCGATGAATCTTGTTTTCTGTTACTTACCTCAAACCTATGCTTCACTGCTATCGTCATGGACGAGAAAATCCTATTCCATACCAAACGGTGTGGTTGCTAGATGGTTTGCCAGAGAGTCACAAATCTAACTGCAAGCTACAGTCCGTTTAGTTGCTGCCTGGTAGAGAAAAGCATGTGAGAGGGCTGTATATTCTGGCTGCAGAGCCCCGTGGTCACATGCTTTATTAATCTGCAGACTACCCCACAGGAGGGAAGTTTAAACAACTGGCGTTCATTGAAGTGGTGCTGTTTTGAGTTTATCGACAGTTAGCCCCGAGCTAATGGCATGACTGAGCTAAATAACATAACGTAGCAAATGTCCAAGTGGTTTGTGAAAGCCACCGTCATTGATGCAAGGACGGTGATTTAAACACACCATAGGGAGAATGTGTTGTAAAATTGTACAGGGCATTAAGTGATTAGCTTAGCTCACCTAGCTAGCACTAGTGAAGTTTCACCCATAGACTGTATAAACTAGTTTTTCACTGGTCAACAGTCCTGGATACTTACAGGAAGATGTTTCAGCTGTCAGTGGTGCTGCGCAAACGGCTATAACCAATGCAAGGGCAGCAAGGGAAAACATATATTTCTCTCGTTGTGTCATTTCTTTCTGGCTTGCCGGTTTTACTCCTAAAACTGAAGATGTGTCTTTTGATTTCTTCAGTTTCCTTTTTGCCATAGCAGATGCCACTTCCGACCCTTTCTTGTTTTGATATTGTAGTGGGAGCGATGAGGGTCAAAGTACATTACGTTAACGTTACCTGTGTGTCGCCCTCAATGGACCACTACCACAACTTGCTGCTACATATCTTAACGTTATTGCAAGTGTGCGACGCTTGGTGAACTTAACTGTGCCCTTATCCTTTTGCAAATTATTGCATATGCTGTAAATTTACAGTTTTTTTTTTTTAACTGAGGCACTTAAGATACGCAAGATCTTGAAAACCTTTGTGCTCTCTTGGTAAATATGGCCCCAATGACCTCTTAAAACTTTATTTTTAGTCTATGTTAAAACACATTTTATAGACAATTGTTTATATGCTGTCTCTTTTATCTATTATAATAATTATAATAATAATAATTATTATTATTATTATTGTTATTATTGTTATTATTATTATTATTACTACTGGTATAGTATATTATTTCAACCCGTAAATTAACTATTGGCATATGTGATTAAAAGTGTCTCTTCCTGACAATTTTTTATAGGGACGTTTTTCTAATGAACTAGTTATACTCTTTCTATCTGTACATAACCACATCTTATGCCAATAATACATCCATGGATAATCACATAGGATAATCACCATGGCCATAAACTGTATATTATTGATTAATATTAATTCATATTAATATTAACGGTCTATGATCATGGCCTGTTAGCGTCACGTCACCAGAGCAGAGCGAAGAAGAGGCACCTGATCACTGACGCATGCGCGTACGCTGTGAGAACAAGGACTCTAAGTCGATAATCGAGTGAATTGACGACACCTCCCACTGGAGTTCATCTATCACAATGGCAGATAGGCAAAATAATCAGAAAAGGTAATATTAATGTTAGTCCATTATTGATGTTTAACCGCTAAAAGTTTGTCACAAGCAAACAATTATGACTACATAGCCACCATGATGTAACCATGTAACGTTACCTAACGTTAGCGAATTGGCTAGCTAGCAACGTTAGCTAGCTTAACATTGTCAACCTTTTCTCTCATGTTTTTCAGTGTCAAAATAGCCGCTGGTGCCGTAGTTTGTGTTGAAAGTGAAATAAGAGGAGATGTCACTATAGGTAAGCTATCTCGCTTACCGTGAGTCACTGCTGACTTAACAACTTGCATTTCATTAAAGCTAGCTACCTCAAATAACGTTACCTCTAGACCATTTGGTGTGTGTGAAAGTACCTGAAAGCATCTCTCTGACGTCCAGGACACCACCACCACCTCAGTGTCCAACTCATTGTTGCCTGTCAGAATTGCCTCATCCATCCTCACGACTATATGTTTATGAGGAGAGGCCAGCTGGAGTAAGATCAGTCGAAACCCATTTCGAAAACATTCACATGCAGAAAAGATGCTACAGTCTACATTGAAGCCACTAAAATGAGAAACGATAGCACTATTTGCTATTACACTGGTTAGAACCAAGGGAACACATGCATAAAATAATCTGTTTTCCTGGCTCCATGTTGACCTACGAATTGGATGTTGCAGAAATCATACAGTTAAGGCGATGCTTTGCAAATCGGATTATACTTGAGACTAATTCTACAAGTTTATGTTAATTTAACCTAACTTGCTTTTTAAATGATCTGTTTCCTCAGGCTCCAGGACAGTAGTCCACCCTAAAGCTCGTATCATTGCAGAGGCAGGACCCATCGTGATTGGAGAAGGCAATTTGATCGAGGAGCAAGCTCTGATCATTAATGGGTAATTTAAGATTCCGTGTACCTTAAAGTATAACATGTATATCAATGTTACACATACAAGATTGGTCATCTTTGCATATGGGCTGTCTCTGTTTTGAAATTATCCATTATTCCATCATAATTGCAAGCGTGTTTGTTCTGCCCTACAGTTACCCTGAAAACATCACACCAGAGTCTGAAGTGGAACCAAAGACAATGGCCATTGGCATGAACAATGTATTTGAAGTTGGTTGTGGTATCCTTTTGACTTGCCTGACCTTATTCAATAAGTCAAGTTTTCATAATGTAACCATTACATAAATCTGTCAAAAATCACTTTTTTTGCCTTAGCTGGCAACCAACAGTATCCCAAGCCCTGAAAATTGGGGACAACAACGTGATTGAATCCAAAGGTGGGATGTTTGCGACTTTGGTCGTCTTTCAGGGTGTGTTGATGTGTGAGCAGTCCACATCTGCAGAGCAGGATGGAACATTTAGATTAATAAAGTCACTCACCATATCGAATATTCTCTATTTTGTTGTCTAGCTGACGTCGGTAGGAATGTGATCCTCACCAGTGGCTGTATTATTGGAGCCTTCTGTCAGGTCAACACCTGTGAAGTCATACCTGAGAACACGGTCATCTACGGCTCTGGATGTATGAGGAGGGTTCAGACAGAGAGACCACAGGTGCCACAGAATTCCATTACATTTTGCGCTTTTAGATGGACCATTTATATCTAGGTTTTCCTGTTGAGACTGTAAGATAGGTGTTTTTCTTTAACTCATTGGTAAGCATTTAATAATTCTGGGTAGTTCATTTTTTACAAGTTTCAAAAACCTACTCATTATCCTTCTGATGAACATAATACTGTATGTGGATATGTACTTTGTGCTGGCAGATTTTTTAATAGCAGACCTGTCCTGCTAATTTGATAGATTTACTGTTTTTCAGGGAAATGGTTACTTAAAGCCTAAAGAGTTGAGCAGTAGACAAATGCTACTGCCAGAGAGACACATACACACATACCTGCATTAACCTTGTTTGTGACATAAAACCTTGCACTGAATGGTTACACATTTTGGTCATATTTATGTTATCACAGATCTAGCCTGTCTTTGAAGCATTTCTTTCATGTCCAAATGCTCCTACGGTACATGTTCTAAATGTTAAAACAAACTGTCTTTTCCACCATGCTGTGTGCAAGAGCACACTTTATATACATAGTACACATAAGCATAAATTATAGCTCAAACATGCAAGCCCTATTCTGTTATCGCCCTCCGCTAACTTAATCAGAATGTGCAATAACATAGTCAGATACAGGATCAACAAAATAGATTTGTTTACTGAACTTGTTCAGGAAAACACTATAAATCATGGTATTTCACCGTGGTTTTTAGTAGTGCAGGATTTTCAAACATGGACAATGTCTGAGTTGGAAAGCATAGTGAAAAACACCACTCATGTCCTCAGCTTATTAATGTTTGTTATCTTTACAGCCCCAGACTCTTCAGCTCGACTTTCTGATGAAGATTTTGCCAAACTACCACCATTTGAAAAAAACTGTTAAACTGGCCACAATGCTAGCTAAAAATGTAACTTTGTACTTTTGAAATTGAATTGTAAACAGCTAGCAAAACTCATATTTAAATCTTTCTGTAAGGAAGCATGAATGTATATAGTTATATAACATGTACCTAGCTTCAGCAGTCATTTTTCTCACTGATAAATATTTTCTACTCTAACAGCTGATAAAGACATTTTTATTTTGTTGCGCTGATGTTCCCTTTTCTAGAATAAATTAAGTTCTAAAATGCTGATGGTGTGCTTCATATATTAATTTATGGCCACAGTGGTTACCGCTAACTTTTATCACTGGCTTGTAGGGCTGGGCAAATATTAATATTTTATTGATATCGTGATATGAGACTAGATATCATCTTAAATTTTGTTTTCCTGGTTTTAAAGACTGCATTACAGTAAAGTGATGTAATTTTCTGTGTTAGACTGCTCTATTTTTACCTTTACTCGCTTAGTCATAACTACATTACTGATGATTATTTAGCTTGAATCTCATTGAAGATATTTTTTTAAAGCACCATGTGTTAACCATAATATAAACACTGAGGTATTAGGACAAGAATCTTGCGATATCTGATTTTTTCCATATCGCCCAGCCCTACTGGTGTTATATAGTGCTGTAAGGACACAGGGATTAGCAGAATGTTTTTAGTGCATATGTAGATTTGGAAAATGGGGATAATACCAACACTAAATCAGACATTTTGAGTGTTACATATGTATTGATTCTCAATACTCATTTTGCAGCACATATAAATCAAGCTACGCTGCAGTATCCTGTAACAGTGTAGTTTATTAAAATAAGTTCAAAAAGTTTGAGTATGTTAAACCCCTATGCATGGGGCTGCAAAGTGAAAGAATTTCAATACTTCTAAATTCCAGGTGAAGAGACGTCCGAGATTTCACGATGGATGAGAGCCCTCCATGTCTTCTGCTAACCCTATCAGAAGGATGGAACGATGAGGACTGCTGTACTTTAAAATAAAAGATTTTACAGTATACTTAAAAAAAAAAAATGTATTTGCACACTTCAACCTCATTTCAACTGTAAGGTTGCAGCACCCCTTTTTCCTCCAGTGTTCTCTGGTTATCACTGATAATAAATTAAAGGATTCCACAGCACAGTTGCTATTCACTCTACAGTATGTAATACAAGACGAATGATCACAGAAGAGTGCAAAAAAAGAAAACAAAGCAAGTTTTGAAAATTTAAAGTCTTTGCATTGCAGTGTGGCCAAGGTCTCCATCCTGAGCCATGTCGGATTTCCAGATTCTTTATTACTCCTCTGAGGGCACGAAGCAGCAAGGGAACGGATCTCACTTTTTAACAGGAACCCCGTCTGAATAGTCCTCCAGTACGCCTGCCAAATGATTGTTGTGGGTCTTGAAATGTCTTTTCCTCTGCCCACCTTGCTTCTTCCTCTTTTGAACTGGTAACTGCAGGGGAGCACAGACACGCAATCGGCACTGATCAAGACGCTTCAAGTATGAATGTCAACATTCAGTGTTAATCTTTATTTTTAGTGAAATAAATCAGGAAAAGTGTGTTTAAATTTGGGAAGTTAGGATGCGAATCAAGCAGATGGGAAGCCCAGGGGACACTGACCACTTTCTTTGGTCCTGTTTCTTGCATGGAGGAGATGCCTTGTTTCTTTAGGTACTCATCAATCTTCTCTTCATCTATGGAATCAACTGGAACACTCCTCCACAATTTCTGGAATTCTACAATCAAAAGACAAGTTTTTGAGCCACAAACACACCGATCAAACTGCTCTACAGCCAATTATTCCATTTACACATGACTTAATTCTGACCTGAGATGAAATGGACAAAAATAAATATGAAAGTAAGCCTAGGAAATGATTCTGATTTAGATCTAGTATATCTGCAAAGAGAGAAACATGTACACGTTTAAAGTAAGGTGCAATAAACATGACATTTATTATTACATACATGTTTTTCATAAATCAAACCAAATCAAAAAAGTAGAAAAAAATGCTTATTTCATCTGACCAGCAGGTCAAACAGAGACAACAAAAATATACTTTACAATTTGATAAAACGGAGAAAGGCAAATCCAAACTGAAATCTGTATTAGAGGCTAAACGTTTGATGTTTTGTATTTTTTTATGAGACACAAAAGCAATGGATTATCAAAACGTCCAGTAGCCAAATCTTTAAATGCAGAGTCAGAGAAAGAGAGAGAGAGAGATCTTACAGTTGGCTCACAAAGCTGATTTCCGCTCACCTTCATCTACCACAAACTGGCAGTGCTTGTCATTGTAGAATAGGATCTTTTTCTTATCAGGTCTCGTCACAAAGATGATCTGATCCCCCAAAGCCTGCAAACAATTCAGATCTAATATTCCTTCTCTTCAGACATACAGTACATGTCTAAATTACATGTAATGTATTGTTTGTTACCTTGATGGCCTTGGCCGAGTTGGGCAGCCCCTCCTCCACGTCATCCAGCAGAACTCCTCCCAGGCCCAGCTGATCGTGTTTGTCCAGCAGCCTCAGTAAGGCCTTCTTGTCCTTCAGGTTGTATTTGGGCTTGAAGCCGTACGTCCCATCCCGAACGTCAATTTTGGGGTTGTTGACCAAGGCCTGAGATTGTCAGAAAGTGAAGGATTACATGTTTTAAGTCTTTAGTTAAGAAGTAGACTGCTGGAAGATGTAGATTAACAGTTATGTCATGTCAAAACATTATGTGAATTGACAGAATAATTTACAGTCCTTGATACTTTATTCCTGCTTGTGTAGCTTTTATCTCTTTATGCCTCCACCAATCAGTCAAGTTGCAGTTCTTATCCATGTCTGTCCAACCTCATATTATAATATATGTATTAAAGACTTTAAAAAATTAAATAATAATAAAAAAAGGTATTAAATAGTTTTTTATTGGCAAAACCAGGATACTTCCCACACATGTTCAACCTGGCAGCACACAAGATCTATACGATCAGCACAGTGTCACCAATTTAGAATCCCACCAAGTCTCTCACTCTGTTCCCAAGTTATAGTATTGAATAATGGCCAGAAGTGTTTTTGCAGGACCTTGTTGATGTCACAGTGAAGTTGACCTTTGACCTTTTGGATCAAATGACTTTCATTATTTTAAATGATTTTTCAATTTCATGAAATGAAGCTCAACCCTTGCCTTTAACAGATATTCCAGTCATCTTCACCTTCCGAAACACTTTAAGCCGATTTTCAGCTGCAGAAGCTCCATATTCTGTCCACCGTATCTTTAACACATTATTGAATGTTGCATGTTGTGTGTTATCGGCATTATTGCTCAGCTTCGACTCAGTGGCTACCTTCTTGTGTAACATACAGGATGTTGTGGCTGTGGCTCACATCGGCCTACAGATGACTTTGAGAGGGATTTTATATTTAAAAAAAGAAATTGGTGTTTCTGCTGTAAACCACGTCCGTGAGACAAACGGAACAAACCTCAGTCATGAGCCATTGCTTCTGTTTCATGCTGATGTCAAGAAGTTTGGTCTCATCCAGGATCTCCTCTAGGGTCAGGCAGTGTGTATCACCATTCTGATGCCTTGTCTGAGATTTAAGGACAGAAAAGGACACAGATTTACATAAAGAAAACACACATGCACAGCCAAGAAAGTATAAAATAGTGAATTTTTAAAAGGAAGCATGTCTTAGCTCACCCCTCTAAAAAGGGTTTCAGCCAAAGGTCCATAGTTATTTTACGCCTTACATCCAACTGTCAGAGTATTTTACACGGTTTTACAGACAGATGGCACGAAAAAGAGACACATTTAAAAGAAATCTGTCTACTCAAGTGCGAGTTCTGCAGCGAGGGATGAGTCAGTAAGCCAGTGTGACAGGGCCTGGCTGCCTCTTTGCAGGGTCACAGCATGATAAACAAGCTGTTAACATATCAAAAGAAAGACTGGGGACCAAATGTTACACAACTGACTCGTGGGCTGACACACAAGACAACAAGTCTTGTTTTGAAATAGCTTTAATGGGGATGTTATGGACAAGGTTAAAATCTATTAAGAGGATGATGGTTTTAGAGCATAAAATCAACTTGGAGAACAAAGTCCATGACACAGAAACAGACCTTTGTCAAAAACAGTGTTCATCTGCAGGGGCAAAAACTTACACATTAAATATGAATGCAACCAGAAAGAAATTGCTAGAGAACATTCCCTTTCCGTTCTTTTTTTAAAGACTAAATGTCTCCAGAAGCTTACCTTCATGTAATTGACTATCTTGGCTAGACAGCCAAACTTGTACCCAGAGCTCGCCTTGATGTTAAAGTTGCCATTACTAGACTCTGTAGAGAAAAAGAGAACAGTTTTATATATAAATGTCACATTCCTTATACTAAAGGCAGACACCAGCGGAATATATGGAGAGACAGAAGGTTTTTGTTGATTAAATTGTTAAAAATCAATAGACATGCTTTGTACACCGGTTGGTATCAAACACAAGAAAAACAAAAAAATTACATTATTTTCTATGGAGGTCACTAACCTTTATTTAATGAATAGACAGTTTAAATTGAATGCATTATTCTACATCTTTCTTATTGTCAACAAACCCATAAAAAAGACCAACACCAACAACACATTAGTATTATTTGCTACTGAAGAAATTATTTGTTAAAGTTTCACAAATATATACATTTTATTAAAGGTTGGGGACTATTTTAGCAGCGAATTAACACACATTTGGTGTGCTAATGAGTTTGTGTGTATGTGGGATTAACTCAAAATAAGTTTTAGTGGCCATATTTGTGTGTTCATGGTGAAAAAGGAACCTGTCATCCAGGACAGCAGTGTGGCTCACTGATGTTTTAATAACAACCAACCAAAAGAATAGAGCTCTATGGCACAGAGGAATAAGATATATCAGGCTTTGGCTACATAGTCAAAACGTTACTTGGTTCAACTTCTTGTTTTGGTCTTTTTATGTGATAGTTGACAATAAGAAAAGTGTAGAATATCACCAGCCTTATTCTTTAATGTAACAAAAATACCCTAAAAATACTGCAGGAGTAATACATGAGAGTGATCTGATGACTCTGACCAGCTGGTCCTATTCTCTGTGTGAGTCCAACAATGCTACCCCCCCTTGAGACTGACTGATGTCTGGACTCAGCACTGGCCAATCAAAGCTGAAAACAGACACTGATTCATCAATGATTCATGGTGTGGGCGGGGGCTTCTGCTGCTGTGAGCTGCACTGTGGGCAGGGAGCAGAAGTTGTGACAGGCCAATGAACGAATGGTGCAGAGGTAGGAGAAAAAGAAGAGAGCCAATGATGGAGAGAAGCCCGTGCATTTCAGCTGAGACATGAAGAGCTGCAAGGAGTGGCGGAGGGAGCAAAAGAGTGCACAAGCGACGTCTGAAAGTGCGTGAGCGTGCTGAGGAGGAAAACTCGAGGAGTGAACGCGGAGGGAGTGAATTGAAGACAGAGCGATAGGTGGAGCACCACAGACAAGAGAGTGCATCTGTTGACTTGCATCCTCTAAGACAGCCAGACACAGGTGAGTCTGCATATTTTTCAGAATGGCATCATCAGAATAATGTGTGGATGTCTGGCATCAACAGATCATAACAATCCACAGTATACATGTATGCTACAGGCTGTAGGCTCTTCTGGGTCTCACTGTGCAGCTATAACTATAAGGTTTTTTTGGAGTGTTATCCAGCATGCACAGGGTAAAATCATGCATTTTTAAACGCAGCATGTATATTTATAAAGCCAATTCCTCCTGCATTAGAGGAATCTTAAATTGCAAAGCACCATATCTAACAACTATCTATGGGAAATGTAATTCATATTAAAATAATGACTGAGCTAAAAGCTTTCGGTGGTGCTTGTAATATTAAGGCCAAGACTGAGCAAGCATGCAATGGATTAAATAAACATGGATCCGCATGTCTGCACTCTTCCCGCTAGAATACCAAACATCAGAAACTATCTATGTCTGTATGTGTATTCATATGCATCCTGCCTTTGTTTGTGAATATGTACGACTTGGTGCAAACTGCAGATCTCAAGACAAATCAATGAAGGACTGACAGCTGTGTGTGTGTGTGTGTGTGTGTGTGTGTGTGCGCGTGCATGCATATGTGTGTTTTTTTTAGTGAGAGACAGCCGCTGTGCAGCCAGAGAGCAATATATGATCCTACAACAACTTTAAGAGCCTGGCTGGGGTGGGGCTCATTTTGGGTGAGATAACAGATGCTGTTGGGAGCCAATCTTTCATTATGTATGTGACTGCGGGGGGGGAATACCAGGCGAGACAAATTAGTAAAAAAGAGGTTGTTGCCATGGCAATGAGTTGAAGGGAAGTTTATATGAGCTGGGTCTGCAATGAGAGGATGCTAAAAAGGGAGTTGAGTTGAATTAACTGAGAAAAGAATACCACAAAACAATGTAAACAGATGGCCTTCTGCCTGTTCCAATAAACCAATTACCAACTCACAGTAAATGTAGTTAACCTGGTGACCCCTGGGTAGTCATTGTTTTCCTGCCTTACCTAGCTTAATTTTTTTATTATACACACAGTAAGCCCAGTTGCAATATAAAATCATAGAATAAATACACTTTTATTTAACCTTACCACAGGTAATTGTGTGTAAAGAGAAGCACTTACGCCCCTCTTCCCCAGCTCTTTTCTGTGGTTAACTCAAGTAATCTGGGTCAGCTTTCTTGGACTCAGAATGTGATATAAAATTGCTGTGGTTGTGTGTGCATGTGTGTATTTAAAGCATGTATGTGCACATGCGTGAACAAGTGTGCGCTAAGATGCCGGCACGCTGTTTCCTGATGTTTTTAAAATTGTAGGCTTTGGCTGAAAATGTGAAAGGATAGCTGAAGAGGGACAAATGGCCTGACAATGTACATAATGCAGAACATCTTTTAACTTCATTGCTAGATTGCAGTTCTTTAACCTCAACACTTTCGTCACATACTATGGCCAAAGAATTGCAAACCAAGCGTAGATGCCACGTTTCCCTGTTCAGCCACTATTTCTACCAGGCTTTTACATCTGTTTTTATTTTGAGCAGATGGCCTCAGTAAGGTTTATGCTCTTTTGCAATGTCTCATTACCTTGAATTACTGAAATTGTTGGGTCTTTGTACATTAGAATGTGGTCTAGACCTACTTCATCTGTAAAGCGTCTCGAGATAACTGATGTTATGATTTGATACTATAAATAGAACTGAATTTAATTGAATCCTTTTGCTTTAATAACACATTGTTTTCTCATTTAACAATTTAATTAACAATTCTTTCACTAGTGAGTCTGTGCCATGGTCAAAAAAGTAACCTACATTAGCAGTGTAAAAGCAAAACATGAAATTCAGGCACACATTTTTGAGACATTCTCCTACCGCTTCATTTAATAATTCTCTCACCGTGGAAACAACCAACGTTCTCTAATTTGGTCTCCCTACTGCTGTCACCACCTCACAGCGAAACCCAGAAATAAAACACTGTCACAGGCATTAACAATCTGTCTTTCTCCCTGTTTGTGTTGCTTTAAACCAGAAATCATGGCCAACATCACTGCGACTATACACCCAAGTAGTCTCCCATGGCACCCCGAGGCGGTCCCTCTCTCCCGTGTCTCCTTACAGGTCCAGGAGGTCTACCCTTTCCATGATGGATGGAATGTGGCCTGCTTCATCATCCTTCTGCTCTTCATCCTCACTGTAGTGTCTCTGGCTGCCTTGGCCGTGCTCTATGAGCTACTGGACTGTGGGTGCTGTGCCAAAGGGAAGACACATCACCAGCTACAAGAGGAGGGGCCGGGAAGCTGCGGCAAGCTCATGTCCAGCATTTGCAAAGAGCCAGAATCCTGCACTGAGGTGGTATAGGGGTAGCAAGGATGAATTTAAGGACGCGTAGGAATTTGGGTTTCAGTTCTGAAATGGGCAATAGCCCAGCGTAGACCCCGATGCCCTGAGAAAAGAACTCTAAAAGTACCCAATAGTGGTTAAACTGCTCACAGCTAAGAAGACGTGGAGGGAAGAGACAAGATTAGGTGACGGAGCAATGTAAAAAAGGAAGAGGAGTGAGTCTAATTAGTTTTTCATTTCAGTTAGGGGGGATTTTCACAAATCTACATTTACTACCACTAACACACAAGGTGGACCCTGGAAGCCATATTTTACATCAGAAACACTACCAGAAGAAAGACAGAGCACCCAAATAGTCTACTAATAATAGTAATAGAAATAGTGCTAATATGTGACCATGTTAACATAAAAATACTAGAAAAAACCCTATATCAGTTGGTTTAAAAATATTAATATTAATAAAGTATTCCTTTGCCCTTTGAATACTGCACGTACACATGAGGCTATAAATGCAAAAGCCCTTTTATAAGCTGTAGTAAAATGTTGTATACAGACAGAAAATGATGTCCATATCTAAAGACGTATCCTAAGTTTCCAACAGGAACTGAAAAACAATAAACCTGAAAAACAACTACCAGATGATCAAGTTTAGCTGGAGAGCATTTCTGCTTTAAATAAAGCCTGTTTTTCTCAGTTCTTTAGTAAATTGTATGCCAGTGTTGTCAACATGTTTAGCATTTGGTTTGCTGCACAGTGATGTCATTTTATAACGTCATCTTGAGCACAATGTATGATTTCATGGGCCTTAACACAAAATGCCTAATAAATTGTCACTGAATTATGTACCAGCCTTTTCTTCTGCTAAAATAACAGATATACAGTGTCACTTTTTTACTGTGGCTAATATTTTGCAAACAAACCCAGGTAAAGATTTGTATTAATATGCATAAAGAAAGAAAGGATGGAAACATCTCAAAAAGGCATCGAATGACAGATTAGACATTCGTATAATATGTCACAAAAAGATAGATTTTATTTCCATCATTTACATTTTCAAAATAACAGAAAACAAAAAAATGGCATCTGCAAAAGTTTGGGAACCCTGCACAGTTAATACCTTGTACTGCCCCCTTTGGCGAGTATCACAGCTTGGAAATGCTTCTTGTAGCCAGCCAATAGTCTTTTGATTCTTGTTTGAGGTGTCTTCGCCCATTCTTCCTTCCAAAAGTCTTCCAGTTCTTTGAGATTTCTGGGCTGTCTGTCACGCACTGCTCTTTTAAGGTCTATCCATAGATTTTCAATTATGTTGAGGTCAGGAGATTGTGAAGGCCATGGCAAAACCAGTTTACACATCTTGATGTAATCCACTGTGGATTTTGAGGTGTGTTTAGAATCATTAGCAACCAAAATTTGCTTAAATTTTTTGATATTGGCATCTCCAAAACCCTTTGTCTATATGTTCATTTGCAAAAGCCTGTTTTTGTTTCGTGGAAGAGGTTTTCCTGCTTTTGTTTGTACAAGCTTTATAGTGAAATTATTTTCAGTTTTCTGGATAGACAACGTGGGGTTTGCTTAGAAGAACCCATGGTGCTGATTGTTGGGGCAAGGAATTAGATGACCCATGGTGCTGATTGTTGGGGCAAGGTCAGATGAGTCTGGGCATTTAAAACCTTAAGATTGACACCACTTGGTCTTTCCAGACGATGATTGAGAACAATCCATGACACTGTCAGGTCTCAGCTTTCCAAAGGGGGCAGTACAAGGTATTAACTCTGCAGGGTTCCCAAACTTTTGCAAACGCCATTTTTTTGTTTTCTGTTATTTTGAAAGTGTAAATGATGGAAATAAAATCTAACTTTTTGTGACATATTATATGAATCTCTAATCTGTCATTTGATGCCTTTTGGAGATTTTTCCATCTTTTCTTGGATTCTTTATGCACATTAATACAACTTTTTACCTGCCCAAACTTTCGAGCCCCACATATTTGGTGGAGGGGGTTTAGGGGTCCTCCCCCAAGAAAATGTTATGTTTTACATTTTAATAATGTGCAATTTCTCATCATTTTGGAGCATTATTATAACCATATCTGTGCCTAAAATAAAATAGAAAATGAAAATAAATAGATAATGAATAAATAAAACTCTAAAAGCTTAAAGAAAAAACATAAGTGGTGCCCAGAACGACTTGGGTGCTGTGCCTAAGCTTTATAATGGTAGAGAAAACGCTGCTCATATTAGAGTGGACATTTATCAGACAAGCATCGTTTCTATGTCTGTATTTACTTGTATGGAGCCTATGTGTGGGTGTTTGTTAAACACAACAGGGATCTCACTGCACCTTTCGCTCTAAATGACTTAAATGCATTCCTCTGATCTTAAGTGACCTGGAACTATATCAAACCCTATGTAATCTGTTCATTTAATTCCATTACACTCAGAACTCCCTGGTATTGCTCAAACTTTTTGTTTTTAACAATGGTCTGGTGTCAAAATCTCTGAGGTACTGTATGTGAGAGTGTTACATACAGTATACTGGATGCAAGTGATAGGTAATGTTGTGTTTGGCCTCATGATGGCACTGCTGTCTCACTGTTAACTATGAATAAATACAGACAAAATTATATATAAGTTTGCTTATTGTCTCAGTAACACCATGGTGCAGCACCTGGGTGTCAGGTAGTGCGGAGCAGTGTTTTCCTTGATATCTGAGGGTTTGGATGACAGTAGCCCTGGAGATGAAGATGTACTTGAGGCTACTGATGAGGAATTTGTTTTGTCCAGCAGAACTGGAGCATGAGAAGACCAATCTAGCTCAGACGATATGAGCTCTGAATGGGATAACCACAAGTACTCCCATGGAAAGCCTTGGCCTTCAGCTGTTGTGGTCATGCTGGAGAAAAAAAATAGGTGCCACATTTCCAGAGGCTAGCAGATGCTCTAAAAGCCTTTGGTTTCCCCAAAAACAGAACCACTTCAGCTGAGGAACTGCTGTCCATCCACACTCGACCACAAAACAGTGGAGCGGTGCCCACAGTGAGCCCAACGATGTTGCATATGATCCCAACCAGGTTCCTGAGATTTATTACTGTGCTGACACACTTGGGTTTTGCCAGTATATGAGAAGGTACTGTAGCCTATGTGTAAGATAGCACAGTACAAACATGAAATATTGCAGGCTATGCGGAAATATGAAGGAATTATTATTATTACAATCGACACCTTTGGTGGTCTCCAAATTTGCCGCTCAGAGAAAATTAGTTTGAAGAATAAAAACATTTTTTTGTCACATCCTGATCCATCATTGTTGCTCTAATGTTTAATTCACAAACATCTGAATACCCCATTGCAATGTGCCTGCAACAAGGCCCCTATTGCTTAAAATCCATCCAGTTCTGACAGGAGCTCTACACTGTTTCCATCGAGTAAGAGAACATGTTTACATCCAGAACAGCAATGCATCCAACCAAAAGAGTGTCCTTAATATATCATTTGATTTTTCAAGCTGTTCTCTGATTTCATTTAGGTCATTTAGAAGGTCAGAAGGATGAAACTAACAATAGAAACATACGCTATTTTGGAGAAGCTACTCAGATTTTGAATAGAACATAACATAAGTCAAAAGAAGACAATCGGTATCAGCTTTAAAAATGTTGATTGGTGCCTCTCTACTGATATACACATTCACATTGATGAGCACCAGAATCATATGTTTCAATACTTTATGTCAGCAGCACTGTTGCTTCTATTCTAGTCTCGCTTTGCCAGACCTTCCTCCACAGCGCGAGGAGGGTCTGGGTAGTCCACACAGCATTCTGGGATGGAAGAAAAACATGCTCTGGCTTATTCGCAATCACAATTATCATGGGCGGCAGTAAGCTCCGCACGGAGCTGCTGAAAAATAGCCTTGGGAAGGAACTTGTTTTGGTGGAATATGTTCAAATGTTGTTTTAGTCCTGTAACAGAAAACTCAGATTGGACAGATAGTCTAGTTAACTGTCTTGATTTACTCTGCAGAGATCTGAGGAGCAGTTAACCGATTTCATTAGTTAATCCTCATAAATCCACCGGAGTTTAAAATTCTAACACAAACAAAAACGGAAGGTAAAAGGCATTGGAGAAAAGACATGCATCAGGCGGAATTTCCTGCAGCACCAGAGCACTCCCAGAAGTGGAACGTTGAGGATATAGACTATTTCTATCTCTACACAACATACTTACAACACCAGGAAAAGGCATTCACTGTAACAGTCAAACATATTACAACGTGTTTTGAAGAAAAAAAAATACATTTTTTGAAAAGTCTTGTTTACTTACCAGCATTGTGTTTGGAACCAGAGGAGCTCTCTTTGTCAACTTTAGGCTTCTTCTTCTTGTGTGATCCAGAGTCAGAGGCAGCCTGTCTCTTTTCTACAGCTGGATTGGATAGAGCTCTTTTCTTGAACAGCTCCCTCTCCCTTAGTAGAGCTGGATCCATCCTGGCTGGCATAACATAAAATATATCAAAAACAGCAATGATTTTAATAAGAGAAAATAGAGAGAGTAATCCATCAGAAATGACTCTCCAAACAGAGCCAAATATTTAAAGACTATGCAGCACCTGAGCACAACATAAACAAAAATAACAAAAACGTCTGGATTTTGACAAAGGACTCCTTGAAGACAGGACACACTGACATTAAATGATCCTAAGCCTTTTGGTGGCCCTAGGGGTCAGGGGCTCCAGGGCATTTTCCCGTTTGGAAATGCAGCTTTGACTTGAACCAGAATAAAACCTTCCTAGCGTTTAGCTTTCTATTTCTGATTTCTACCTTTGTAAAGTAACCACAGTTGTAACGCTAGCGGATCCCAGCAAACACCAGCTAAACTGGGACATGTCAATATTGCTTATTCTACCTGGCTACGCTCAGAATAAAACGTTAGGTTGACAGCTAACGTTAAGTTAGTTAGCTAGCTACAATTAACATTAGCTAGCTCCAAGTAACTAACGTTAGTGAGTCGACATTGTTCTAGCTAAGTTAGCCTGATGTTGTTGCTTTATTGTGATTATGTGAACCCACAAAATAGTTACTTTATTAAACGCTCCTGACTAACGTTACTTAGTTGGTATATTTGGATAACAACATTACGACACAGTCTGACATGTGGTGTGTTAGTTAGCGTTAGCTTGTTGACTTGTAACTAGCCTACTTGGTAAGCATACCTGACACTTTGTTCCTGCTCTCACAGAATTGACGGGTTAGTCCAGGAGGACTAGCTAGCTATCTAATTTCGGCGGATATCTAACAGAAGGAAATGCTTCCTTCAGCAATTCACCGCTTTAACTTCTTCCTTCAACGATAATGTAAGTTAACATTAGCTAACTAACTATACACAGAACATCTCGGTTTTTCTCATACTTTACTCCCGTTGGTGGTTCGATTCGTCGGACATCGACAGTGAATCCTTGGACGACGTCATCACGTATAACAAAAGGAAAAAATACTGTAAATACTGTGCAAAGTTAAGGAGATATCCTTCAAAATGCTCTACCGATTCGACCCAACTAACCATTATCTGCAGAAAATGAAAAAAATCATTCATATCAGCTGTATTTTTTGTGGAGAACTAAATGAAACTGACTGCTCTTGCCAATATACCAAGAAACTACCGAGCATATTATCACATTTTATTGCTGTTCATATTTACCCTCAATTCACATTACTTTGGGAAAATGTATTGTTTGGATTCACTCAATATGATAGAAAGCTTTATTCAGAGTATTACGCGATACATTTAATAATTAATTTAATAATTATTTTACCCACATTTTACTGACATAAGTCGACATTTTTGAAAAAGAAGCCACGCTTTTTGGAGCTGGCTGCCAATATTAAACAATATTTTTATAAGCTTTACAAAATATTAGTTTTAAGTTTTTTTTCCTTCAGTAACCCCCTTAGAACGTAGACTGGTAAAATGTACAGAATATGTTGTTTCCTACTGTATGTCCAGATTCTTCAATAAATCTTGATTTAAAAAAAAGAAAGAATGGGAAATACAACAAAAGGTATACGTTTTACACTGTATAGTGCAACAAAACAATAGCAATTATTGAAAACACATTATTAGAAAAATAAGTGAAAATATATAATGACATGACATATACTGTACCAATCTAATTGAATGTGAATAAATGGTAATGATTAGAACCACCTAAAAAAGAAGATAGCCTATTATAAAGAGGGAGCAGATTTGGAAGGAGTTCATTTTATGTGTTGTTGGTTCATAGTGTGCTTGACTATCACACTTATTATCCGTGAATTTAGTATCCACAAACATTGACAAATGCTGGTTATTGCCAGGGAGTAAGTGGCTCAATGGCGCCACCTAGTGGTTTGTTTGTGACACATACACACACACACACACACACACCCACACACCATGTCCCTCATGCTCTCTTCCATTCCGAACAGTTATACAGCAAATCATGACTTCCAAGGATAATGGAATTTAACAACAAATTGATTGTTGATGTGCTGATACATTAGTCAAGCTCAGATGACCAGTGCACTGCTTTAATGCTGCCTGGTCAGTAATGTTCTGTCTGGCAATGCGAGGCTAGTAATGTTCTTTAGGCCAACTTCACAAACAGGTCTAAGTTTCTGGTTAATAGATAGATAGATAGATAGATAGATAGATAGATAGATAGATAGTAATATAATAATAATTGCAGTGTTACAGCAGCAGAATGTTAATGTTTTTCTTCAGGACCACAGTGCAAAATATTAGAGAACATTTGAAGTCAAATAGTACAAGAAAAGATCTGTGTTTGTTTAAATAAAGTACAAATGTGACATCTGCAGTTTGATTATGTGGAAAGGTAGGGATTGCACTGATGAAAGCCCTGGCATCCACTAAAGGAATGCTTTGGCTTTGCAGTGTTTTGGAGATTTATGTATGGAGGCAAACCCTACATGAGTTTAGATATGAGGCCTTTACAGCACTCCTAAACCCGTTGGTGTCCTCTCGCAGCCTTTCAAATAAAAATTCAACTCCTTAAAGTAATTGATTGTTATTATGTGTCTGTAGTGCAACTTTGGCCATGGCTGAGGCTATAATCTATTCTGCACATTGATCAATACATATGATTCACCCTTAGTTGTCACTATACTTACTGCATTCAAAAATGTGCCATATGGGAGGGTGGAGCTGGTCAAACTTAGGCCATAATGTCCGCACTACAGAAACAGAGTACATGAAACTGAGTACATCAGTTCATCCAACTGAAGCTGGACTTTGCTGACTGAAGACGAAAGGCAACCCCACCAAAGGGTAATCGAGTGAGAGTGAGTGAGATAAGGCTGCAGTATAACCAGGTCACCAAAGCAAATGGAAAGCTAAGTGCCCAAGAGCAGCAGAGTGAGAAATAGAAGATACAGTAGAGCTGGACCATAGCGGTTAGCTGAAACTGTAAGAGGGAGGGCATTTTTCCAAAATCAGTTCTCAAGTCCTGCGCATGCATAAGCTTTCATGCATAGATTAATGGGGATTTAGCATAAAAGATGGTGGTGCATGTTTTCAAGCATTATGCAGTGACTTGTTTTAATGTGAAAGCTCCTTAGATAATTTTCAATTGATTTGTGAGGTGAGGTGGTATGGAACCTTTCATCCATAGTATTTTAGTCGGTGGGCTGTCATAATAAAGCCCTTGAAAAACATGTAAAAAAAATATTTCTCTTAAACATTTTATTAAACATTTTATTAAGTGAACACTCAACCACTCAGCTAATCTGCTTTACCCGTGTTGGTGTTTTTTTGTATGATCAGTATTGATTTTACAGTGACCAAACAACCAGATTCAATCTATTCAGATTCTGATTGGTCAAATCATGATTGGTACAGGGCAGTATGTGACAGCATTCTTTCCATCTATTACAAACCACTGAGAAAAACACAGACAAAATATACGCATTGAGGAAATGATTTTGAGGGCCTTTGAAGAAATCTGAAAGACCTATTTACAAATATATTATGTATAATATGACTTGCACATCTTACCAGTTGTTAAGCAGTCTGCCGGTCTATGAACATCCCTGCCTATGAGGTGTGCTGTGGGATTTAGAAATGGGTAAAATAACAAATAAACAAATTTCGCAGTTGGTAGTAATGTATCCATTCATACACCACACATACAGATACCGTACATGCTCACTGAATTGGTGTTGACAACCCACAGTGAGAGAAAAAAGAAAAGAGTTTGCATTCCTTCAGAGGTGTGACACGGCACCCAGCTCATGAGATCGAGATAAGACAAGATTGTAACACTATTTGAAAGAAAACTTCAAGGAAGAAAAAAGACTGGAAAAAAATAGTTCTTTATTTAATTGAAAGTCACAAAATGAAAAATAAGCACTGAAAGGTTTTGCCACAAACGCAAATGACTGGTTCCTCTCCTGTATAACTAAGAGTTACCGTTACTTATATTCCATATGTACCGTGGAGAGACAGTCTCTTTCATCCGAAAACCAAACTTACAACGTAACCAAGCGCTTTCCGGCAGTAGTTAAGACCAATTGTTTTGTACTTGAATGTGTCAGTGTACAGTCGACAGAGAGAAATAAAGCTTATTTTATTGTTTCACAGTCATTACATTCTAAAGCACAACAAAAATTACCATCAAACTTAATCTCGTGGAACAAAATCTCGTCTCATCTCTACTTTCCTTTGTCCAGACTGAGTGTATGCTGTCTGGTTATCCCTCATTTGTTATAAGAATGTTATCATGTAAACTAAGCAGGGCTCAACAGCTCGCCGATTACTTTTGATGTTCATGATGTGTATACACAGTTTTAAAAGCCTTGCCAGAGGGTTTTATATACTGGACAACACACTGTGGCACATCAAGTCTGTTATTAGCTACTGCATAAGGATATAGAAATTTAAATAGGAGCGTGAGTATATGTCTGTGCAAATGAGTTGGGTATTCTTATCTAGACTCATCTTATCTTATCTAATTTGGTGCTGAGTCCTATTATCAAAAGCCTGAGATGTCGATATTAAAAGAAGTTAGCATGACCTCTGGTGTGTTTGTGTGTGTGTGGGTACATGGACACAAGTCCTTGGATGGGCATATTATTCCAAAATGTATTCTCTGTCCAAATATTGCAGAAAACCCTTTATGTGCAGTTACAGGACATAAAAACAGACATCAGTTCATCCTAACTTCAAGATGTTCTTGCGGATCATAGAAACAAATTAGCATCTCCAACACTCCTAATTAATGATTCAGCAGGCCAGTCAAAGAAGTGAGCCCACATGAATGATTAAATATGTGCTAACCTAATTTAGGGCCTAATCCATAATGAATGAATTACACTGTTTAGTCATTGCAGAGACAGAATGGAAGGGCCAAGGAGAAGATTTAGACATCAGAGAATAGCCAGACTTGTAGAATGACTAATTAATCTGCTTCTGATGGCTCAACCTCACCAGGACTTCAACTGCAGTCACTTTCAAGCCAAAACCACCTGGGCAAGTCAAGGTACTATAACCATTGCCAATTAGACTGACGCTGTCATGGAATGAACTACACTAAATCAGATTATTGTAAGGACTCACATGGTTCTCTGAATTAATCTCTAGAGGTTTAACATGTTGTTTTTCACAGATAAAATTGTGAGAGACGGTTATTTATTAGCGGGTCTCTGCGCGAGAGGAATGTGAGGGAGTTGGTGTATCATGTACTAGAGTAACAGAGTGAGAGAGAGAGAGAGAGAGAGAGAGAGAGAGAGAGAGAGAGAGAGAGAGAGAGAGAGAGAGTCAGCACTGTAATCTAGAGGTGAGGAATCATATCAAAGAGAAGAGAAGAGTGAAATCCTGGAGAGCTGCAGCCAACCAGTGAAAATCCCTGTGGAGGAGAAAATCTCAAAGTGACAGCTTTCAATTACAACAGTATGAGAAATAGTGTGTGTGTGTGTGTGTGTGTGTGTGTGTGTGTGTACTACCTGTCAGCACTTCTGGCTTCACTGACAGTTAGATGTTACAACTTCTGAATTGAAAGTACCTCTTGTACACACACGTCAGTCTTACCCAAACACACATACACACACACACACACACACAAACTTTGTTTCCCCTTTTTCTCTCTGTCTTGTTCACATTTGTCAGTGCTATATTCTCAGGTGTCTGTGTTGAACTGCTGTTGGACCTTAAACCACAGAACAAAGACGCAGGTACTGTACACTGGAACTCAGTGTACTACTGTGCACTGTGTGTAGGTGTATGTAATCTGTGCCCAGGAGAGTTTGAGAGTATGCCATGGATATATATTTTTATTGTAGCCTTTACTTAGGGGAAGCGAAAGTCATTAGTGAACAAAATATGAGCAAGGACCATGATTTATTCACTTATTTGTTAGTTGAATTAATAGAGTCACTGAATAAATGTTGAAATGCAACAGATGTATATCTGGCATCTAGCTCATTTGCAGTATCCCCTGTCCCTAGTTATGAATTATCTGAAGCATCCAAAGTTTATGGACATGTGAATTTTTTGACTCATTACACCCATATCATCCCAAATTCATGTGCATTTTTTTGCTGCTGTAATAGTCTTCATTCTTCTGGGACGGCTTTCCACAAGATTTTGGAACCTGGCTGCAAGGATTTGCTCCCATTAAGCCACAAGTGCATTGAGTTCACGGCGGGTGTTCATCTTCATCTCAAAGGTGTTGGATGGGATCACAGTCAGGGCTCTGTGCTTCCCCTCCAAACTCTGACAATCATTTCTTTATGGACATACTGTAGCTGTGTGCATGGGGCATTGTCATGTTGAAACAGGAAGGAGCCTTCCCCACACCTTTGCTACAAAATTAGAAGCTCTGTTTAAAATATCTATCGTATCCATCTATTCTATAATAATGTTTAAATAGCTTTAAAGATCCAACCATGAGAAACAGCCCATACCAAAATGAAACGTACTGTAGGTATGTGTCATCATACTTTTTGCCACATAGTGTTTTCACCATTACAGTATTCCTATCAGCTTAATTTTTTGTACATGTGATGTATATGTCAATAAAACAGTAATCCAAGGTTATTTATATTTCATTTTTGGTATTAAAGTAGATTGAAGGTGCTATGTATTCATTTTGTAAACAAATGATTAAAATTCATATTCATGCATAATATGAATTATTAGTTATTAAGGCCTATTTTATGGTGCAAACGTTTTTTTTATTTTTGCAAAAAGTGCAAGTGCTAAATGTTATTTCACTGTAATGAGATCCTTTTGTGAGGAGTGATTTTGGAATTAAAGTTTTACAATGACAGTAACCACAAGGTGGCTGTAGAACAGCATTATTTTCTGCTGCGGTGAGTGACTCATCGAACCAGACAACCTACAGCCTATCAGACACACAGAGAAGATAACAACTGCCAAACCTGCTGTGTTGACCCCCAGTCTCAAGGCTGTAGCTTATCTGCTGACCTCTCTGAATGAAAAGCTCACCATGGCTGCAAAAACATCCATATTTACTTGGTAAATATAAATAGAGAAGAAGAATCATGGGAAAAAAAGCCTCTCTAATAGGGGAGACATCGGGGTCTGACATGCTCTCATGCTCTAAACCAGGCCAGCACTCTGTGGCTTTATTTAGACACTTTCTAGTGTGCCCTTTCCTCAAACCTTCCATCAAAAAATCAATGATTTGATTATGACTGATTGGTAAAAAGTGTGGTGGTCAAGCCAGGCAATCCTTTGCTAAATCTGACAATTTAAAAGACAGAAGAACTGTCTCTTAAGGATTTTGAACAAGCTCACTTGCTGTGAGGTGGCTGGTGAGGCATCGTTATGTAAGACAGCACAGATACTCAAGGATGGGGCAGAGAATTTGTTGCTGAGGCTGTTTTTCAACCACTCTGTACTTTGTAGCAGACATAATGTCCCAGAATGAGTCTCATAGGCCTGTGAATGTGAGATGATGAACAGCAAAAATGCATTATTCTGCTGTTTATGTAACTGGAGAAGGGGGATTTCATGAACACAGCAAGGGTTAAATGTTCTCTCTCCCTGTTTGCCTCTGAAACACACACACACACACACACACACACACACACACACACACACACACACACACACACACACACACACACACACACACACACACACACACACACACACACTCACTCATGCTTCCATCACCAACATACCCCTCCATACACACACACATATTTATTAATATACTTGAGTGGACCTTCACTGGGCAAAATGATTCCCTTAGCTTTTTTAACCCAACCTATCCATGCATGTGCACATACATCTGTGTGTGCTGCTATCAGATGCATGTATGCATTTGCTGTGTGGTTGAGTGGGTGGCACCAAAGCGCTACAGGACAGCCAGGTGAGACGAGTGTGTGCTGTCCAAAACCTGCAGGGGCAAGCTGTTCCTGGATCCTGATGTTAATCTGAGTATTGAACTTCTGTAGGGGGGGTGGAGAGGGTGGAGGTCAAAGCTTTAGGGTTTGTGTGTGTGTGTGTGTGTGTGTGTGTGTGTGTGTGATGCTCCTCTTGCCCTTTCCAAATGTCACAGAAGGGCCAACTCCTGAGGAGCTTGCCCATAATGTGGGCTCACACATTGTGTGTGTGTGTGTCATGATAATCTCCACTATTAAGCCCTTCAAACACAACATTTCCAATGATGTTTGTGTGTGTGGACAAGAATGTGTGCGCACTTATCTGTGTGCACAGTCTGTTTGCATGTAACTTTCTCTTCTACATCCCATTCGCTATTCTCTTATTGCATCTTTAATAACCATCGTTCACAGTGCGGTACAGTTCACAGACAAAGTCTTCAAAACAACATATGCTTTCATTGCATACATGTTCTCAAGGGTTTTATAGTTAAGTCTTGATTTGTTATTATTATTTATGAACAACTCTCCTAAAGTTAGAAATAAGAAAGTCAATGCACAATGCTGTCACTTTTTTTTAACATTGTGGCCCTGCCATGAAAAAAAAATTGGCTCACACATGTATAAAAAGATTGTAGACTTGAACATGAACAATCCAGAATCCTGGCTTAGCTTCACGACTCCTCATTTATGTATTCCCTCATACCCATTCCTTACCCATGTGACTAATGTGGGTGAAAACAAAACCGGCATAGCATTTTCCGCCTACAGTCTATCACCAGTCGTCTTAAACTAGTCTTAAGGCAGAAAAAACAATTAGCACAGCCACAGTGTATACTTGAGATTTGTTGACCATCATTGCCAAAGAGAAACAAAAAAGTGTGTTTGTTTAATTCCTTTACAAACTGATTAAGCTACCCAGAATAACAGGTATATTACAACATTGTTTTTTCTTTTCACCACCACTCTAAAATACAATTGTCACTGTATTTAGCCAATATAATAGAATCATTTGAGTTGCACAACAGATCAAACTATATATACCATTAATGCATCCTGATAAAAAGGTGCACATTTATAGCTTTTAGAGCCTAACTCTGCGGGAGACACGGATTGGTGGTGGTACTAATGGTAGGGGGTTGAACAAATAAAGCCAACGTGTTGTTAATAAAACAGTTTCTATGACAATCATAACACAATGGGTTGTCTTACTCATGGGCAAAAAAACATAATGATGGTGTTAGATTTCTGCGAAATACTGTCATTATCAGAGCAACAAAACTTCCAGCACAGTGCAACTGCCATGCACACTACTTATCGAGACACGGCAACTTTTAGGCCCAAATTATAAAATGACTTCACAGTGATGGATTACATCATTAAAGAAACAGACTAACGTTTTATATGTGTATGTTAAAAGCCAAAATACTGTTTCATCTCTTAATCCCTCAGGTACAAAATGGTTAAAGGATGAGGCTTGTTTTTATTGTCAGCTAATCCCATGAAAATGAATTGATCCTACTACTAAGCAATATATATATAATATAAATATAATAATAACCTGTGCCATGGACATCATTTGGGCTTTTTCACAGAAGACATGTTAACACTGCACTGGGTGACATGTTTCATCATTACGATAAACATGGGCACAATAGTTTATTTAGATTCAATCCTACATACACCAACCTGTTGAAAGAAGTCCCAAACAAACAAATACAGTTTGAAATGAAAATTTGTCACCTGGTTTGAAAGAGAAACTTCTTTAGTAGCAACAGTGTTTCCAAGAAATTAAGTGAATATACAATTAACATGAAATACATTTAAAATGATGATACTCAACGTACTTTATTTGTTTTATGCTAAAAATATATGATCTTGTGATACAACATATCTTGTGTCGCGAGTACAATGTACAGCCTTTTATAGGGAAGGATAGGCAACAAAAGCACGTTTATTTCGGTTAGGGAAACATCACAATCGTGATTTAGAAATATAGATTTGCAATCGCTAGTGTGTGTGTGTGTGTGTGTGTGTGTGTGTGTGTGTGTGCGTGTGCATGCGTGCGTGCGTACTGAATTCCCGTTATATCAAACATTACTTTCCAAGCCTCTCTCATAATCCTCCTCCCTTTTTCTTAAGTGTTTCCTGACCACAATGAAAAAAACAATTGAATAATGAAGTACAATCTGATACGTCACATATATCCCCTCTTATCATCTCCACTAATGAGGCAAACGTGATAGGTTGTTTAGGGTGGACACTATACATAATTTGAAGGCCATCCCTTTGGAGAAAAAAGGTATTCTCTATATGTTTAAAGTATATTCAAGAAAGTACATCACCAAAATTATATCCCAGATTCTCATTTGGAATAATAGCTAATAGAATTCCAGCACACTGCAGGCCCCTTTTTACAAACCCAAACCCAAGAATCACTACTACATTTTATCGTTATTCATTCATTAGTTGCACATCCCCATATGTTTGGTCAAATAACAGTTACTACAAGGCCTTGATTACGTACATACTCTCCTGGATGTTGTAAATTTGTAATATATGACAGGAAGACTGAATAATGCTCTGACTGCAACCGAGGCCTGATATTTTAAGCTTTATCTATCAGTAGAACTGAAAAACAAATACTTTTGTCAAATACAGTGATCTCCATTATCCTTTGTTTCTGGATGCTTCATGCTTGTCAAATGCCTCTGTATGTTTTTATTGTCTATATCCCTCTTGTTTGTTGTGTTATCAGTTCCTTTGTTATAATGCTATTTGAACACAACATGAAGAATCATGGTTGCTGTCCTCTTAAAGCTGCATTAAGTGATTTTCTTGGTCAGTTGGGGGCAGCGGAACAAGCTGTAAACACAACATCTAACATTATCAGTTCATAAAGTTGTTGTTAGCAATATTTGCATTCATTTGGAGTAATGTTTCTGTCCACCTGATGAATGTAAGTCCATTATCCACTCTCCTTTTGGTTGTTTCCACCAACGACTAAGAAAATTATCTGTCTCTTTAGCTTTCTAAACGCTCCACAATGTTCCGCAGCTAGTAAATAGTCACTAACTTTCCCTGTTTGTCATTCGGTGCTCAGTGTGCAGTGGCTTCTTGAAAAAGCAAAAGGGTTGTTTGTGGCCTGGTAAGCTAAACAAATAGCCACAGGAAGCCAAAAGCTCTGATATTCTGAGGTAAAATACATAGTTGAGTGATAATTATATGTGAGTTTGTCAATATAAGTGGCACACTTATAATAGACATGGTCATTTGAGCTATCGTAATAAAAATGACAAAACTAAGAGTACAGCCATGCTAGTTGCTCATAATAACTGATGATTGGAGTAGTTTAGAGAAATGTTTGCATTGTTCATCATATTAGTTCATCTTAGCATGTTAGCATGCTATCATTTGCTAATTAACACTACACAAGGTGTGGCAGATGAAAATGTAATTAGTTTTTTATGTTATTATTTGGTCATAAAACAAAGTACTGAACAAATAAAAATGTATTGACCTAATGATGAAAAAATAAACAAATATAATGGCAGTCTATCCAAGATATGTAGACATTTCATTCTAAATAAAAAATGTCAACCTCATGGTGTTGCTGGAGAAAAAGTCAGGGGGTCATCCTAACTGTGCTGTTGCATAATCATCTAAAGTTGGTGTTCTGGCTTTGGAGGCTTGGAGGATCAAGCTCTCTACCATACGGGTGAGATTTAACAGTCATTACGAGGAGATGAATGCCTCTGCCCAGTGTTCCTCCCTCCTCCCACACACCTCCTCCCACATCTCCCTCTTTATTGAAGTTTCGTCAAGCACATGCAGTCACAGATCCTTCAAAAGATGCTGCAATAATTGATCAATCACTGCACACAAGCATGCACACAAGGTCTAAAATATCAATCCACCTAAGTCCCAGCTATCACCAGGCCCTTGCCTTTGCGTCAATAGATGAGAGAGCACACGCACCACAGAGGAGGGTCTAGCTAGTCCACATAGCATTCTGGCATAAGTAAGATGTGCTCCGGTTTATTATTATTTTATTATTTCTTTAAACCAATCACAATCATCTTGGGCAGCGCTAAGAGCCAAACGGAGCCATAGTGCCTCTGCAAAATGGCCTCAGGAAGGAACTTTTTTTGGTGGATCATTCAAATGTTGTTTTAGTCTTGCAAGAGAAAACTCACATTGGACAGATAGTCTAGCTAGCTGTCTCAATTTACCCTGGAGAGATCTCAGGAGCAGAAAGCTGAAGGTGGTGGGCAGGCAGCCAAAATGAGAGACATCTGGTGGCAACTGAACAACCCTGGATGTGAAACATCGTCAATATAGGCTGCTTTAGTAACACAATGATGAAATAATGTTGAGTCCCATATCTGGCAGGTCACAAAATGTTGATATTGAACGTACTTTATTTGTTTTCTGCTCAAAATATTCGATCTTGTGAACATAACTTGTGTAGTTACTACAGCCATATTAAACATTTTTTGATTAAGTTTAGGCAACAAAAACACTTTTATTAAAGGTTAGGGAAACATCACAGTCTTGATTTGGAAATATTGATTTGCTATCTCTAGGAGACAGGGATTGTCAGCAGGAATGAGGCGGCTTGAAACTGAGTGCAGACAGGGTAGGGAGATTGACTAACACATTGCTGTTTGAGTTTTTTCTTTTCATTGGATTTGTGTACAATAAGAAAAATATAAAGAAAGACCACTCCTGTGGTTTAAATGACTCACCACTGAGGTATTTACTGAGAATGACTTTATTCGTAGTAGTAATCCATTGTTACAGTAATATTATGACAGAAATGGCGCAGTTTAACTAAAGCCACTCATAGTTCTGCTTTGGGATAACTCACTCCTGTTTTTGTGAATTCCTCATATGTTCAATTATGGATCATTGTGGGTTTCCCACTTGACCAAGTAGAGTAGATGTCATGGGAACAGTAATGGTCAGTCATTCTTTGTGATTTTTTGTGTGTGTGTGTGTGTGTGTGTGTGTGCAAGCAGAAATGCTTGCAACACTAAGAATGTATGTTCCTGTGAATCTCTTCATTTAGTAAGTGTGGAAGTATTTAGATGATAAATGTAATGTGGTACCTCATGATTTTCATTTGTGATCAATCAGCAAATCAAGAAAATCACTATTATGTTATAAAATGTGTATAGCTCATGTGTTTGTTAGGATCTCTCACCTCACAGCTTGCTCACATACCAGGTGTTTATTTAAGCAAACAAAGCAACTTAAATTCACTTCATTCTTTGTGCATTTAACTTTTTTGTACTGTCTCTCTCCTGTGGAAAAGTTAGCACAACAAATGCTATTATCGCTCTCTGTCTTGCTCTCTCTCACACAGTCTCTCTCTCACACAGTCTCTCTCTCTCTCTCTCTCTCTCCCCCTCTCTCTCTGTCTGGCTTTCTCCATCCATCTCACTCTCCCCGTGCCAGTGTGCTTGGGTTATGCAGCAGTGATATTTCAGTTGTGGTTATTATTAGTTTCTCTTGAGAGTTCCACTTGTAAACAAGTCACACCATTGTCAGGGAAGGAGGTGAAACCAACTGTAAGACATGGGCAGCAGGGATATTTAGCACATTCATGAGAAAATAACCATAGAGAAGACACAGAGATACAAATATTACACCTCACCCAAAATCAGCATTAGCAAAAGTCTGTGGAAGATTTAAAAACAAAGTGGATGTTGTATATGCACCAAGCTGAATATGGTGCTAAAATATGTCTTCAAAACAAAATTAACTTTATTCAATGTAACCTATGGCCTTTATACAGAAAATATTCAGATGTAACCCCCAATGTAATCATGAACAACAGTTACCTTTATTTTGTAATTAAATTATGCCACTTTATGTAACTAGTTACATCTGAACACTATTAGTACATAAGTAAAAGGAATTAAAAATGTAAAAGTCATTTAAAATCCATCTAAAATTCTTTATTTATTTAGAATATAAAGACAGAATAATGAAGTGGAATTATTAATTGGCACATGTAATGACAGTAATTATTTTCTTATTGCACAATGCATATGCAAATTTACGTAATCATGTAATGGCAAAGAAAGGAATTAAAGAAGTAGAAGTAAAGTAGGCGACCTCTTTAAAGAAGGGATTCCAATGACCTTTGAAGAAATCTCTTTAACGTATGACATTTCAAGGAAACATTTTTTTTTTCAATATCTAGTGAGGATCTTTATTTCTTCTTTGCAAAACCAATTAGTCAGGATTCCTTCCTCTCATCCTTAGAAGAAATTTCAACCAAGATTTGCAATGAGAGGGGTGTAACATCAATACATAACTTTGCATCTCAGAAAAAAACAGCAAACTCTAATTTTAAGCTACTCCAATAAAATTGGCTGATGCAGACATACACAACTTCTGTTTAAATTAAACAAATACACAATAATATACTGGACCTTTGTTTTAAATTCAATTAGGCTAAAGGAACATTAATGCATTTATGTGTCTGGGAGTGACAAAATTACTGTAAAACCTTCTGAAGGGAGGTAGTCAATCACACTATATTCATCTTGTCTGTGAACATTCCACTTGATCCTAAGAGGATTTTCCTGCACTTGTATCCAACAAAGAATATAATATGTATTGATTTTGCTATAGTACAGGCAAAAATGAATATAGCTCTCATTTGGAAGAAAATAGGTGTTGGAAATGTAATTGCAATAAAAAAATAATAAAAACATTGTTAAAAAAGAAAGAAAAAGTAATCACTTAATAACTTGTTTCAGTATAAAAATGAATGAATCAATTATAATTAGGCACTGATAAGGCCTATAATTATTTCAGTGCCATAAGGCCTCTATACAAATTGCCCCTGAGGGACATAAAATATATCTTGAATCGCAGTGAATGGAGTCTATCGTGGCCACCTGAAGCACTGATGTCTGGATGGTCAGCTTTAACAGCTGGAGGCTACAGGTCTCTTACTGAGCCACTGTCACAACATGTGGCAGCTGTTATCAAAGACAAAGGTGGTACTGAACACAATCTTTTCCTGGTCACTCAGAGAACAGAGAACTTGTGTGTCTGTGTGTGTGTCTGTGTGTGTGTGTGTGTGTGTTTGTCAATGCACCTACTGTACTGTACTGGGTCTAAAATCAGCATCAGCAGCTGTTTCTATATCCCTTTTAATCTTTTGCAGTAGGATATAGTATGTAACAACACATTTTTTCTTGATAAAACAAAATCTAATTGATGTAATGTGTCTGTAGCCACTTATCATTTTAATGATGATTTAAACTGTTTCATTGAAACTAATTTAATGCATTTAATTAGCTTTTTTATCACACTTTCTTTCACTTTAAGATATACTGTACCTGCATTCAAATACTGCAGGCTGTTCTCATGAACCAAATACTGACATGTAAATGCATAATGTTATTCTAGTAAATATAGGCCCATGTCTCTAGTGTATCTTCAATTGAGGAGTTACTGGCTTTTTTATGCCTTTAGTGAGCTGTTCTGTCTTTGTCACATTTTCACACAAGCTCCTCCATAAGAGACCCTGTGTTATATATTATCATACAACTTGTATCATACATGTTGGACTCAAAATAGGAATGTGTTTCTCTGTAATGCTAGAAAGAAATCTGCATCCTTAGTTTATAATGCTATGTAAACTGATGGATTTATGGCTTAAAGGTGCAGTCTGGCATAAAGCATGTATTCATTGTTGTCTGTCTCATATGTTTATTAAATCTGAAATAGCAAGCAAAAAATGCATATTTTGTTGTAAAGTCTGTTACATTAATGACATTTCATTAATGGCCAATTAAACTAATTGTGAGTGAAATGATACATTATCATTATGTACTTATTTATCTGTGCTACAGCATATTATAAAGTATGTTGTCAAATATTGTAAGTTACATACTTAAGTTATTAGTAACTGCTTATTGAAAATAATAATGATAATGTACAGACCAGTGTGGGAAATTAAATTTACTTTAGGTTTTTCAAAGAGATAACACTTTGTCTGTGAATGCATGCAATGCTAAATCGATTTCTGAACCCAGCTGAGCTGAACACCGCCTCTGTGAATCAGACATATCAAATTCACTTCTGCCATCCAACCTCCTCTCACTCTCTCCTTTTAACTTCTGCTTTTTAATATCACTTTCACTTTCTCTATCTTCACAAATCTTTTAACGGAACCATCTCTCTCACTCTCACACTCACACACTCTCACTGTCTCATTTCCTCACACACCCAGCAATCTTTTCAAAATCACTTCCTTGATTCACATCTTTGCCCTCCCTATTTATGAGCACTTTATTGAGAAGCAGAGAGGTTGCAGAAAAACAGACATAATTGCCTAGGGTGGTAAGTTATTGGAAAATGTATGAATTGCTTTCTTTAGGCAAGAGCTGTGAGAGTGTCAGGAATAAAGAAGGATCCGTAATAACACTGAAGGTCAGGTGCTGGGACACTGGGGGAGTGATGTCTTCATGCTGCAGCCGAATGGGAGATAAATAAACACACATTGTTCTCTCAACCTTTCTGCATATGCAATTTATCAGTGGGGGATTGGGGTCGCCAATATTGTTATTCTTTGGCAGATGGGCTTGGCTGACTAAGGTTACGGCTCCTTTTAATAGGGTCATTCAAGTTTATCTCCACGGTTACAATCAGATACCATAAGGTGGTAGTAAGTTACATTTAGTGAGGATAGGTATGGAAAAAAAGAATATTGCTGAGAGAAGAACACATGTCAGCCTAATAACAACATCACTCTATTGGGTTTCTATCATGTCTGTGCATGGTGTGTATTTTTCGATGTCTCATTTCCAAGCCTAGTTTTCAAGTTTGGAAAAGTGCATCACATACTAACAGTGCGAGAAACTCTTTTAGAGCGCTGTGTCTTTGTCAAGGAGATTCAGGTTGGTGTCACGGTTTCACGTATCCGGACAGTTTTAATAAAGCCTATTCTCCTGCAGTCATTGTCATGTCTACATTTTGGCAGCGACTGCAGCTATAAATGAAAATTGTTATGTTTTTTGTCTCCAGTTCCAGTGAATTCTGCCATGTGGCTTCATGATCAATTGGTAACAGTCACTAAAGTGCAACAACAGTAGGAAAAACCAAGATACATTTCTCTGTGATATTTAATTATTTGTATAACAAAGAGATGTGAGATGAGATATATGAGAATGGGGTCACATTGTTAAAATAATAATAATAATAATGCATCCTTTATTAGTCCCACAAGGGGAAATTACAATTTACACTCTGTTGTTACCTATACCTGCACTAACAATACATGGCCCCGGTCATCCTCTCCTTAATACAGTGCAGTCGCCCTGTCCCATGTGCAGAAAAACACCCCCAAAGCATGATGCTACCACCCCCATGCTTCACAGTAGGGATGGTGTTCTTGGGATTGTACTCATCATTCTTCTTCCTCCAAACATGGTTAGTGCAATTATGACCAAAAAGTTCTATTTTGGTCTCATCTGACCACATGACTTTCTCCCATGACTCCTTTGGATCATCCAAATGGTCATTGGCAAACTTAAGACGGGCCTTGACATGTGCTGGTTTAAGCAGGGGAACCTTCTGTGCCATGCATAATTTCAAACCATGACGTCTTAGTGTATTATAAACAGTAACCTTGGAAACGGTGGTCCCAGCTCTTTTCAGGTCATTGACCAGCTCCTCCCGTGTAGTTCTGGGCTGATTTCTCACCTTTCTTAGGATCATTGAGACCCCACAAGGTGAGATCTTGCATGTAGCCCCAGTCCGAGGGAGATTGACAGTCATGTTTAGCTTCTTCCATTTTCTAATGATTGCAGTGGACCTTTTTCACCAAGCTGCTTGGAAATTTCCCCGTAGCCCTTTCCAGCCTTGTGGAGGTGGACATTTTTGTCTCTAGTGTCTTTGGACAGCTCTTTGGTCTTGGCCATGTTAGTAGTTGGATTCTTACTAATTGTATGGGGTGGACAGGTGTCTTTATGCAGCTAACGACCTCAAACAGGTGCATCTAATTTAGGATAATAAATGGAGTGGAGGTGGACATTTTGAAGGCAGACTAACAGGTCTTTGAGGGTCAGAATTCTAGCTGATAGACAGGTCTTATACTTATTTGCAGCTGTATCATACAAATAAATAGTTAAAAAATCATGCATTGTGATTTCTGGATTTTTTTTTAGATTATGTCTGTCACAGTGGGCATGCACCTACAATGACAATTTCAGACCCCTATATGATTTGTAAGTGGGAGAACTTGCAAAATCGCAGGGTGTTCAAATACTTATTTTCCTCACTGTATAAGTATTTTTGCCTGATACTGTTATTGATATTTTGAGATGTGTTCATCTTTCCCATTATGACCTGTTATAAATACCTTTTACTTTATTTCTGGATTTGTCTATCCTATCTTTCCCTCTAAAAGTAATACCAAACTGTCATTGGTACGTGGTCATTGGTACAGAATTTGAGAGACGATGTCAACAAATGCCACATGCAGAAGTCCCTCCACCACTCAACCTGATGCAAGGCACCGTGTCTCTCTGTGTTGCTGCTGCTCTACCTGTCCAAAACTAATGTTAGTTTGTTCGGTAGAGAGACAGTAGAGAGATTGCCTGAAATGAGGGGAAAGGAATTTGAACTATGAAGGCTGCCATTACATTATCAGCATCTTAGTGCATCTTTTAAGTAACTTAAATGTTTCTGAAACTGTATAATTTTTCATCTGATGATCATAAATTACCTGCAACAGCAAACAAGACTAACAGTGAAAAGAACGCTATTTTTATATAATTTTTATTAATGCGCCTGTGTCAGATTATTCCAGCAAAGACACAAAATGATCAAGAACGGCTCTACAGAGCACACATTCGGGCGGGTCACAAATTTTGGTGAAACACCAGAAAAGCCTGTGTTAGTGAGTATCTAGCCAGGTAAAAGGTGGCAGGGTCATCACCTAACAAAAAGGAAATTAAACAAAGAACATCTATTTCATTCTTAAAATAACTTTACAATGCGTGATGTGGTTGTAGTCAGTAGTCAACATTAAATTACGCCCCCTTCCATTTACTTGTGTAAAGCGTCCCTGGGTTTCATGAAATGCTCAATATAAATATGTTATTATTATCATTATTATTATTATTATTATGTTAGTTGCTACAATAAACTCTTAATGCTCTGGCTTTTCACCCAGTGACAGTGATATCTGGTTTAGCTCACGATATATCCAGGATAAGATACCATATGCAACACTTTAAAGGCAACGATGCATCTGTAACATATTCTCTCATCATAAATGAATGATTTTCTGTCTGATCAAAATATTCATCGCAACTATATGAACTCCCGGTAGTGCTTTCTTGTTAATACAGTGGTTAATACGGCACCTTAAGACAAATCCTTTACGACAAAAGGTGTGGTAAAAACACTACGGTGTTTTTCCAAAGTGGCTGCTAGAATTAAACTGAAAGTTACAAATAGTTAAACCTCATGGCCACCATAACACTCTAGTCCGGATTCAGCTAATGTTTTATCAAATTCAATGATATCATGACAAGATCTCTTTTTCCTCGCAGTAAGGACAATGAGCCAAGCCTAAATAACTTTCACTGGAAATAAAACAGCAATGTCCTACAATGTCCCGCTCGTGTGTTTGTGTGTCAAAGGATGGGATTTATATGGACTGAAGCCTATCATAATTACAAGCCTTCCAGACAGCCCCAAAACCACAAATGCAAAACTCTTCTGATAGGTTGACTTCTTTAAATCAAGCTATATGCAAATGACCCCTTGTGCCTTCTCTGCCTGATCCCCCAGCCGTACAAGATCTGAAATCATTCGCACATAAAGAAATGCAGCAACACCTCAGTGTACATTCATCTACACATATACAGACATTCAAAATGCCTTCAAGAGTTTCTCATTGGGAAACTGGAACAAACTGTTCTGACAGAAAAAAGAAAAACGTTTGTGCTCAGAGAGCAAAGCTAACTGTTTGGCAGCAAACGAAGTGAACGGGCAGGCTACCGTGTGCTCTAGAGTGGCTACACACACACACACACACGTATGTGTTATAAAGTAGCAGGTTGTTGTGGCAGATGTAAAATGGATGACATCTGGCTGTAGCAAGGTTCTTTCTCTGTGTTCATGTTTGTCCTATTACCCTGAGAAATGAAGGGAGACAAAATTTGGCATGACTTCTAGAGGTCCAGAGCTAAACGAAATCCCTGTCATGGGAGAATGTATAACAATATTACCTGAAGAAAAATAGTTACCCAACATGTGGAAAATGAGCAAGAAAAGTTAAAAGGCAGAACAGCTGAAAATAATGTGTTCAGGAATGAAGAATAAAAAATATGAAAGAAATGAAGGTAGATGGGAATTAGGAGGAAAGGAGAGGACAGGAGGAAGGAAGAAAATATAGGAAGGTACTGTAAGCGGAAAAGGGAAGAAAAGAGAAACACAGCTGAGCAAAGGATTTCTTTTTTTTAAATCTTATTTTCTCTCACTTTCATTTAATCTCTTGTTCTATTTCTCTTCCCCACTGCTGCTCTCATGGGAACCAAGTTGTGAGGTGCTGCAAGTGTTTATGACTGTGTGTGTGTGTGTGTGTGTGTGTGTGTGTGTGTGTGTGTGTGTGTGTGTGTGTGTGTGTGTGTGTAAGACAGACAAAGAGAAAGTGTAACACAACTCAACCTCAGGGATTTGTCAGGGGAAACAACACACAGTGAATTCCACTTAAAGTGCAAGTGAATACACACTCATATTTGTAGACTATTGTGAAGGATACAATGTGTGTGTTTTAATATGCCAATACTATTTAAACGCAATAACATAAGTGAGACAATAATTTTATTTAATACCGGTGTCATGTTATGCAGGAAGAAGCTTCATTTGGGAAACAAAGAATCTATTTTTACCAGCTGAGATCAGTTGTTTTTTTTAACCAGGGCAGCAGTTTTCAGATTACATTATGTGCTTACATAATTGCAAAAGGGTTCTCCAATGTTTTTCTAGTTAGGTTTTTAAAATAATATCAGATTAGTAAACAGAATGTGCCTTTATAACATTGGATGAATGGTTGCTAATAATGGGCAATGTACAGTAGATATTGCATTAAAGATCAGCCTCCCATTCAGATCAGCTGGTATTCTGTCTATAATGGAGTGGTATAGACATTTGTAAGTGACCCCAAACTTTTGACCAGTGGTGTAAATACTTATACAGATAAACAATTTGTCCTTAAAAAACAAACAAAACAACCCTGTTTTTATTTTGTATTCTTTTTTCTTTCTATTGATACCTCTCTTTCAGAACTTTACAAGGTGCAGCGTGGGTGCTGCTTCTCTTTCTCTCCCCATCACTTTTCCTGCCTCCTTCTACTCATTATTCCTCTTTTTTTATCACACACCTCAGTCCAGTCACTACTGCCTTCAAGTTCCACAGGGGGTCTTCACAGAGGTTTAGTGTTCTGAAAAAAAATGGTTGTAATGAGCTGCCTTAAAACATCAAAGATGTGACATTGACCATATAGTAATTGGTAGGGTATATGTTGGGTCAGTCTATTATTGTCTGTAATGGGAGCACACTTTCTCTGTTATAGAGGAGATTTGTGCTGAGCTGGGTTGTGGCTTTTCAGTGCTGCCAGACTGCATACAGCAGTAAAAAGATACTGGCTGCAGATTACTTCTCATGACCATTTGCTACTTTATTACTCTTGTTGACTTGATGACACTCCAAACAGTCATTCAAAGATGATGGTCTGGATTTGATTGGAAAAAATGTTTAATTGTCATAAACTTCGTAAACTCGAAACTTTGTAAATAAAAGTCGGTCAACACAGAAATGATCTTGGAATGTAAGAAAATATTTTGTGGTCCATATTTCCTATTACAGTATTTTTGTTTTTGTTTCAAGTCTCTCTGTTATTCATAATTATTATGTTACAATAGTTTTTCTTTTGTTGTTTTTGTGGTTTTTGTGAAATAGCACATTTTTAGGGGTGATTTTAGTCTTACTAGTTGTCCAGTAAAGATTTGTCAACTGCCTTTTTTCACTTCACCTTGTGTGCTTGCTGCTTTTACAGATTTTCTTTCTTTTGCAAAATTGTAGAATGACAAAACTAAACTTTGCTAAAATACTGTATATGACTATTTACATGAACATTAGGTCACATATAGTCACTTATAATTGTATATGCGCAAAATGCAATGAGTAAGCCTTGCAGATCAAACTAGTTTGCATTCCTTTGCTATTTAATCATATTACTCTCAAATGCAAATATACATATGTTCATTGTGTAAATACTTACTTGCAAAATAGAGCAACAATCAACCAACAATCACAATAGGCTTTTGACACATATATTAGATACATAATAGTTGTGTCGTATTGTTGTGAAAGTTGTCCAACTTAGGCAAGAGAGGATATCAGGTGTGATGTCAATAAAATGTTGTGGCCAGACAGAGAGGAGAGATTGGAAGACCCGAGATGTTGATACAATTGCATTTTATTATTGTACAGTAGTTTGTGATCATTTGTACAAGCTTTCTTTAAGTATTTGACTGGTGTGTCTATACAATGAGAAATAAATGTTTTGTTGAAAGTAGCGTGTGGCATGGCTGACATCAATACTATGTAACTCCACTGGGATTTGATCCATGTTCACCATGTTCATCTGAGATTCTGGAGGCGGTGTGCTTCACCGCAAGATTATCTTCAGTGGTGATACACACATCCAGAGAGAGAAAATAAAGCAAGCTGATGGAGGGCTCTGCAGAAAATGTACCTTATTTTAATACATTTACACATGTTGTAACATTCACAACATTTTCACCTCTCACAGACCAGCTTAGAGTTAACACAAAGATTTGGTGGTGTACGTCCTTGTCCCCATAGCGTTCAAGCAGCTTCTGGTCAACTACCATAACTGGTGTTTGTCAGAACAAATACAAAGCACTAGATTTATGTATCAGCTGAAAGTGCTTGAACCCAGCTATAATTTATGTGTTCATGTTTTTGCTATAAAGTTGGAGAAATACAAACATTTGCCTTTGGTTTTCTTTTAGATTACTATCCGACCATATGCACATGCTTGGGTGCCGTAATAAAATAAATAGAAACAGACCAGTTTTCAATTGCAATCCTTTGTTTTCTCAGCTGTACTTAAAGTCCCTGGCACACCAACCCGACAGCTGACTTCCCACCCCCAGTTGGCCAAAAAAAGTGCCTCGGAACACATCGAAGCGATGCCGACTGCTGACAGCAGCTGATCGGACAAACAAGTCACATGGGTCTGGTTTCTCAGAAAATACAAAGCCAGACTGTCATGACGGGTTGTACAATCTCATGTTCTACTAAAATAATTCACTGAAATGTGTTTCTGAAAACATTTTAATCAAGAAATAGGCCATGCAGTTGCTGAATCTGTCTTTATTTCAGATCAACAAAGGTTAGTTTAAAAGATTTTCGTCAAATTTTGAGAGACTCTAGTCACGCTCATCCCGCTTGCCATTTCCGGGTTAGCACTCCACCAATGAGATTAGTCATTTGAGTCCAACTGCGCATGTCAGGTCAGCGAAAATGAAGGCCGCCAGCCCTTCCGACGGATGATGGCACGGAACACACCAAACAGATTTGAGTCACCGATTATCGGGTTGTTGTGTCAGGGCCTTAAAATTTACCAAACTGTGACCCCAAAGCTGCAGTATCAGACCGTGAATTTTGTGTAGTATTCACATTAGATAGATAGATAGATAGATAGATAGATAGATAGATAGATAGATAGATAGATAGATAGATAGATAGATAGATAGATAGAGGAAAATTACATTATTGGTGTAAGGTTCTCATGTGACAGATGGGATGAGTGGGTGTTAATATCTCAGTAAGTGCTGGTTTCTTTATGTATGCATGTTCTGTAGGCATTCTCTCTCTCTCTTTCTCTCTTTCTCACTATGTTCTATCATCCCTCCTCTCTTTAACTATGTAGTAATTGTGTTGTAGTACAGATAATAGGAGAGTGGTTCTACGTGGGTATTTACAGTAAGATGGATGGATATAAACGATGGACCAGAATCTGAAAACATTTTAATCAAGAATCAAGATAGAGTAAAAAAGATATTTATAAAAGATAGAGTAAAAGAGATATTTGTGCAAAGCCACAAAGGTTATACTGAATTCCGTGTGCACATATATGAGCATGCACTTGTGTGTGGTCTCTTTATAATGGAACAATGTTCATGCAGCATTTTCACACCTTTAATTAAATTAAGATATTAACAGAGTATGAAAATCAACTCATTATAATCCCCATTAATTCTAGGGAAGCTTTTAGTGCACCATTTCTCTATTATTTTGACATATATACTGCTGGTCACGGAGTTTCCATGTCCCCAAATTAGTTTTCACATAATTGTTTACATTTGAGTAAGTTTTTTATTTCATGTAGGGTATTCTGTACTTCTATACTTACCTAGACTACTAAGCTTCAGTAACATCCCAAAATGATCCCTTTCAGAATTTTATCTTGTTCAGTATAAATTAAAGAGTCTAGAAGAGCAGTAAGGGAGAGCTGGGATGATTGAAACACGGGATGGAGGAAACACTGAGATTTCCTTGAAAACCAGTAAAAAAAAAATCGCCCCTTTCAAGTGGAACGATTGAAACAAAGCACCGTTCAGTCAATTTTTACTTAAACCATTCTATATTTGTACTGAATAATACATGATACTAAGACAACACATCTGTGAGTTGTTGATCACAACAAAAGACAATATATCTGTAACCTTATCTTAAAAAACGATGTTTATCTGAAAAGTGTTTCAACTGTCCTGGTTCTCCCCTGAGCTGCAAGCTTAATTCCTGCTGTTGTGTTTTTGTTGGGTCACCCCCATCCCTGTCTCTGTGTTGTTCATTTTGGTCCTGGGACACTTTCCTATGTCCCGATGTATTGTTTGTTTAACAATACACTGGGACATAAGAAAGCGTAACATTTGATCACAAAAAAAACTGTCCTGGCTCTCCCCTATCAGTAAATATAGTTTATGTGTGTGAGAAGCCAGCAGTTAGTCTCTTACTAGCTCGGCTGGAGGAGTACTCCGGTGTGCATGCTCTATGGACCCAAAAAGAAGCCTGAAATTTTGTATGTATTTTGACAACAAATTTGGAGGACGTGTTGTAATATTGTTTTTTGGTGCCACTTAATCAGATCTTCATCAATTTGTAAAAATTAAATAAAATAAATGAACCTATATGGGGTATTTCTGGTAAGAACAGCAGGTTGGCAGTATTTCAGTTCATGTTAAGCTTGCGGTTTGAAACAAAACTGGACCCACAAGGCAGACAAGTCTAGTTAAACGGTTTATTTCAAAAAATGAGAGAACACAAGGGAAGATGGGAGTTGAGACAGACGGTCAGGAGTAGATGGCAATCAGTGCTGAGGGTTTTCAGGTGGTTGAATGAACATGCAGGTGAATGGATTCACAGTGGCCACGCCTAGCCTCACACAGGAACACAGACTAACAAATCCTAACAGTTTATCCTTTTTCTATGTATAGAAGTTAAATGTTAGGTTTTTTTTAAATGCGTATGTACCTGCTGCTATCCATGATGTCTGTAGGCATGACTCCTTCAGGCCTGAGGTGTTGTTTTCTGTGTGTTGGTGGACTCTCCAACTTGGAGCGTGATATAACATGAATATGTGGGCAGACAACAGTGTCTGGTGTTGGCAGAAGTCTGAATTCAAATGCCTTTTGCATTGTACTGGCCACCTGTACTGTGTGCCTACTTATGCTATGTGTGGCAAAAACTTCTAATGGGCTATAAGCTCTCTTTGATTGGGGGGGCTGCATTCCAGCTACTTGGGTGCACAATGTAAACAGGTACTGTATGTCAGAGTAAGTAGTAAGTAAGTAATATCTAAGAGCCAATTAAAATATTTGAAATTAAATTTCAAAAAATCTTTAAGCAGGATATGTTGATTATACAGTAGTCTGCACTGTCCAAAACATATGACTCTTACATGGAGCCATTATGAATGTTACCAACAGAGATTTGCATAGGACCAGACCAGTTATTTTAGAAAGAAATCACTTCCTGCATGTGGCACCAGAAACATGTCACGCCTGCCCATTTTAGCTTGGCATGTCTTAGATAGGAGGCTTTGCCATCCAAGGTCATACCACTTGAGTGTAAATAACAATAATACAAACATTTCAATATCGTGGGTTGAGGTCAGTGGAGGCAAGGTATATGTGGAATATTTTTGGTTGTGTTTTAAAACACTCCCTTTTGCTCACATAGTGTGCATATTTACTTTCCATATTTGCAATCTAAAGAGTTGTGCTATTTATATTCAGTCTCACTGAATAGCTACATCTGGGTCTTCCATACACATTTTCTAGTGATATTTACTGTTCTAAGTGGCATTTTTTATCAGTGATACTAAAGTGTACATATATACCTTATCATAATGTAAAAAATATATAAAACCAGTTTCATACATGCCATTTGTACAGAATCCTGGCATTTCCTGATCCACAGTAATATTACTGGAGTGACTATTTCTTGAAAATCCAGACCAGTGTTGAAAACTACTTTGGCAGCATTTACAATGAAATAGCTCTTTGAGTGTACACTCAAAGGGAACCTTTCAATATTGTTCATAGAGAATTTAGAGCCATTAAAGCCAATCCACAGCTTCTTAAAATGTCAATATGTTAGTTCTCCTGCTCTCTGTAATTCGTAAAGCAGTTTGGATTTTTAATGCTGTGTTCCAATCTCTTTTTTTCTCTGTGGATTCATTCGAAAAAAGATGGGCAGTTTGGGAGTTAATGGGCAAAGACAGGATAAAGAAGAGGATAGACAACATGAGGGACAGAGTTTGATCAAGCAAGGAGGAGGATATCTGGGATTATAAAAAGAGATGGGATTAAAAAGGAGAAGATGCTGTGTTGTGAGTGGATGGAAGATGAGAGAAGTGGGCTCGATGCAAAGGTTTTTTCTGCCTGTCTCCCACCAGCGGTGAGCAGATGTTGGACCCACAGGCCTCCACCAGCATGGAGCCACTAAAGCTGGCACTGTAGCTAACACACAAAAAACGCACATTCTCATACACATGCATGCTCGGATATACACACACCAGAGCAGTAAACCATTTCTATTCCACTCTATTGTATAACGAGGTCAAAGAGTTGGGTGGATGTGCAGTGAGGTAAGATGAAAACAATGTCAAATACATTGAACATCTTAGTTCATACACAGTTGGTTGTGGGTTAAAGGTGCAATGGTTATTATATTGTCTTTTTAAGTTTGTTTCTTGTCCCCTGGCCTCCATAGGCATGTATATGAATTTGAATTATGATTAAACTACAAGGTTCAAATTACATTCTGCATTAGTTACAAAGCAAAATGAGTTCATGTTTTCATAATGTAACCCATGACATGCTGTAAAACAATCTGTATTCTATAAAATCCAAACCTAGGGAACACAATGAGGTTCTCATTCCTCTTGATGATCAAATTTTTATTTTTGGATTTTTTGATAATAAAATGCATCATGAAGCTTAAATACAAGAATTTACACAGCATACATAGCAACAACTTTGTCCTCTACCTTAGGTAATATCCATAAGAACATGAGGATAAAACACACACACACACACACACACACACACACATGAATGCCTGGGTCGATGAACATGTGGCGGGAGATGATAGACCACCAAGAGTGTATGATAAATATTTGAAGCTTAGTGCAGCAGATCTGTAAGCCATCAATCAATCTGTAGATTCCATGGTGATACTGTGTTTATGAAGCTATTTGTGTGTGTGTGTGTGTGTGTGTGTGTGTGTGTGTTAGTGTTGTGGAAGCATGTCAATGTTTGTATGTGGAGCTAGTGTCTCAATGTCTTTGTGCAGTATACTACTGTATGTGTGAGATAGTGTGGGATAAATAGTATTATTTTGTTACATTACAATATGAACAGCATGAGCATTATGAACAGTTCTGGAATAGGGAATGAGAATGATGAATAAATAACAAGGGAGATATGAGAATGAGAATGGTAAGTAAATACTAAATAAGTGTAATAATAAGTGGAACCAGAAAACAGGGTAAGAACTCAGCTGTTCATCAGAGTGATGGCTTGTGGATAGAAACTGTTCCTGAGTCTGTTGGTTTTGTACAGTGCTCTGTAGCGCCTACCAGAGGGGAGAAGCTGGAACAGGTTGTGTCTGGGATGAGATGGGTCTGCAGTGATGTTTTCTGCCCATTTCCTGACTCTGGAAGAGTATAAGTCATGAACAGAGGGCAGGTTGGCACCAATGATCTTTTCTGCAGTCCTAACTGTCCGTTGTTTGTCCGTTGTCCGTTTGTTGATCGTTGCTCCAGTCACACTGGTGAAACACTCGAGTGTTCTATGGTTAATGTTGATGTACCTCTTTATGTTTCTCCCCCGCAGTTATCACCTCCACTCTTATTTTCAGTCTCCGGTCAGCTGGCTTCTCCTCTCGGTCCCCCTCCCATGGCCCCTGCTTAAGCATGTCTCCGTCTCCGCTCCCAGCTTCAGTGTCTTCCTCTCGGCTCCACGCTCCTGGCTCTCCCACGCTTTCCCCGAGTATCCATACCCTCGAGACTCCCCAAGCTACCCGTCTCTGTCCCTGGCGTCTGCCTCCCCACTTCACCTCACCTTTCAGTCACTAGATTTGTTTGCATTCCTTGGAGTCTTGCATTTGAGTCTTTTTCTGTTCTTAGCGTAACATATTTGTTATTCATATGACCCCCCCACAGAGTTTAGTTTATTGTCCATTCATTATTTTTGTACATTTGTACATTATTGTTGTTTTTACAGCTAAGAAAAACAATCTTTAGGGACGGGTAAATGGCAGAGAGACCCTAACCTCAAAATTCCACCATGCAAGGAAGTGACGCGTTACGGCTGTGCCACCGTTTTGTTCTGTTTTACGCAAGCCCCCAAATACAGCACTCAGCCACTCTTTTGATTTTTTTTTCCAGTGGTCACTGTAATGGAGAAAACCCCTAAACTCAGAAAGGGTTTTAAACATAGACCACTATTGCAAAAGAGACATTTTTAAACTGCTGCTAAGACACCTCCACCTGCAAACAAAGTTATGACACAGAATTTTTAATCCATGGACTTTTTATATTTAAAAAACTTCCCTCCAGCCAAGAAAAGCGATTTAAAGACCTGTGATGTCACCACAAAGTAAAGTCTAGGGGCCGAGCAGGACAGACACTCAGCGTTCACATATCACAGAAGTTAACCCGGAAGCTTAGAATCTTTTTTGGTGGATGTGCCACTGAGCAACTCTCATAGGAATGAACGGGGGCTCCACCATTAATGTTGCATCCAGGTCTTATAATACAGCCATGGTCCGGCACCATGCACTATACCACACCATGTCATGGCTGGTGGAAAAACCAGCATTGTCTTGAATGGTTGTGATTGCTGGTGCTGTCCAGGAGGAAAAGACTTGACACCATGGATACTGTAGTCCAGCTTTGACCTTACTCTACCCCAGCGCTGCGGAGGAGTGTCTGGCTAGTCCACACAGCATTCCAGGATGATGATGATGAAAAAACATGCTCTGGTTTATTGGCATTTATTTGAACCAATCCCAATCGTCTTGGGCGGTGGTAGGCACCGGCAAAAGCCGCAGTGCAGCTGCAAAATATTTAGAAGATGTTTTAGTCTTGCAACAGAAAATTCAGATTGGACATATTGTCTAGCTAGCTGTCTGGATTTACCTTGCAGAGATCTAAGAAAAGGTTAACCATAGTCCTCACAAATTGACCAGAGTTTAAAATGCTAATGCAAAGGAAGCCCAAGACAACAGATATCCGGCCTAAATGAGTGAAATCCGGCGGACTTTCCGACGGCACTGGAGCAATCCCGGAAGTGGAACGTTGAGGATAGACTATAGATACTGTATCCGTACCAAAGTTCATGGCAAATCCATCCAATAGTTGTGGAAAAATAAGGAGATCACCAAAGTCAGTAGGCTCATCCTCAGGGGGCCATTAATGTCTTCACAACATTTTATGGCAATCAATCCTATAGTTGTGAGACAGATTGACAGGATGCCATGTCCCTCCCTTGAGCCACACCGCTAGCGTGGCTAAAAAGGGAACAAACCTTAGGGGAGACCATTAAAAGAGAGATCCGCTGTCAGACAGCAATATGAACCATAGATAGTTAAAAGACCATTAAAAAAATAATTTACATAATGTTGTGGCAGTACAAATAGGACAAGGCGACATCACAGAAGCAACATATTCATCTACCCATATTACACAGATATGTCAATGAAGATATTAATAATAGAAGAACCCAGACATGTTGCATGTGGAGTAGCTTTGTAGGTAGAGTGACTTCTTATTTCAACCTTGCACCTGTTTCTTGTTGTTATTCAGCCCAATCTACTCAGATGGATACAACAGGATGACTATTGGTATTAGAACCAGCCGTCTGAATTCATTCATTCAGTATTGGCACTCAGCCCAGCAGTCTGCTGCCCCTGACCTGATGAGCTGAGACGGCTGTCTGTCCAGATGAAAGCTGGGATCCTTGGTTGGATTTGTTCTGATGACGGTGCAATCCCCAGATTGTCATCCTGTGCTAGGCGCTGTGATTGGGGCATGGCTGAGGGACTGTGTGTGAGTGTGTAAGTGTGTGTGTGTGTGTGTGTGTGTGTGTGTGTGTGTGTGTATTTGTATTTGTGTAGGTGTATGTGTGTGTCTCCTCTGGTGTGACTGTGAGTTTGTTTGACCTGAAAGTAAAACCTTTGACCCATATTTCCCCTGAGGATTCCTCTGGTTTCTTCTTCCTTTTTGGTGTTTCACTTCTTTTTCATTCTTGTATTTTCCCAAAGAAAGGCTTGACTTGTGGTAGCAGTAGACTAGAAAACAAGAGACTGACTTGGAATTACATTCAAAACAGATTTCTGAGCTCAGATATTTTTAATTTATTTTTTTAAAATGGTTTGCACCACAAATGAACACATTAAGAAACAAAAGAAAAGTTAAAACTAAAAGTGGAGAAAGTAATGGATAAATAACAGATAATCATCTATTATTCCAAAATCCAAAAATTCAAACATTGTATGCATCAAATATAGAGGTTATAATATAATATTATTAATATAATATCAGGTTACATTAATTAAAAGTGGATCATTTCATTCTGCATGATTTTAGTGCCTTAGCTCATGCTATATAAAAATCAATTTTCATAACAATCCAGTTAATAAAGTGCATCTCTAAGTTTTTGTGTACTTCCTGACTGTATGCTTCTATAAGCCTTAAATAATAAAGATAACATCTTCGGAACTGGCATAGGCACAGCAGTAAGCTGACAATTTGCATACCTTGAGGCCTGTTGCCGGAGGTTTTAATTAAAAATTTTTTTCCAATGATATTCTTCTTAACCCTTGTAAATGTAAATGTGCTGTATCTCTGAACGACTACTCAAAGCGCTTTTACATAGTACAGGAACCATTCACCATTCACACACTGTGGCCGAGGCTGCCGTACAAGGTGCCACCTGATCAGATATCATCAGATAAACATGCACACACATTCACACTCTGATGACACAGCATCGGGGGCAACACGGGGTTCAGTGTCTTGCCCAAGGACACTTCGACATGGGACTGCAGGGCCGGGGATTGAACCACCAACCTTCCAATTGGCAGGCAACCGCTCTACCACTGAGCCACAGCCGCCCCAGACCTTGTGTTGTCTTTCCTTCAGAATTGAAAATCAACACTTTGTTGAGTGTTTTTAACTTTTTCTTACATTTTTCTTACATTTTTGTCCCTTTTTCAACACTTTTTATAATGTTTGTCACTTTTCTTGACATTTAACACTACGTAACACTAATTTATTAACTTTAGTTTTACAGTTATTTTTGGAATTTATGGTCAATAAACCTAATTTTTAGGAATTTATATCTAATGTTTGAGTTAGAAAAGCAGAAATTAGGAATTATTTAGACTCAAATTAAAGGAATGTATGTTGATGGATAATCACAGACTGGAATATGTCAACTTTCACTCTATACTATTTGAAAACCACTTCAATGTTTTTCTCCAAATGCTATAAAATTGAATAAGACCCCCCAAAATATATGAAAGTGTAGATTTGTACTTTCCAAAAGAGCGTTGTGTGGAATCAATGATGTTATTCTGGGTCAATTTGACCCGAGGACAACACAAGGGTTAAACTGAATTCCCTTCTTGTTTTATGTCAATTCTTCCACCCATGTAGCTTTGTTTACTTGCCACCAACACAATGTTTGGAGCCAAAGTCCTGAACATTTTCATGTAAAACTTAAGCACTGTAATTCATATGATTTACACTGTTTTTTTTGCTGTGTATGAACATGGCTGGAGGTGGTCGGGGAGGATGAGTGGGCGCTAACATACAGGACTTTAAAGCTAGGGAGCGGACTTTGTTTTCCGCGGGGGAAACTGAAGACTTTCACCCAGGAAATGCGTGTAACCATAATCTGACCGGCAGCTCGCGGTACTCTGTACTCAGCCCACCGTCATCTATTCTGGGTTAACTGAACCACCAACTAACACAGACCTGATGGAGCACCACGGCCGGCAGCTTGCAGTGCTGTGTACCCGGCTCACAGTCACTTATTCTGGGGTAACTAGACCACATCTACTACTGCTGACCTGATGGAGCACCATGCAGAGCACCATGCGGCCGTAGTCGGTGGCACAAAGTTCTGTAGCGGAACTGCAGCTCTGTAGCACCAAGCTCTGTAGCCGATGTCGCGTGACTAGGGTTACCATCCATTCCTTAAGATACAGAATTGTCCCATGTTTCCAAAGAAATTAGTGTCTCGTTTTTCTTTTTTTTGTTCATGTAGAAGCCACAAGTCCATATGAAATCAACATTGTTTTAAGTAAATATCTTTGGCGTCCCTTATTTTTCTGCATTAAAGGTGGCAACACTACACCTGATCACTCAAAGGTCTCTTAGTTTTCGTATAGTATTAAACGTTTTTGTGTGAATGCATTTTCCTACGATATCATACAAACCACTTCATGAGAATGCATTGAAAATTGTTATCCAATAAATCAATCGTCGCCTGTCCTTGAGAGTCTCAGTCAGGAGATCAAAAATCTCTAATATTGTTCCTCAACATACAGCGGTAGCCTACCATTTGTACAAAGTTATCCTCAATCAAAGGTTGAGGTACCCTTGTAGATCTGAGGGTTAACAGTGCACGTGTGCGTGCATCAGAACGAGGGGTAATTGAGGATGGCTTCATCTCTGATTTTTGATAAGGGGACTAATTGTGCATGTGGTTGCTGTGCAAACCTTTGTTTGAACATAATACATAGTACAAGGATCTTCATTCCTCCACACATGACACATACTGTATATCTCTCTCTGTCTATCTGTCATATGAGAGTACTTCTTGCATCAGTGATTTGAAAAGAGGCAGGAGATACATAATGAAGAGTCCTTGGCTGCTACAACAAAAAGCCATCTCTTTAATCTTTTTCCTTCCTGCAAGGCTGGCATATCTACCAACGCATAGTGTCAGGGTGTGAGTTGGGCCAGATGTCAGGAGGATATTGAACAAGTGCAAAAAAGGCAGCAGTTCATCAGACACACGAATATGGATGTAGGGACATACACAATATAACCCACATTCACCCACTTATCTTCCTAGGTGACCAACATTCATGCTGAGAGCGTGTTGGTAAATTGTTAATATTGTGAGGTGCATTGCGTCTTATACATTTAAATGGTTCTTAAATTACATTTTAAATTTAGATGAGCTGTTTCAGGTAGCTGACAAATGTGTTGTCCTGTTCACTGAGGGAGGGCTTGGGGCATCTAGTTCCTACAGAGGCAGTTTAGTAAGGACCAAGCACCAAGTGTGTGTGTGTGTGTGTGTGTGTGTGTGTGTGTGTGTGTGTGTGTGTGTGTGTGTGCGCGCGCATGTGTAATGTTAAGTTCCTGGGCTGTGGAAATTAATTAACAGGCCTTCAATCAGGCACATCCATTATAGCAGGTAATCATGCTAGCTGAAATATAATCAAAATGAATGTTTGATGATGCTTCTGCAATTTCTTTTGTAAACTCCAATATTTGCACAGCGCCTTCTCACACAAAATACCTATTGGTTATTGTCAATAGTCTACTGTACCAACCCGGCTCACCCACTGACTATGCAAATATCTATGATCTATGCAAATAATGCAGGTATATGCAGAATGGCGATATGAGCTTGTAAATATTTGCACCCAAATTCAACCCACATACTTCACCAGCAGTGCTCCCGCAGCCGAACACTCAGGATTTTTGTGTAGGTGCTCAGTATTCTTGCATTCACTTTAGAGATTTATGTGAGCTAACTATAGCCCACATAAATCTCCTGAAACCTGACTGGAGTTTGAGATTCAGAGCCGTGGTGCGGCATATAGAGCTCTCTCCTCACATTGAATGTAAAACAAAAATTCATACTATCATGCTCCGTCTTTACAGATTTTTCTAATATTTTCTGGAATGTGTTCAATATAACTTCAAGTGGACATATTCTTAGGACCTGCAACAGAAAAATAAAAAGGAAAACCTTGAAAATGTGACCTATACTCAACCGTGCACTTAAGCCTTCAATCACTACAATACATCCTCAATGTAATACAAGGTGTATTTATGTGGTGCTGAAGAGTGGACAAGGTTATGGGCCAACTGGCATCCGTGAAAGGAGAGAGAGAGAGACAGAGAAAAGAAACAAGTCTCACTGGTCAAATTTTTCTCATAAGGTGTCTCACTGAGTCACAATGTTCTGTAGCCATAGCAACTGGCACCCAGCATCTCCTGAAGGGAATGTGAAAAGAATCCATGATTCATATCCAAACAACAGCCTGAGAATCCAAATATACTGAGGTAAACTGCCACCCCCAGACAGTCAAGCTGACAGCTGTGAGGAGGAGGAGCCAGGCAGAAAACAAATAAACAAAAACAATCACATTTGTCCTCCGCTCCTTCACTGCATCACTTGTGGTCATTGTTTTCTGTTTATATTGTGATCTCAGCCGTGTTGACTCGTGCTGACACACTACATGATGGTAGGAAGTAATAACTTTGACATGCCAGCAGCGAGGAATAAAGTAAGACTGGCAGCTTTGCTACTGCGTCAGCTCCTGTGGATATACACTTTAAGACTAAGATGATTGTCAAATTCTGCAGTTGAAAAAATGGATGAGTTAAGAGAATGCGATTTATATCAGTCAGAAATAACTGTATGTACACCATTCAAAAAGATGAACTGATCCACAGTCTGATGGTCTTGTCCAAACAAACATGCAAATGCAACATGCAATTACAGTTGTTTCACTCCAGTTTTGGGCTAGCAGCAGCACTGCAACTTTTCGATATTTGCTTAAAAAAAAAATCCACAAAAAACAGCTATGTTTACAAAACAAAACACCACTTTCACTGCCAATGAAAACATAATAACCAAGACAGAACTACTTGTGAGCCGTATTAAGCAAAGAGCTGAGACTAACGTTCTGAATCATAATAACCGAGATTGGGATCTTTTCATTACCAGAAAGTTCTTGCACTCACATTCACAATCCAGTCGGCTTTGCCACATTTTGCCTGTTCAAGTAAGCGGCAGCAATCAAGGCCCTGCTTGTTGGGCCCACTATAAGGCAGCTGTGCCTCATGATTAATCAGAAGAAAAAGGGAGACAGGGCTCCTGGGAGACACCAGCTTGGACCGGGTGTAACAGGATGCTCTTCCTCTCCCCTGTTTGTCTCATGGAAATGAAACAACATGTAAATTCCACAGTCAAAGTATCTGCTCTATTGCAGATTTTTACGACATCAATTGTGTTACAAGAAACATTAAAAATTGTGTCTTTGATTGTGTTTCCTGTTTTATTTTGTAGTATTCTGTTGTCTCCCTAGTTATGTCTCAGGTTACTTCCCGTCTTGTGTTTTTCTTCCTGTATCATTGTCTGCCCAGTCCTGATGTCTTACACCTGTTCCTAGCCCTTGTGTCACCTGTCTCTTGTATTTAGTCTCTGTGTTTCCTTTGTGTCTTGTCAGATCATTGTTCTCTTTTTAAGCTGTCTTGAATTCTGTTTTTGTCGTGCTTCTCTTGCCTGGTATGGTATGTTGTCGGTGTTCCGGTTTGTTCCGCGTTTCCTGGTCTTTTGTATCCTCAGTATTTTTGAAAATATTTTCTTATTTCTTCAGGACTCTTTTTGTTGTACCATTTGCGTTATTAAATATTTGAACTTCACACTGCTCCGTCTCCTCTGCATTTGGGTCCAAGCCTCGCCACTCCCCTAACAAAAACAAGATTTGGAGTCACATTACTGCTTCACCTATTGTAATACATCCTGGCTAGCATGATGGCAACAGAGCCAGGGTGTACACATCAACATTCCTATTGGTTATTTCAAAACCTAGTCAATTCAAAATCATAGGCAGGCTAATTCTCCATCACATTTTAAATCACTTCCTAAATGTAATTATTAGGAACATTTAATTACTTGTGGCAAATGCTTTCGACATCCCTTTTATATCTTGTCTTTGTTTCTTTCCTTGCTAATGTATTTATATTTCCATGCTGAATAACAAACAGAGCAGCATTATGAATTATGGATTCAAAGAATTCCAAATTAAGACAAAGAAAAGTGAGGTTATAAAATAAAAGAAGAGGTTATAATGGTAATAGAGAATAGATGGACAGAAATGTATTACCTTTTCTTTTGCAAAACACTCTTTCAAAAATGTTTTAATGGATTAACTTCAGACCCGACCTAACACACTTGTTATGTGATCAGCTACAATCCCTATTACATCTTAGTATTGCATTGCAATTACCTAGTATTAGTGTTTAAATCATGCTGATTATGTGTAATTTAATGTTATTATACTGGTGGTAGAGATCAGGGGCAAGGTGGAAAAGAAACACTTTAGCCAGACACCGTGTTTCCATTTAGCATCCAGGAGAAATTATACAACTGTAAAAGGAAGGGCTCTCTTTTCTCTTTTTTGTCTCTAGTCTAAACCTGGAAATACCTTGCAACAGGCCAATAACTATAGTTTATTGTTTATATAAGGTAGATATGTAGGTAGGTAGAACATGGAAAATAAACCATGGTCATAAAGTCACAATATTTTTCCATTGTGAATTTACTTTATGCTTATTAAGGGCTCAAATGGTAAAATAAAATGACAGTAGTTCTAAAGAAAATATCTTTAAGGTAAGGTAGTAAGGTAGTGTGTCATTACAAAAACAGAAACTGCATGGACTAGGTTTAAAATCCACTCCAATACTTTGCTACAGGAAGAATGCTGAAGTGTGCCATGCGGGTTGACAGTACATCTTTTCATTTGCACCGCCTTGCCTCCTGTGTGACCATGATAAATTATTAATTGAAAGTGTTTCCTCATTCCAACCTTTGCTTTATTGTGTAGTTAAAATAATGTGTGATTTGCACATTTGGGACGTTTTAATCAGTTCTTTTGCTAGTGAAGCTTGATCCACTTAAAAGAAGCAAATGAATCAATTTCAGAAAGTAATTTAACATGGGTCCGGCCTACTGTAAGCACCCTGGCAATAAGCTAATGTCTATCTGTCATATACACTAGTGACTAGCCCTCTCTTTTCCAGCTATCCAGGCAATAGTCTAAATGTCAGTGTTTTCCGGGCTCCTAATGTGTTCCTAAAATAGTATCTCCATTGCTGAGCCTCCGTGAAAAGGCACACTCCAAAAAAGGCATAGTGAATCTGACTCACAGCAGTGGCAGCAGAAACACCATGCCCTCCCAAAGCCAATTAAACATGCATGGGGGTGTTTGTGACCTCAAAAAAGAAAAAGAAAAAAGAGCCAGTGGATAGATGGTCCCTCTTTACCCCATCTTTCCCACTCTATAGCTTACTTTCTGTTACTCTTTTACTAAGGCCCTTCTTTTCCTCTTTTTTTTCAATTAGAGTGAATTATTTAGGGTGTCCTGTATGTACTTGTTGGAAAATTGAAGTGAGCAGATGATGAGCAAGAGTGCATATGCTGCAGCACACAGCCTGGGCAGCGCAAACAGATGTGATACGCACGCACACACACACACACACACACACACACACACACACACACACACACACACACAGACACACACACACACACACACACACACACACACACACACACACACACACACACACACACACATATACAGTAGGTCAGTGGATGGACCCCTGTGCATTTTGATGTGTTTTCAGAGGTCAGGGCAAGACTAGCCATTCAGAAGCTAATATGATTTGGCTTAGAGAAAGATTAATTAGCTTCCTCTCACAGCGAGCGTCTTATCAACTAAGGGATGGACACAAAATGATGAATGGAATTCCCAGACAATAGTGTTAAAACTGTGCAATTTAATACAATAAATTCCAAGACAGGAATTATAGAATGTGAGGTCATGTGTTCCATTCCATTCCATCCGAACCTAAACTGGATATCCAAATGGCCGGAAAATATGCCTCTTGTGCTTCATAATGCTTAACAGTGCAGAAGAAGGAAATGGGATGGAAATCTTGAAATGTCATATCGTATATGGATGGGCTGATTTTCCACATTTAATCAAATTCAAACTCGGCCTTAAATGTCATAGTTGCCTTAATTAACAGAGACCACAATGTAATATCAGTTTCATAATGGGCCATTTATTCACATTCAACGCAAACTGTGGATTCCATTTGCATAGCAGGTTGCATTCATCAGAAGTATTTAGAGTCTGACTCGCTGGGAAAAAAGATTACACTGATCAGCTTTAAAGCACAGTCAGTCAATCAACCTTTGCTTCTATAAATATATTGAAACCTTCTGTATGATATGAGCAAACTCCATCCGCTGATAAAGACTGTAAGGTGCGGTTTATAGCCCAGGGGAAAAAGACAATAAGGAGACCTTGATATATTTGTCTAAATCTGTACTTTAAATACTGTATCTAAAATATTATCCCTTAATTACCTGTTATGATAAAATATTTGAAACAAATATAATTGTCTTCTAATTGCATTCTATGACATCTTGGCTTGCTTGAGTTGAATTTTCATATTGTTATTTCTCAGCATAGTCTAAAGAATTGCAAGAACATTTATGTACCTTTTCTAAGGATTATTTTAAGCTATGCGCATCTTTTCAGGGCGGATTCATTATTCTGCACTTCTTGCTTTGTTTAGCTTTTTGTCGTTGTAGGTGCCACATTTAGATTCCCTCAGCTTGCCACAGTCAATAATTAATCATATGCATAAACGGATTGATTTCATTTAATTTATACCCCTGCTCATCCTTGCAGTCTCCTGCTTTTGGTTTGTGAGCTGAGTCTGAGAGACATGTCACCTTGTAAGACATACTGAATGCCTCCCTTGAAGGAGGGAAACACAGAGAGCGGGAAGATAACACAGCCAGGCAGCACTAACTGATCAGAGCACTCCAGCAGAGATATGACCCACATAGACCAATGCTCGTTTAATCAGCCTGCTACTGGCAGCATGGCAGGGAAAGAGAGAGAGGGACAGGGGGAGTGTAACTGTTACGTGGCTTCTGAAAAAAAAGTGAAACCTGTTTGTAGTCCTGAGAAAAGACCAATGTGTAAATATGCATGCAGGATTCCAGTCCATTGCAATTGCCATTGATTGTTTCAGACAATCTTGCCAGTCTGGCCCAGACACTGCAGCTAAATGGACGTAGTGTATAGGCTACTCGGTCCTCCCCTAAATAAAATGACTGGAAACGGTAACAAGTAATCCCTCGTATGGGATTTACCACAGTCCAACCAGGAAATTATTAAGAATCGTTATTGCTGGGCAACACTAAGCACATGCTTCCCAAAGGAGGTGCTTACCGCTACATCCCATTAGGCAGGTGCTGTGTACAAGGGACAGACCAAGAGGAAGAGGCACATGTTTCAGCAAGAGAATAACTACACCACAATGCCCATGATGCCAGGTATAGAATGTGCCCTAACAACATACAACTACATTATGTTAGCCTCTCTTTTAAAAAGTTGATGTTCATACCCTACCATACCCACCATGAAAGGACAATAGTAACCAAAATATAGGTTGCCTAATAACAATAGTGTAATCATTAGGCAACAATGAGAAGTTTAGAATGTTTTCCCTTTTTCTTTGGAATTTGGCATGGTCATTTCAACATTGGTGTGGACAGACCAACTAGCTTAATTCTCTCATTCTAGTGGAGGGAAATGATCTTACACCATCTTCCCAGAACACTTGCCAATTATGTTTGCCAACTTCTGGGGATTTCACCTTCATTTCTGGACCAGGTGCCCAAATCAGTATATGCTATGCCTTTACTGACTTGGCAAATACTGTATAGACAGAGAGATCATGCTTATACCATAAAATGTACCTTTTCTCACCCAGGTGGCCCACACACAGTACATATGGAATATGTACGTAAATGAATGGAGAATTAGACTCAATGCAAAACAGAACTCTAGCTTATACACTGGCCAGTCAATCAAATTCTTCCAAAACAAAGTGCTCAATATTATTCTGTAAACGACACTGAAACATTTACAGAATTTCATCCAAGAATGAAACATAAATCTTTCTGGATTCTAAATAAGCGATGTATGCTAACAAGTTAGAGGGGGATATATCAGTTTTGTGTTAAAAAAAAACAAAACAGTTATTGCAGGTTTCACACAATAATTGGCTAACTATTTATATGTCTTTCAATAGTATAAATGTTACACAATACACAATCATTAGACAACCATGATGTACAGGGAAACAAACTGAATTTGTATGTCCTTTTGTTGTACTACTGTTGTGGCATCAATACATTTCATTCTGCAAGGAAATCGATAGAGGAAGTTTACTTTAATAGTAATAGCTGCCCTCGAACACAAACATACTAACATCAGCACAACCTGCTCTCAACCTAAAAGTGACTTTTGAAGATTAATCACAGGTGCTTTTCTCACAGGTGGCCCACATACAGTACATATGGAATATGTACGTAAATGAATGGAGAGTTAGTCTCCAATGCGAAGGAGAACTGTAGCATATACACTTGCCAGACAATCAAACTTCTTCCAAAGCAAAGTCCTCAATATTATTCTGTAACTGTTCTGTAAACAACACTGAAAAGCTTTTACAGAATTTTATCCAAGATTGAAACAGAAATGTTGGCATACCAACAGTATGTAATTCCCCTAAACGACTAGAAATGAATATTTTAAGTGAAAACAATGCTGGGTTTAACTCTGTGTTTGCATTTAATTTTGATGTAACAACTGATAACACTGAAGAGGCGGAAAACCGCAAGGCTATGTCAGTAATTTATTTGTTGGCAAACAACTTTCACTGTTACAACAAATATTAGTTATGAGATCATTCAACTTGGAACCCATACAAAAAGAATAAATAATTAGCAATAATATTGTAATAATAATCATGATCATAATAATTTAAAAAAGAACTGTAAAACAAACCCAGTGCCATTAATTTACTCCTGCCTAAAGCCAGCGTTTTTTCCTCCAAGTTTTTTTTTGCTGTCTTCAAACCAATAAACAGATAAATAAATAATTTCTCTCTTGGGGACATGGAGGGGTTTGGGGGATAAATGTGCAAGCTACACTTTATACACTTTTTTCCTCCTAAATAAGTAAACATTGGATTTCCACATTGGACAGTGCTGCTATGTGCAGGGGTTTCACATCTTCAATACAAATAAATGGTGTAACCATGGCATTTCACAGGTAAGACCCACCCTTTTTCCAATAGTGGAAATTCTCTTTTTTTAATTTAGAGAATGACATTTATTCGTCTCATATAGAGAGACTGTTCTTGTGTTGCTCCAAATATCTGATGTCTTTGTTTGTTTTTCATCAAGAAACAAGATTTCATTCAAGAACAAATGAGATGAGACCCACTTCCAGACTACAATGCAACATTTTCATAGTAACCATCTCTTTCAAAACTTAGCCACTTCATTACCCCTTTAGTTTTAAATCTACACAGTGGTAAAGTATATAGTAACAATTGATTTGCAAAATGTAAGTGACAATGGTGTTGCTATCAAAGGACCAGAATGAAGTGAGCGTAGGGTATATGCGTACTAATTAGGAGTGCTTTACTGTCTCTGTATTTACGAAATAGTGACATGACAGAATGTTCCTGGCTCGTTCTGTCTTCTACAGTGACCAGAACATATCATCATGACATTTCAGAACAGTTCCACAGACAAAAGGTTTGCAACTTAAAAATGTAAAAAATAAAAGACTTGGTCATATGCAACATTTGTATTTGTATTCTGTACAATACATAGAAACAGTTTGTGATTTCTTTATAATCCTTTGATAACTGAAAACTTTTACAGAAGAAAGGAGAAGAAACAGAAACCATTTTTTATTCAGTCTGTTGTAAGATGATCTTCCTTCTTTGTTTTCAGTGAAATACACAGTAGCCGCAGTCACTACAACTTGCAGGAATGTTACAGCAGCCCAGACACAACTCCAGTTTAGCAGATACGAACAGGAAGATGATTCAGAACATCAGCGGGCTATGGTTAACAGTTCAGTTGCCCAATAAAATAGTTTTTGGGATGATTGGTAGTGAGGGCGTATATCATACATCCTCCACTTGATTGGCAGGTAGTGGGGTGGGCCTTTTTTAAGGCCAGTTTATGTTGTGTACACTGGAGTGCAATATCTTGCTCGATCCTTTAGTGAGGTTGAAACATCATCCCAGTACGTGTCTTTAAGAGTGAGACAGAGAAACATACAAATAGACAGGCAGCTCCTTTAACCATGGCTGGGGGCCACGCCCCTGTTGTGGTAGTAGTGGAGACTGTATGTTATGATCTGCCAGGAGGTCCATATTGGGGAACTTGTGGGGCTACGATTAATCCAAGATTCCATATTAAAGTAACAGGTGAAATTACAGAATCCCTCCCCCTTCCTCTCCTTTCCAGGTTCAAAGTTCCATTTTTGTTGTATGTTCACAAAAAAATCTCTCATAACAGCCCTTTCAGTCTGCACCATTTATGACAATACATTCAGTCCTTGCTTTCATTTGACCAGCGAATTCGCAACCATATTGTCATGAACCATAGTTATTGTCACACACAGTACATTAATCCAGGGGTGGGGCAGCTCAGTCTGTCAGTCAACAACACAGAATGTTTTCATTGGAAGGTCGGAAGTGTGAGAATGGGCTGGAGAGAGGGATATAAGTCTCTTGATTGGCTCTATAGACTGGTAACCAGGTGGGAAGGGTCTACGGGCGGCTCCTCAGGCGATGAGTCAGACTCCTCCTTGCTGCCGGACACCATGTACCCATCACTGCCACCACGGCCCATGTGGTAGTAGCTCTGTAGCTCATGAAGGTGATTCCTGGAGCCCAAGTTTGGCATGCTCTTATAATAGACGTCGTCCAGCTCCGGAGCAGTGGCACTCTTACAGGGCTGCAGCTCTCCAGAGCTGTCTTCCTCTCCGTCTGTAAAACCATTCATCTGCCCATCCGGAAGGTCTGTCAGCACTGGCATGCTGGTGTACAGTGAGTCTCTGTGGTTGGGTGAATGAGTGTGCTCGTCAGTGTGCTCGTTTGTCAGTAGGGGGAAGAAGCTCTCGCTGGTCTCTTGGGGAATGCGCCGTGGCCGGGAGAAGCTGTGAGGTGGTGGCGGAGGTGGGGGGTGGCTGTCTGGTGGAGGAGGCCGTGGTGGCAGGAGCGGAGCGTTGGACTCCTCTCTGATAATCTCTAAACCCAGGTTCTCCTCGTGGGGGAAGGCTGCAGGGTTGTCCAGTATCATGGGACCATTGTCCTCTTTACTGCTCCCCACACACCCACCAACTCCACTGCTGCTACTGCTGCTGCTGCCTCCTGCCATACTCCCTGAAAGACCCCGGGCAGAAATAACAGTTATATAACCATAACCAGCATATTTCTGGTCATATCAACAAGGAACAGTGTTATTGCTAGTATTGTGATGATTTCAGCACTTCAAAGTGGATATTGCAGTGTTAACTAGTCAATAAAGTAATTAGACTTTTTTTTTTTTTAAGTGACAATAATCAATATTTTCACAAGATCTTCTTCTCAGCTTTACGAAGGGTTTTGTCATTTTTTATCTCATTGTCCAGCCCTAAAATTCACTGTTTTGGTTGATGTTACCAGTCTTATAAGCATTATTGTGGTAGCAGCAGGCAGCTATTTTCAGCAAAAAAGCTCAACAAAACCACTGCATGTTTCCTGCCGAGAACCAAACAGTGGTCTAGCTTAAAGCCGCCTACACATGATCTGTGATAAAACCGCAAGGTAGGGCGCAGGCACAGAGGGAAAGCGCAGCTCAGGTAAACATCATTTTTTAATTGCGTTTTCCACGTGGCCAGAAACGCAACTCCAAACAAAATATTCTGCTGGTTTCTAACTAGGCAACTGTTGGCTAAGAAGTTAAAAGGTGACATGTTAGTGTTGCGTTCACAGGTTATTTCAGCTGCCCCTAAGTGGCCAAAAAAAAAAAAAAAAAATATTGCAGGTTTAATGACAACAACACTGTTGTTGGCGCGTTCACATGATACAAGCCTTCCGTGCCCCCACCCCTCCTCCACGCAGTTACCTGTAGCCAAAGACAACATGGAGGATTAAAAAAACATGGACTCTTCAGAAAAGGTAACTATCTTTACTCACCGGACGACACCATGTTCTGAACATAGCCATACTGAGATATTCAGAGAGAGTTGTGTGGATCTGATAGTATTAATTAGCTTTGTAACTCATTTGGCAGTGGCAAGAATGTAATATCAAAAAGTTACGCACTAAAGCTTTAACAGAATAATTTGTAAGTATATGTATGTGATATATGACATGTATATAAATTTATATATGCACAGTATATATATATATATATATATATATACTGTATACATATATCATATATACAGTATATATCATATACTGTATATCTCAATAGTATAAATGTTGAGAGCAAAATTTATACAAAGAACAAACAAAACACAGGAAAAGCGGAAAGGTTTGAGGTACAAAAGTGTATAGTTATGCACTTTACAAGTCACCTGTTTTAGATAAAGTAAATATGTGTGACTGTCTAAGAGAAATAGCTGACATCAAACCATTCACCTCCATTGGCCATGCTGCTGTTGACCAGCTTGTTCATCAGATTGTGATTGCGCTCGGTGGTGGCTCTCTCATGGTTGTTTAGGTAGGATGGGATGTAATTGGAGGTCAGCTCCTTAAGGATCTTCTTCTCCAGGGTGGTCTCCTTATGGTTGCTGTGTGTGCCGTAGCCGCCACTACGGTCTAGAATCTGCACACAGTCACTCAAGTACTCGCTGCTGGCCATGCTGTAGTTGTTGCCATGGTTACCATTAAGAGGGAGCGTATCCATAACACTGGAGTCTCTTGCGTTGTTCAGGATGCCCTCTGAGGAACAAATAATTTTAAAAAATCTCATAATTATTAGGATTCTTAAATAAACTAAGTTCTCAGAAGAGAGATTGTAATCACTGTTTGATATTATAGTGTTTGCTGTGAATTGAGGATTACAAACTAACATTGATAATATTATAATAATAATTATATATTAATATAAAAAAAATGCTTCAAGCGTCCATAATTCATTTAAGAGAAACCTCAAAGGTACTTTCTTTTTTCAATTACTGCCGGCACTACAAAAAATAATTTCACTAAATACACACACAAAATTAGAATGTTGCATAAATATAATATGTTGTGGAGTGTAACGTTATTACATTGTGAGTAATTTAAGGGCAAACCTATTGCACCTCAAATATAACGTAAGTGTCAATTTTTAAAAAATATTTCAGTTCAATGACTTCAATGGTAATGCTTGCTCAGAAATAGCATTTCCTATTAAGCATTATTAAAATGTGTGACAAACCAAATAAGACAACCTTATCACATGGACTAACTGATAACTGAAAGGTTTTAGCCAAACAAAACTATTGTTTGGATGTAGATTGGACTGAAGATGTTCAAAGTGCTTTGGAAGCAAGCAAAGAGAGAAAAAAGCTGATGGAAGTAGTTGAGTAATAATTTAGCCCATACTTGTGTCTCGATATGGTGCTAATGGACCGCATGAGGGAGAAGAGAGAAAACAGACAGAAGTGAGTTCATATATCGAGAGAAACAATTTTCAACAGCTACAAAATCAAAACTTACATAGTAATTGGAGGCATGATGAAAACTGTCTAACAAAGAAACCCTGTCTGATACTCAATATCAAAGTCGGCTTTTCAGGTCCTTATTGTTAACTGGCTGCTACAGCATGGCTCATTATTTATTTAACACCTATATAACATAAAAAACACACCTTACATTTAAAACATAATGCATATACAGCACACATGCAGTAAGACCAGCAATACACGTCCCAAATGACACATACAAAATGACACTCAAAATAAAGCACATACTGTTTAAAATAGAACATTAACACGAGATAGTACAGATATTTCATGGCTCCCAAGTAGCTTATGAAAGAATTGGCAGCCAGTCACATATAGTGTGCATCTATAGCATACAATAAATCTGCATGCAAATTTGTTATGCTGTTTTGATAAATCATCACCAGAATTTCATCTCCACATTTATGTGCTGTGAGAACTGCCCAATGGGTGTCCTTTGTGAAAGATTGCAGTGTGATTGATCGCCTCGCTTGGGAGCCATAATAACGATAGATCAGCTATGCAGCCAAAAATGAATCACAGTAGCAAACTGTTTAAAATGAAATAATCATGCAAAATAAAAACAGCTTTAAGCTAACGTTCCAAATGTTGTATATTTAGAGGAACATCAGGCACACCTTGGGTGTTATACATGCCCACGGCTGGGTTGTTATAGACTGCCGAGTCCCCCAGGAGAGTGTTATAAGGATTGTTAGTACCATGGGGACGAAGGAGAGCATTAGTTATAAGATGATTAGCCATGGCTCCTGGTACAGACAGATAGAGAAAGAGAGAGGAAGAGCAACAACCAAGTCGAGAGAGAAAGAGAGAGAAGCACTCAAGAAAATAAAGGTAGAGCAGAGAGAGAGAGAGAGCGAGAGAGAGGGAGAGAGAGAGAGAGAGAGAGAGAGAGAGAGAGAGCGCATGTAGACGTTGCAGAGTGGAGGTAAGTGAGAAGAAAAGAGGAAGGGAGAGTGAGATGGAAAGTGAGTGTGTGGAAGAAGGAGGGAGAGAAGAGGACAAGTAAATCAAACAAGCAAACATAGGTTGAGGTGAAAGCCAAGAAAAAGCTTGACATGTCATTCTTGCAGCCACTGCGTACAGGCCAAGGGAACGAGAGAGAGAGCGAGTGAGAGACAGAGACAGAGACAGAGACAGAGACAGAGACAGAGACAGAGACAGAGATAGAGACAGAGAGAGAGAGAGAAAGAAAGTAGCATGGCTACTGGCTAGATTGTGCTGCAGTTCAATATGCTTGAGCAGAGCAGTATGACTACAGGCTAGGTAATGGACAAAGGGGCCAAAAAAAGGTTCTCAGTGCATTTCCTTCCCTAGGTGGGAGACAGATCATGTACACATAAAGACACAGGCAAAAACAGAATACGAAGGACCACAACAGTTCCTATAGATTAATCCACACATTTTGTATTCCCCACTGTTGTAGGATACCACAAATTAGTTCATATTAGTAAAACGTCATTACTGTTTCAGATCCGAGCATCGGCCTGAACTTGGCAGACGTAATTGAGCTACAGGTAGAATAAATTACAAAGAATGGAACAAGTGGAATGTTCCATCAGAGTAGATATAACTATTTCAATATAAACACACATATATATATATATATATATATATATATATATATATATATATATATATATATATATATATATATATATACACACACTACATATGTATTATAGGGGACATTACACATTAATCAATACTATGTGTCACATGACCAAATGACCAATGACTAATTTGCACCCAAAGTCCCAACACAACTAAAAAGAGACAATATATTTCTACATTGAATAATGTCTTCAAACCAAACTTCACAGTTCAAATGCACAGATTCCTTCTCCATTTTACGCTGTCCTTATTTCAACAAGTCAATCTCCTATCAGAATATCCAATTTATTCCATCCCATCCTTATTCACTAAGCCGGAGTACATAGTCATTTGAAATCTACTGGCTAAGTAGCGCTCTGCACCATACTTTAAAGTGTGAGGGAAGGAGGAGGGCGGGGGTGTCTTAAGCCCTGCATCACTAAGTGTGTGATAATTCAGGCGCTGACACACACCGTGTCTGCTTTAGCATCAATCTGTCATGCTAACAGCTTATTAGTGGCCTGAAGGAAGTGAGGGCCACACCTCGACTTAGAGACTAACAAATGGCAGTGTACGTGTGTGTGCGTTCCAGTGTGTGTGTCAAAATGTCCAGCCATTTGCGTGTCTATGTCCTCATTACCCTAGTCCTCAGACAGCTCTACTAATGGAATCCATTCTTACAGTGACTTTCTCTTGAGGGACAGCAATAAACATCTCTGAATACAGTGGAAATACAGTGAACTAAGACTAATATACATTGAAAAGCTTGGCTTAACTAGAGTAGCTCTCATATAATGAGATGAACATGCATTACACTCTACTTCACCGTACATTTTTAAGTACTGTGGTGAAAACAGACTCACAGTTCATGTTAGAATCAGTAACTTCAACTGAAGAGACACACTACTACATTAACAGCTAACACTAAAGCATTAATATAATGCAGCTCTGCATAACTTAAAGTATAATAATGAAAGGGCCACTGGTGTTTAGCTCAGGACTTGCACACATACTTTAACTTAAAGGATGTATCACCCACAAATGCTCAAAAGATGACAATCCTTAGAAAAAGAAGTATAGAAGCCCTCTGTAGCAGAGTCAACTCTGCACTCTGTAGAATTATAATGGGACCACAAAATGGTTGATGTTTCAGTTCAGAGTCATGTCCTAACTCTCTGTAAAGTCATCCTTTGAAGCAGCAAGAAAAAAGTAGTAAGTGATATTTACACTCTATGCTGCTAATATTTCTCTCTAGAAGAACACAGTACCATTATCAGGAGTTTGGACTCCTACCACTTTACTAAATGACAGTCTATGCTGCCTGAGCATCCCACTATTAATAAAGTAGATATGGTGACAGTGATGAGGATGAAAATGGTAGGTATCCCGTGGTTACCTCTGTTGAGTGTGGCGGAGCTGTTGATGTCTCCAGTGATGAAGGAAGACTCCTGTTTCCTCACAGTGTCATTCCACATCCGCCTGATACGACTCTATACACAGGAGAAAAGAAGCAAGAGAGAGAGGGAGGAAGAGAAAAAGAGAGGGAAGAGGAGGAAAAGAAGGTATAGACAAAGACACAGAGGAGTGGGCATAATGAAAGGAAGAAAGAATAAAAGGATGGAGCAGGAGCACGTCAGGGGATGGGAGGAAATTACGACAAAAGAGGAAAGGAAATATGGTGCAAAATGAGGACAAATTAGTGCAGGAGAGGCAGTAAAGGGTAAAAGCAAAACAACGACCAGCAAGGGAGAAACAGGTGGGGGAAAATAATCACTTGTCAATGCCATTTATACTATACATCTACCTGTATGTCAGCATCAATATGTGAAGGTCTAAGTCAGGGTTTGGGCTATCTCACTTTTTTTAAACACTTTTCTTTTTTGTTTTTCTTCGAATTTGCCTACAATAAAAAGTAAAGAGTGATAACCCAAAACCCTCATGGCGTGCTCCGGTCTCACCTGAGAGTCTGCTGTGCTGTAGCGTCCAGGTGTGCAGGCAGGTAAGCTCACCTGTGAGCCTGTGGAGTAGCGGCCCGGCGTCCGTGAGGTGGTGGTCTTACTGGAGGAGGAGATAGACGTCTCCACGCTTTTGCCGCTGCAGCAGTGAGTACGCAGACATTTGCCATACTCTTTACGCACCTAGGCAGGGGAGATGTGGGGGGGGGCGAGTTACACACATATAATATATACAACCAAAAAGCACACATGAGGGAAGAGGACATGACTGATGTTCCACTTTTAACTTGCACATATTGAAGCACATCTGTAAGATGACAAAACAGGAAAGAAACAGACTGGGAGGGCTTAACTTAATATAGTGTGTCTGTTAACTTCTTGTCCTCAAATTACTTGTGCAAACACTTACTCCATCCAAATTTGGACATTAACAGATTAAATTCATAGACTTTCCACCCATAAACATCCACCCCAAATGTTATTACTGCCACATATCCATCTGAAATGGACATATTCCTCAGGGGGGCATATGATGGACTTGTACACACAGAACATATGCATTCTAATCAAGTTAGAACAAATAGGAGTTTAATTGCTTTTTAACAAGCTGGTTGGACTGACAGACATGTATTGCTGCATGCTCTGTTTGAACAGCTGTGTGGTGAGTAGCTCCATGCAACTTGGGAGAAACCATGTTGGGTCGCAGCCAAATAAAACCTCAGCACTGTTCTAAGGACATCTCTCAGGATACCTGATCCCATGGCCTGACACATACTTAAGTATATTGCACACACACACATATACACGCACACACTACACTTGTTTACTGGCCATACACTTAAAACTAAAAACTCTCTGCGGGACTGCAGACAGACAAGAGTACTAAGATTTTGATGAATTTTCTTTCCATATCCTACTCCTCTTCTGTACTCCCAGGCACTACGAGTGTGTGGGAGACTCTGTAAAAATATCCCAGGATCTGTAGGCTCTTTCTGGAAGCCATATATTATTCATATATAATTAAAAAAAAAAACACAAAACATATATACAATTAGTTAATCTTTTTCAATGTGAGTGAGGTTATTGTATTAAATCATCAGAGGAGTGTATCTGTTACCACTGCCAATTAGACAACAAAACAGACATATATTTCCTCTGAGTGTGTCTAGAATGTACAACAAATAAGAGCTAAATATTATCAAAGTTTTGAACAAGCTATTTCAGGCTTGATGACCCTGCCTGATGATGAAAAATGTTCTTTTCGATTGGGGTAAGACAGAAACACTGTTTGTTACCTGCTGCCACAAGGCGAGACAGAGTAAAAGAGAGAGCGAGAGGTAGTCAGTGTGAAAAAGTGAGAGAATTGAACAGCCAGGGGGGTTACTAAATGACCAATCAAACTCGGTGACAGCTCTGCAGGTATTTTTGGTGTCCCTGCTGATCAATGCTAGCATGTGTGTGTCTATTTCTGTACAGCCTTGTCTCTGTTTGTCTCCCTCACCTTCTTCTGCAGTATGCAGTGAAAGATGAATATGAACATGCCCTGCAGAGAGTTGAAGATGGTGAAAAGGTAGGCCATGATGACGGTACTCTCGTTGATGTACATCAGCCCAAAAGCCCAGGTCAGGCCCAGAAGACACAGCAGGGCTATGGCCCCGATCACCCAAGACCTAGAAGAAGAGGGGAAATAATTGAGAGGGAAAAATACTTAATATCCCATTGACATGTCATTCAATGTCCTACAGCATCACCATTTCCTACGCCACATCATGTGTAAAGCATATATATTGCAGATTTAATTGTAAGTGGAATGACGTGAGAGGCATTTTTCCTGGATCAGAAAAGCTATTCAGCCATATTTAATGCATGTGGGATCATGAGGCTGGAGAAAGGGGTCAGAAAAGGTTCAGTCACCGTCCCTACACTGTGGGAGTGGGATGGAAAAAACAGTGGGAGGTTTTGCCAAAAGAATTACATTTCTTACAAAAATGGTGAGAGAATAGAGGGAAAGTGGACTTGCTCATTTAGATACCATCTCAAGAGAGGGAGGGGCATTTATAAGCTAGCTGATGTCAGCAACGAGTACAGAGAAGGTCATGCATACAGGACTTTTTCCAAGTATAATCCAAACTCCATCGCTCAAAGTACATTGCAGAGGGTAAAAGACATTTTCACAGGCAGAAGTGGGTACTGAAGTCTGTTAGAGCAATTATGACTATAACACTTTAATGGAATGAATTTTAATAAAAGTTCCCAAGGCTGTGAACCTCCATTTCATGTAAAGCCTATGCAAAAGTGAGTCATAAGGGCCAAATGTCAGAGGAATGTGGTCACGTCGAGGCATGTGTATGCATTGTAAGTCCTTGTCTGAGAGTGTGCACGTTTTTGTGCGTGTGGCCATGTGAGTGGCTCCACTGGGCAGCAAGTAGAGGGACATTGCAGCCATTATAAATGACATTTCCTACTAAAGGTCACAGTTTCTGGTCTGCCACAGCCGAGATGATGGCTGTTAATTTGATTGGCTGACTGGACAGTGATCACCTCTCATGCGAGGGATGGAGTCAAAGAAAGGGTGTACGGAAACAAAGAACGAGGTGGGAGGGGGAGAGAGAAGGCGACAGAGGTTGAGATATTAGAAGAGTTAGGAGGAAGGAAGAGAGAAAGAGGAGGAGAGTAAGTGAGTGAGACTGAGGTGATTGATTTGATGTTGCCCTCTGTGGCACCATTCAGGCGAGACAGAACCTCCAATAAAGCTCGTCTGACGACCCTCTTCAATAAAGGGTACACTCATCCCTCACTTTCCCATCCCTTCATTCCACCTCTTTCTCCAGTGCTCCCTTGAGTCATGGTTTCTCTATCAGCTCTGTTTCCCCTCATCCACGTCTCACCATTATAATATTTCAACAGCACATTAGGTCTACAGGTCATTGGGTTCCACAAATCACACATCAACACGTTGTCCATTTCACAAGGCAGTTAAACAGTTAATTTAGGTATATGCATAGACTCTAGGGAGGTAAGACAGACAAAGAGGACAACAAGCAAAGCAATCAAAATGTCTCCAAGAAGATGAAAAGCATCCTGATTGGAGAATGGCCTTACCGGAGCCAATCCACAACAAAGACAACTTATGATGGCTTGGAGTTAAAGAGACAAAGAAAACAAAAAGAAGAAAAAATAAGACAAAAAGGGCATGATGATGATTAACAAGTAAATGAACCACATAAAGACATGACTAATGAAGTGTAAAACATTAAAACGTATTGAGCCTTTAGTGTGTTCAAAAAGACAAAGGAAAGTCATTAAAAAGGAGGGGGGAAAAGATCCAAAAGCATCATTCTATGATTTTCATCTTTCATTAGGCTTTTCGATTACATTCCCCCAAACTGCATAGAATCAAAAATCATCTGATTTTGTCTTTAATTCTGAAATGCTTCCCACTTGGAAGTCCTACTGAAAACTGCGGTCATGAAAGATACATTGGCAATAAAGTTTAGATGATAAATCAAATGAGCAAGCCATCTTGTGATTTATATTATGAATTCTGAGCTGTGCCTCAGTGAGGCGTTGAGCTCCAAGCCATGAGCGTATTGTTTGAATTAGACTAAAGTCTTTTGTCTTGATCTGCACTGGAACAAGAAATAACACAATCCTGATTAGTTAGCTTAGTAGAGACAGAGTTTCAGTGTTCATTGGAAATAAAGTCATATTTCAGTAACGCTCTCTAAGGGTGAGATGAGTAATAACATGACTGGGAATGACAATATTATGGATTCAATGAGGAGTGTCTTAAGAATATTATTAAGAAAGAAAGTGTGCTTCATTATGCTGTTAAAATTTCAAAAAGGCTGAATAAGATTAGATTTAAGGTACTGACAAACCAAGAAGATTGTCGGCCGTCGGTTCAAGTTGGGCTTTTTTGTGTCACCGTCTCACAAAAAGGCACTTTTGATATCTTTTATCTCATCTGATCAATCCATACAGTGTAGGGCTGCCTCTCACGGAGGTGCGGGACGTACATGTAAGTTGGCCGTCAACTGTGGTCTTTGTGTGTGATCACAAGTGCAAGTTTTTGGCCAAGACACTTCGTCAGAACAAGTTCTTTGCCATCTGCCTAGTGTGCCAGCACCTTTAAATACACCTGGATGCTACTTCAAAGTCTGTAAGGTAAATATGAAGTTGAGCTAGTAACCTTTTAGCTTAGCTTAGTATTAAGACTGAAAAAAAGCTAGCCTGGCTGATTTTAAATTAAATTTTCTAAATCTAAAACTTAACTAGTGCTGTCAAACGATTAAAATATTTAATCGCAATTAATCGCATTAATGTCATAGTTCACTCGCAATTAATTGCACATTTTTATCTATTCTAAATATACCTTGATTTCTTTTTGTCCCATTATTTTTTTTCTAATTTCAATGCTCTTATCAACATAGAAAAGTGGATCTGCTCGATTTGTGCAAATGTTTTTTTTTTATTTTAAACACCGTTGGCATATAGTTTACTGTAGTGTTTAATTTCACATGTAACATTCTCACTTGGAGCAGTCATTCACATTTGGAGCAAATAATCTCTCACACAATATAACACTGTCCATTAATACCAGGGTGAAAAAAATACTTTGACGAGGGGGCGGAGAATTCCCATCAGCTGTAGTGGTAAGATAAAGAGGATAAGTTTGTTATCTTCTGAAAGTTTGGCTAGCTGTTTCCCTCTAACTGGCTGCTAGCTAGCCACATATTGAGCAGACAGATTATTGCTACCAATCTTCTGATTTAAATCTCGACAGGAAAGCAAATAAGGGTATTTCCCAAAATAGTGAATTATTCCTTTAGCTTAATCCACACACACACACACACACACACACACACACACACAATCACGCTAGTTACACCCACTTTTGAAACTAGGCGTGCTGGAGTGATGGCAGGATTTTATGCATACATGTACTTACTTGATGTTGTCCAGACACCCAGAGTCTGGTTTGAGAATGGCCGTATGATGGAACATCTTATAAAGAGCAATGCCGAGGAAGATTACATTCAGCTGAAACACACAAGCATACAATGTAATATTCAGTGGCAACAATCCTAATTAAAAAGTGTCACCACAACAATTCACTCACACACAATGCATATCATTTTATTTTCCCTTCCAGCAGTAATTGGCTTGGGGACACAGTATCAGCCCCAATCAACAGCCCTTTATGTGCTCAAAATACAGCAGCTTGAGCATCAGGGAAAATACAGCCATCATTACATCCACTGAGGATCATTGTTACAATAGAATTTCAATTCTCACATATTCTGTCGATTCTATTGGCCTGCTAATGCATAGATAGGGTGGTTTAATAACAACTGTCTGGGCTGTTGGGCCCAGTCTCCAAGGCTGTATATGTTACAGATGCCTGTCCCACCTGTCCTGCTCCCCATTTCAGCCCTAGTTACAGTAGATCAGTGATAGCCAGCTTGACCTTTCTACAATGAGTACAGAGCTCAGTGTACATGCTGACTGTCACCTAATTAGGAACATGTCCCATTGCTTTCATTCTCTCTTTCTCAAACTTTGTTTTTTTTTTTCTCTGTGTGTCTTTGCAGTGCAATGGGTTGCACTGTAATAAAGAAGCTGGGCCGGAAGGAAGTACAGTGCCTGGATTATCAAATAAGTGTTTAAGAGCAACATAACTTTGTAGAGTTCTTATCATAATCTGCAGTTTGTCCTTCTGAAAATTTCTAGCTTGTTGGAATATGTGCCCACTTAAGAGTTAATCCATGAGTGGGAATTATTAAATTGACATATAAAGTTCCTTTCGCTTACACTGCTGTGAAGCTCTGGCAAGCCTTGTGGGAAGATTAACGAACACCTTAATGTAACCATGTCGTTCCTGCACGAACAGGAAGTCTACTTTGCACATGTAGTGCTGTGTCATGTGTGTGTGAGCATGCATGTAAGTGTATCTCACCATAATGATTAGCGTAGCAGGGCCTATAAAGCTCCAGATAAAGTATGTGTCCAATCGCAGCCAGCACCTAGAGAGACAAAGAGGGGAAGAGAGAGGGGAAGTGAGCAAGAGGGAGAGACAGTAAGAAAGAGACATCATGCATGAGAAACAGAGGTGAGAAGAACAGGAGAGGAAAGACGGGATTAAAACATACTCCAGTTGCAGTGGTAGCAAGGATTTACCATCAGAGGACAAACACACACACACACACACACATACACACAAAGTAGTACATTACGTGACATAGAGTATATCAACTGCATCACCATAGAGGTAGGACAAAAGGAATTGTGGGGGATGAAAAAGTGAAAGAGATGAACTGTGAGAAAAGGGTTGCAAGATTAAAGGAAACAGACTATACGCACACCTCAAACATACATCACACACAGAGGGGGGGAGGCAGCGAGGTATGGCACCTGTGATAAATCCACCTTAAGTCCCCCTTTGGGGCACAGATAAATGGCACGGCCAGATCTTGTGGTCGCAAAAATATGACATGACTGTGTTCATTTGAATACTGAGTTATGGATGCAGCCCCCATATCAGGCTATTTATGGAGTCTGGAAATGGCTGTGGAGAAGTTAAAGGACACACACACACACACACACTTTATTTCTAACCACAAGGTTAGCATTGGTAGTAAAATATATACTACTCTATGCAAAAAATATTTTACCCCAAATTTATAAATTTGCAGCAAGCGGGAGGAAAAAAAATGTCCCAGAGTGCCCTCCACTGAGGTCAGACCCAACGGGTTGCAGGAAAATGTGCAGAGAAAAACTGCTGGAGCAAAATGGCTGACTGATTCATGACCAGCTGGTTTTGAATTATTAATCTTTCAATTTCCACCACATTAGAGAGCCCTCTATTATGGGTCCCTGACTGTGTCACTGTATCCTCCATTAGGGCTCCTTTGCTAAGTCATTGCCACCTTCATTATGGAAGGTGAATAAGACGCAGTGCCACTGGCTAATATGTGGGAGAATGGGGTACGTTCTTTGGCAAGGTGACACAGCAGGGATGGCAGATGATATTTCCAAAGGTTTTGTCTCAATGTGTTGTGTCAAACATGATAAGTAGCACCATTTTCAAGGCTGGACTGATGAATGAGTCCTACAACTTCCTGTACTGCTTATGATTAAATGTTCTTTGCAATAAAAGAAGCTATGTTGCCTTTACAAATCCATGAGGCAGGAGGACATTAAAAGAAGAAACATTAATTGCTTGGGGTAAATATTATTTTAATCTAGAAGAAAATATTTTTTGGTGACATACATTTTTTACACACTGGTTTCAATGCCATTTGTGTGATCGGCTCATTATTTTTACAAAACATTGCGTAATTCAGCATTTTTACGTTAAATCAGATATAAAGGCAAGTGTCCTAGTCTGTTAGTTAATGGGATGCAGTCTGATTATTCACCCAGAGCTTGGCATTCAGACTCTCATGTTTTAATGATCATCCCACAATGAAATATTGATCGTAGTAGCATACGGGTTGGTGTGGCTTGACGGTTAAACAACGTTAAATTCAACTCTTTTACCTGTCTTCAAACCTCTACAATTCGATGTGTAGCTAGTGGAAAGCTGCTCTTAACCACAAAAGGCCCCAAGAGCAGCAGAGAGCCTGAGCATTTGAGCATGTTATTCATTCATCAGTCCTATAGTGTCCTGTCATTTTTCTCTTTTTATATGGAGCTGCTGAGGGGGGGTTGTTTTGTGGCATGTTTTTAAATGCAACATCCACATTGTTAATGTTCTCTTTAGTCCTTATAGTTTCATACAGTCACAAAACGGAGAGGTCACCGACACGTATAGTGCAGCATATCCATTTTATACACAGTTTGCACATAATATGCATATGCACTTAAATGTCAACCTTTTTAATCCCAGCATAAATGGGGTGGACAGTTCACACATGTAAAAGTCATATTATGTTCACACCAGTGTATTTGTAGGTGGCCTATTATGCATGTATGTATGTATGTATTATGTATTTTATATAAATGAGATGCTGACTGACTTTTATTGGATTCATCACGTGTCTTTTGTTGGACAAGTCAAGCATGCATGAATACGTTACCATTCTTAATGTATGTCCTCATCCCACTCATTACTCTACGCTTCCTTCAGGGGAAGCAAGTATGGATATGTACACACCCTGACAGTCTATTTCATCACTGCCTTCTCCATCCCTCGATTATCACACTTTCACACCAAAACCCCTCCTTTTTCTTCTCAATCTGCTTCACTGTGGACTTCCATCCCACCCGTTAAATCCTTCCACATTCACACTTTGTCGCTGCTGTGCTCATGCAGACACTCTGTGGTGCATCCTCCCATGCTTGTCCCTATACTTCCCTTCCCTCTTCCTTCTTCTTTGCCTCATTCCCCTCTCAACCTCTCTGTTTTGACTCTTCAGAAGTGCCACAGCTTGGAGAGTCCACTGTGGCAGAGACAGCCTAAATGACAGCAGGCACTCCAGCCTCCCTCCCTTCCTCCCTGGCCCCATCATCCATCCCTCCTTTGCGATACGCTCCTTTTGCTCCCTTCGCCACCCTTTCTTTCCTTACACTCGGTCGGTGCCGTAGCTCCTGTAGTCCACTGCAGCGGAGACGGCCACTATGACAGCAGGCACTCCATAGCCTGCCAGGTAGAAGTACTTAGTCCTGGAGTGTTCACTCTCAAACACCTCTACCAGCATTATGTAGAGCTGCACCCCTTCCAGGAACATCCAGGTGAAGGCTGCCAAGAAGAAGAAATGGAGCAAGGCTGCGAAGACTGCACAGGCAATCTGGTGATGGAAAGAAAGATGGAGAGGATTTAAGAATACAGTAACACCACACACAAGAAAGGAAGTGGAAAAAGCCACAAACAGTGCAGACAATAAGGGCATGAGTCAGACTTAGAAAGTCATTATTTATCATATTCACATAAGGACGTAAATGTGAGGGATTAAAGATTCATCTGGCAATACTGGAATAGAAAGGAAAGGGAGAGGACCACAGAAAGGGAACTCACAATCATAGTATAGCATAACAGCAATTACAGGCGACAGACTCAAAATCACTTTAAGATAGCAATATTTGTTGAGCCTCTTTCACACGTTACTCCACGTCTACAAGTCACAGAAGAAGATAAATGAGAAAATAGAAGTGACAAGTTGGTGCTGCAGCCTCTGCTGATTGTCCACACATCAAACAGGAGAAGCAAAGCACTTTCAAAAAGGGCTGAGAGAGAAAGGGAGGGTGGGTTGCGAGGGGGGTGAACACTTTGAAAATACAATATGATTTTAGTCAATGCCAACGATCAACTAAATGACTCAGCAGCTCAGTATGAAAGAGACAGAGCATGCATACAATTTGTCAAATCTTTGGAAAAAGCCAGCAGCAACATCAGTTTACTGAATAGTTGGGACTTTATGCCATTATTAGAGCTGAACTGTATGTTTTGAGAAAACTACATAATCAAAATAGTGTACAAGTTCTTAATGTAGTTTCTTGTGAAATGGTCATTATCCAACATCAAATAAAAAAGTATAATATTGGTAATCACATGTACCAATAACAGAGGTTATAAGAAAGTGAGTTTGTATGTCATTTTAAATCACACTGTTAGTAGCCAGAGAAAAGTGACGGATGAAAGGGATGTGAAGGAGTTAGAGAAGCACATGATAAAATACTTTTGAGAGAGTCTCCTGAATGTAAAAAACACAGAGCAGCAAAGGATGAGCAGGAGGAAAATGAAAGAGAGGGTATCCAACCTAAAACCGCATGAACAATTTAGGCAATGGGATAGAAAGATTATAGGTGGTGCTTGAGAAAAGAAGAAGAGGAAAGAATGAGCAGTGAGATCTAGCCCGTCACGTTCATGGCAATGTTCTAATCTAAAGAATCACTCCTAAATCATTGAATTGGAGAGCTAACAGACAGACTTTTATAATGGAGGGGTTTGCAGCGAGAGACAATTACCTAATGTCTGAGAGACAATGAGTTTAGGGGGCGAGGGAGTCACTCATTTCCATTTCTAATGATCACACAGTGTAGCTTACACACAGACACACACACACACACACACACACACACACACACACACACACACACACACGTAAAAAAAAAAAAGTCGCTGCTTATGCAAAGTCATTTAGTTTTTCCAGCTGGAATTACTGGCTTAACTGGCTGCGAGCTAAGTGACGCTGAAGATGTTAATGGAGGTCACAAATAGTCACCAGTAATTAACGGCACACACAAATATGGAAGCACACGTACATACCAAGCAACATGATCACACACAAACATACACAGACAAAGAGAAATAGACAAACCTCAATGACAAAACAAGTAAATCATGTTTTTCTCATTGAATCCTCAGTAGAATGCAAACGCCTGAAGCTGCTCTAAGGCTTCTTGAATACTACAGAGATGATAACGCACTTCCTCCCCCACGGACATACCCTCCATAATGATTCAAACAGCTCACAAAGTTAACAAAGGCTACCTAGCACTAAGACGTTAACAATGTCCAAAAGTGCATTATGTACACACATAGTAAAGTACGCACGCAATAAGGTTTCCTACAGTATATGTTAATTACACTTGGGTGACTCTGCCCAGAAGAATTAAAGGAGAATGTCTCATCTCAGAATCTGACCAGTACGATTTTTATATAAGTGCTTGCATCCAAGGGAGGTTATAAGTCCTAATCCATGATTGCCGTATTGAATGCGGACCATATGAATTATACAACATGGGCTGTGACCGGAATGCAAAGCATGTGGATCCTGATGGTCGAGCCAAAAAACTTCACTGTGCATCATTAGGCTTGATATCTGTTGGTCCTTTTTCCACACAGCTTTAGATTTTGCTATTGTTCCTCCTCTTCTGCTGTCTTGAGTTGCAAAAGCTGAGCTGAGAGGTCATGCATCATTAACCGTAATAGAAAGTCCCAATCTGGTAAGGTTTGGATAGTGGGAGTAGAAAATGGGCGTTAAGGTTATAACTAAGTTATTTAGCCCTTTTCGCCCAAGCCTCAGTGGCAACAGAGAGGGGTCCCACTGTTAGAATCAAATTGAGTCCACTTTAGTCTGTTAAACTCTTAGGCATCATTAATATTAGCAAGGGGCCTCATAACTGTTATGTTCACATAGATGTAGAGCATACTACAATCATGAAGCGTTGTTAGAATAAGGATCATTGTATTCCTTACTTGACATTCGGATGCACACGATGACACACAGTCAGTGCAGACTGACACAGTGACCCAGAACAAACCCTGGAGTTGGCCTGAATGTCAACATGAATTTTCGGACCTGGACTGGGTAAGCTAATGAGCCTTTTACAACACAGCACTCTATATAGTAAAAATCAGTGTTTCTATATGATATATTTGAATTCATGTGAAATTTCTATAAACGTATTACTATACTGCACTTTAAACCTCTATATTACATACTGGATTGGCAGCATCAATATCGCAGACACATAACAAATTCTGATCTTCTCAATCTCAGAGATATTTGAAAATGATTCATTTAACAGCATCGACTTTTTATAGACTAAGGCAGTACTCTACTATGAACAGTCAAATGCAGGTTGGGCCAATATTCAGTATCCTGCATCATATGGGCTCTGTTTGTGAAAGTTGTATTTCTACAAACAAATTCTACAAACATCCCCCTCACAACCAACAGGATTACCAGGCAGCTTTTGTAGCCTGAGGGGGGAAATGACTATCAAACCAACAGAAGACTAAAACACTGCATAAACATCAGCTAAGCTAAAACAAAGCAAAGTACATAAGCCTTAATACATTATCTAGACAATAAGCAAGTCTGTGTAATAAACACTCTGCATTGTAGATCAATCTGGCAGCAACTAAGAACAGACTAAAGAATGGGTAAATTAGGCTTTTAGTCCCCTACATTTTATTATATTTAAGTTAACTTGTCATAAAACAATCAGACTGTGGCCTATAAAGCAATGTCTCCTTTTCAGCCTTTGTTGGCAATCCTTTCTGAGTGAACAGCAAACTGTAAAACAATCTAATCTGAAAAAGGCTCCAATGCAGAGTATGGTAATGATGTCATTGAAAACTGAGCATGTGCTCAACAATGGCAGTAAACGTTGTTTTGGCTGTTTTTTTTCCTTTTACATTTTACGAAAAAAAAAAGAACAATCCAGGCTCAAATACAAATATATGGTTAGTTTGGCAGCCACTCAAAGAAATTTGTGTTTTTAAATTTATTCGGGGAGCACTATGTAACAAATCTGGTTTCTTCTTCATGTACATAGCTGCAATGTGTTAAACAACTGACAGCAAGTTAGTAAATATTTCACAATTTACTCTGCCAATAATGCAGTATGATCAGTGATATTGGTCAGTGGCAGTTATGCCAACACAGCATGAATAAAACATTTTGAAATGTAGCCTGTGTGCAAAATATGTTTTTATTTATCTATTTCATCTATTCCAATAATAATAGACTGTCCATAGCTTCTTGTCAAATATGCATGCCCACATGCTGTATAAAACACACACACACACAGATATGAATTCAAAGAAAATCTCGCCCTTCTTACCGGTTGATCGGCCCTGTTGATGCCCACCAGAAACAGTGACTCAGCGATGAAGAGGCTGATGCAGAGGTTTTTGTGGATGGTGTTGCGGTCACTCTGCAGCCCGCGGAAGAAGCAAAAGGTGAAGATGCAGATAAGCAGGCAAACCAGCGACAACAGGATCCCCACCCATGTGATGACATCCAGGAGCAGGTCATGCATGCTGTCTGCTTTCTGTGGAAATTGCAAGAAAAGTGAGAGACAAGCTTGAATGGGTTACTTAATAAAAATGTATTTACAGTGACAATATTTAGCTATGTTTAGCTTCAGTTTGCTAGAAAAATAAATAAGTCATATGGTTGAATTAGGAAGCATACTGTGCTGACAGACACACATCCCCCCAACCATCCCACGACTGATGTGAGTCTGGCTGTGTGTCGCTGAGCGTTCAGGGCCACAGCGTTACGCTGCGTTGCACAGGTGTGCTGCCTCTATCCATCAGTGTCCTGCAACCTGGCAGGCAGAGCAATGTTCAACATAGTATTGCTGTGATGGATCTACTGCTCAAACCCTCACACTGTGTTCACAAAGGGCTGCCAAGCTAGCTCTGACCATGACCCCTTTAGAAGTAACACACATCCTCTGGCCCGGAGGGAGAGATTGGGTGTCCCACAATATCCAGAGTTACAAGAGCCGATTTGTGAAAAGGAACTTGGTCTTAGCGTAACAAAAGAGGGAGACAAAAAGTACTTATCCCACACACAGCGGGACAATAAGGTTTGTATCCAACACGCCCACAGTGGCTCACAGATAACAAAATAAACAAGCCACTTTCACTTTCTGATCAGTCAAATATACTTTTTACATTAAAATAGGACCTGTAGCTTGTGTCTACTGTAGGTTTCTATGGTTGTGATCTGTTTTGGTTATCCAGAACTCCAAAACAGACTGAATGTTTGACATGCATATTTTTTGTCAACCTGATGTCATCAGATGGCTTGACGAACCAATTGCTAAATTTCTCCTGCCAAGAATGATTACTCAGTTCTCAGTAGAGTCTGGAGAGGTCTAATCTATTTTCCAGATGTTGTGGTCGCTGTCTCTTTCTTCCCCCCCTCCCTTTATAGAATCTATTGACCAGCCTTGCCAGCCACTGTTAATCAAATGATGAACAACTGACCCTTTGATCATGCCCATCCCCACCTGGCGGGCACTGCAGAATAAATGCCTACCTTCACCTCCACATGGGCCATGAGAACTGCAAAGCTGGTAAGGTGTGTGCAGGAGCAGGTGGTGTGTGTGCGATTGGTGGCCAGCAGACGACAGTCCTGGGTAGACCAGAATCCCGTCATGGTTCGCTTGGAGTAGCTCCAGAATGAACAGTTGGGATTGAAGTTCTCTTCCGAATGCTAGGGGCAAGGGAGGAGGGGAAGAGGGAGAGAGTGAGAAACCGAGACAGAGAGAAAGAAATCGAAAGAGAGAGAGAGAAGGGGGGGAGGATGTAGAAACATGAAGTGTTGGGAGAGCCAAAGTAAGTGAGAAAATGGTGGGAGGAATTGGTAGAGAAGGGGATGGAGAGGAAGGAACACAGAGGGAGTCAAGCGCACACTACAACAAAACAACAAACAGAAGGGACAGAATGCGAGAGGGCAGTAACAAATAAACATGGCAGGAGGCGACAGCGCTGTGTCCGTGATTGTTGTGTGAGGTTTTAAAGTGTAGGAGCTGCTAGTGTTGTGTAAACTGGTGAAGCTGTGTATTATATATTTTTAAAATGAGCAAGTGCACAGTGAGGATTTTTCTGCTACCAACAAGCTGGATCACCAACTGGATCAACATTTGCTGGTTGAAAGAGCAACACAACATAAAAGTGTTGAATTGAGCACCATAACTCAAACAGTATGAAGCAATGTGGAATTATACTCTAATTCAGTTTGTTACTATTGTCCATTCCAGAACTCTTCTTGTGTCATTTGGGGCAAGTCAACATTAGTTGAGTCAAGTCTTGTTAAGCGAAAACACAAGTCAGTTGCAAGACTTTTACCTCTAAACAATGAGGTCTAAATAAATGACGCAGCGGTTTAACATTTTATTTATATAGCTGCATTAAGTCCCCTTTTTTGTACGTAACGATGACCTAGAACTTTCAATTCTCAGGCAAAATAATTTAATTTAATAAAATAGACTATTAAACGTGTAACAAAGTGACACACTTTCGTCATGGAAGTAAAGGCTGGACTCCAATAGAGCTGTTTGGAGCAGTTTGCGAAGAGTGTTTTCTGTTGGAGATAGTAAGTCCCTTTGGGGGGGACTTTGGGCTTTTTCACTTTGTAAATCTAAACACAAACAAGATATATAACACAATAGAGAGTAGGGAAAAAGCAAAAAAGCATAATATGAGCACTTTAAAAAACGAGCCAACAAACATGTTTCCTAATTAAAAAAAAGAATTTAAGGCTAAATCATTTTCTAAAACAGCTGAGCACTGTAGATTTTAGTAAACATTAATTTAAGCAGGAGTTAATAGCACATTTGCTGGGAACTATTTTCAGCTGTGAATTAACGCACATTTGGTTCTCTAGTGAGTATTTATAGCATGCAGAACGGTCCAGTATGTGTGAAACTGAATCAAAATAAACATTCTTTTAAACATCTTTTATGTGTCTAACGTTTTTGAATAATAGTGGATTTCTGTGGCACAGAGGAATAAAGTATTTCAAGCTTTGGCTAAAATATTAGCCTGATCCTTAACCTCTACTTCTGTTACATTATCTCACAAGCAAAGTTATACATTTATTGTTTCCAAAAGAAGTCATCACCTTGCACCTTTCTTACCTGCAGGTGTTTGACAGTGAAGACCACAGGCTCAGACAGGTAAACCTTATTGCTCTCCTTGTTAATGGATGCTGTGATGACCGGGGAGTTGACGATAACAGAGTAATTAGGATAGACCGCCTCGCTGCTCAGTCTAACACTTGCATTCTCGGTGGACAGATAGGCCCCCAAGTTCCTGTACAGGACAAAGGCCATCCTGATTTCACCTGTAAGAAGACACACAGGGACATGGAGGTGGTGCACTTTATAATTGTTGGCTTAAACCATGAGGACAGAAATAGACTGTGGATGGGAGAGAGAGATTGCATGTGGGAAAACAATTTTGCGATTGGGTTAGACGGAGAGAAAGAGAGAGAAAGAGAGGGGTCATAGACCTCATACTGAGACTAAGAGGAAGAGAGGGAATGTGAGATTTATCTTCTACCGTTTCTGCCGTGCTGTTTGAGAGTGCTGGCTGACAGCTGGATGGAGTTTCCATGTAGTTCTGACTGGGGGAATGTCAGGTCTGCTAGGTTCCCATCAGTGCTCAGCCTGGCCACTTCCAGCTCTGGAACACACACATGAACACACACACACACATGACACACACACACACAAGTGTCAAATCATAGCACAGCATGTTACATCAGGCTTGTTTTGCAGCCGCTTATAATAACCATGTTTTCTCACTAAGTGCTTCACAGCAGAACACAGGCATGAATCCTGAAGCAGTTTCTAGCTTTATTTAAACAAAGAAAATGAAAAAAACTGACACGCATCAAAATGAAATAACTTGGATTTTTAAGCTGAAAAAAATAAAGGCAATCATGTCTCCAGGCAACCGATCCAACACATTAAGGTAGATAATCCAGCATCTCTCTAGTATTGCGGGAATCTAATTTCACCATCCAGGTTCGTTAGCACATTCCTGATAACGGCCGTGTAATGTATTAGATAAAGTTTCTAATTAAGGACTAATTATACCTTTGCTGTATCTCTATCTTGTGAGTCTGAGTGATTTGGTGATTTAGACACTGCTTTCATGGTAAAAACAGCTCCTTGATCAAATAAACAACACAAGGACAGATGGAAATGAAAGTGGAGGAGGGGGTGGAGCAGGAGAAGAGGGTGAAAGGAAAGGAAGTTGAGGAGGTCAGGGAGAAGTGCTGGAGAAAGGTGAAAAAGAAAGAGGGTAGTCAGAGGAGCACAGCGAGCATGATTGACGGGAAACGAGCAGATACTGTACGTTGAGAGGAAAGGATGAGAGTGGCAATAGGCGGAAAGAAGACTATGCTCTCTCACAGTCTCAAGTACAAAGGATAGGGCACAAAGGCAAGGCATGCTAAGGTCTGGGAGAGAGGAAATGGAGGCAGACAGACATTAACACAGACACTGATATGCAAATACTGGCAGAAATAGAAAGAGAAACACTGAGGATGCAATTGTTCCTTACTTGCTCACGAGCCAAACTAAACACTCAAGCTCCGTAGACACATTAACATACCAACCCACACTCGCACATACATGTACACTCATTCACACCCACACACAGCGGAAGGTTATCAAAACACGCTGAGTCTAATCCAATTAAAGCATCCTTGTCATGACAATCCTGCTCCTATAAAACACACTAGTTCATTATTGTTATCACACACGCATGCTGTTACCGCTGTGTTATCCTTTCAAATCACTGTTTTGGTTCAAATAATAACACTATTTATTTGTCTGCGTAATACTGTGCCATATAGTCACAATAACAACCTAACAAAATAATATAACCTACAGTAGCTGCAGAGGCTTCTTTAAAATGTGTCATTCGAATAAAGTATTCCTGTCGTTCACTCTCCTCTGAAAGACAAAAAAATGGGGGGCTTAAAAAGTGCAATGAGGAGAGTGGGGAGGGAGGAGATGGAGAGAGGGAAGTGAGGATGAAAGAAGAAAAACAGAGAGATGAGAGGCGGTTATGAATAAAAAGTAGAGATAATCACGATGGATCTGCCCACTGGATTAGCTGGGAGGAAAGATTAACGGCACAAAAAGGAGAGCAATGCAAAGACAAAATTTTCTACAAAAAGATGATTTCCTGTTTTAAGTCCTTCAGACATGTGGTAGCCTACATCTCGATGACTGTTTATGTAACCATATTTATGTAGTGCGTTCAGTGGGGGGGGGGGGCATTGGAGGAGATACATGTTAAAAATGACGTAGTGAAAAAATGTATAGGATGGCAAATGAACTGTTGTGCTCAAACTCAAGGGAGCACAAGAGAAAGTGATTGACTTTGTGGAATCTGTCTCTGCTGTCTGTCTACAATTAAAATAAAATGCTGGGATGTTATATCCTCATCATGTGACTTAAATAGATGGGATTTCTTTGCTTACTGATGCAAAAGTGAGCAATGAAAACCCTCAGAGCATCATTTGACATTATACCACCACCATCACCCTCAAGCATGCATCATCATGCTCATCCACTCTTCTTCTTTAGTCATCATCCTCAGTCCTCCTGCTCCTCCTTCATAACTTTACATCTCATACTGGGTTGTATACAAAGCCAGTGAATCCCAGTAATGGCGTAATAAATTTGAGAAACTTTTGAAATATCAAGTCAAAAGGGGAATAAATAGGAAGATAATCAAGGAATCATAAGAGAGTGCAAATCGCTGGGTATAGATGAAAGAAGGACTCACAGATATATTTTCAACTAAAGGCATTGAAAGTAAAGAGGACTTTGTTTCCGCCTTATTCTATGGCCTAATGATGAGAGGATCAGTGAAAGGATGAGGAGAGATGGAAGTAGGAAAAAGTGATGTGCACAACGCCACAATAACTAGCTTTGTTCTGCTTTGTCAATTCCACCCACAAGTGGGGGGCAGAAAATGTGGGAAAAATAAACAAATAGTTATTATAGTCTCTGGAAAAGAATTCATCCCTGCCTTAGAAGGCCAGTTGTTTTCTCCCTTTGTGAGATAAGGATGGGTCTCTGTGGATTTGACCCTTCAAAACCTCTTACACAACAATCTGGAACTCTTCATTATGACTTCTCTTCTATTATGTAGAACCACTTTACAAGTCTGCTCTACAAAATAGAAAGCACGTAAAGCTATAAGTATATTTAGTCTATTGTATAGACCAGTTGATCATCGAAGGCAAATGCAACCACAGCTTTATTTATTTGAGTTATTAGTTCATTTTATTATTATTTTTTTGCCTCCATACGGATGCTTATGGAGCCAGGGACCATGGGTAGAAATTGAATAATATTATTGCAGAAAATAGTTGTTTGCTCAGAAGTAATGTATCAGTGGGCCTGAAGTTGCAGGTTATTGTGTTGAGTCAGCCAGACCACCCAGTAAATGACTGTGTCATAGTAAAAGTCAAATTCAAAAGCTCAAATTTCTATGGTTATGTTGTTTCATTATTCCATTTGCTTACTTTTCTTTATCATGCAATTTTGATATAAAATTGGATGTTTTTTCAGTAATCAAAATTAGCTAGTTTTACACAGGTTACAGATTTTTGCTTTATTTCTGCTGTGTTTATTCATGCACTCAAATTATTAATTTGACAGGGTGGTTTATCAAGTAAGACATACAGTATAGATTAAAAAAATAGTTTACACTATGGAGTCAGCCTGAATTTCTTCCTGTCAGAAATACATTTCTTATGTAAAATCTACCTAATAACACACACACACACACACACACATAATGTTGTTTACAGCATTATAGCAATGTTTAATATATCTAGTTCAAAGGCAAGATTTTTTAGAAAAGGTGTCTTTGGCTACCTATCAAACAAGTTTAATGTCATCTCTCATTTTCTCATTAAATCCTCCATCTAGAATACTGTATCTTATCTATTTAGCAACCATGCCGTTTGTTAGCCAGTCATGGCCCTGGCGCTGTTTAGCTCAGATTCATGCGGACAAACTACAAGCTGATCTACACATGTTTTTCTCTTAACCATCAAAGTAGTGAAACAACAGAATTATGTTGCCCTGCCTTCATTCATGTCTACTCTTGTCCATTCCCATGTACAGAATGTGTTAGTGTGTGATGTTCGCTTTGCTAGACCATCAACACACTGCAGAGCAGAGGGGGTCTGGCTACTCCACATGGCATTCCGGGATGGGAGAGAAACGTGCTCTGAATCATTGCTATTTCTTTAAACCAATCAGAATTGTCATGGGCTGTGAAATGCTCCACACAGCTGCAAAATAGTTGTGCGAGAGAAAATTTAGATTGGATAGCTAGCTAGCTGTCTCAATTTACCATGCAGAGATCTGAGTAGCAGTTAACGATAGTCCTCAGAAATCCCTCAGAGTTTGAAATTCTAACACAAAGGAAGCACAAACGGACATTGGCGAAAAGACATGCATCCGGCGGAGTTTCCTGGGGCACCGGAGCAATCCCATAAGTGGAACGTCAAGGATATAGACTAGTGTGTGTGTAATTGCACAGATGAAGGGTGATGATATTATTTGATGCACTGTTAAATTAGATAGTATACTTTGTATCTGGTTTGTATTATGAAACATAGATCTGAGGCAGCAGGTTGAGTAATGCATACTGTCAGCGTTGCCTCTTACTATCATATTACATCATATTCTTAGATCTTTAGGAGCCAAAGCTGGTTTAAGAGCTGTAAAAGAAAAAAAAATCAGAAAGAAAATCTAAGAAACACATTTCTGCCATTCTCACATTTCAGTTGCATTGCATTCAGGTACAATCAACAACACATCAAAAAATGCTTTTGTTCCAGCCGAGCTATACTTTGCGCTCCTACAAATTAACACCTGAGACATGACCCATTGCAACCGCAGCCTTCAACGCTTGGCTACTGTGTAGCTTAACCACAGCGAATGGAGGTTAAGTGCCTTGCTTGAGGGCATCTCAAAAGGCTCCTCTAAAGTTGCAGGGTTCAACTGAGTTTGGAGGACAGGAAGGAACCAAAAAGAAAAATGTACTCACGGATGTTGTCAGTTGTCTCCTGCACAGTGTCCGTCTTGAGGAGGTTGTCAGCTAACATGAAAGCCCCAGTCTCCATGGTGTCGAGGAGCAGAGTGGCTGAGTGCAGCTGCCCAATGGTGGACAGTTCTCTCCAGGCTGCTTGGGCTCGTGGCTGAAGCAAATTATTTGCTGTCTCCACCATAGCCTGGAGCAGCAGAAATACAGAGGTTACATGAAGGAAGCCAATGCTAACACCTTTCAGTCAATGATTCTAACACCTTTCAGTCAATGATTCTAACACCTTTCAGTCAATGATTCTAACACCTTTAAGTCAATGATGCTAATGTGAAAAGGAATTCAAATCCATTCATAGTACAAATAACATTACTACGCCATGACTACTGAACACAGCAGTCAGTGGGATGCAACAGTGAAAATGCAGTGGCTTTTTTTCCATTTATCATGTAGATAAACCATGACGACAAAAAAATGTTAGCAATGCAAATGTGGCATTCCCATGCAGACATAACAAAGGCAAAAACACAGCTGTTAAATGAAAAAAAAGTACATTTCCAAAATTGTAGTCCACCCTTTTTGATGTTTATTAGCACCTTTTTTCTCCAGAATTCTTTTTATAAAAAGGATGTTGTGATTGAAAATTCCACCAGAGATGTTCTGAAAATCAAGCTAAGCTAATTAGCTGATTGCAATCACCATGTGTCTACACCCCCAAGCCTGCTTAATTTTTTTTTTTTGAGGAAGAGTCTTATCTTCAAGTTGGAAAACCTGTGCTTGAGGGTCTGAGTAGAAATTAGCGTTTTATCAGATAATGTCTGCTGGGTCATATCCAGCCGCTCAGAACGGTTTGGAATCCAAAAATATTACCAAACGAAGAAAAGTTAGCTCGCGTAGATGAATTGCTTTCCATGAAACAATACTTATTTTGTCTCCAACGTTCCTTAATGCTCTTAAGAATTCACCTCTTCATTTCCAGACATGAAACACACACACAAACACACACACACACAGACACACACACACACACACACACACATCTGAAAAGACCCAGGGAGAGATAAAGAAACTGAGAGAAAAGAGAACCAGTGGAGAGGGGGGGAAGTAGAAGGGTAGAGCCATGGGAGAGCGATAAAACAGTCCAGTGAGTCCATGGTGACAGGCATCCGCTGGGAACAAGGGAGGCGTAAAAGCGAAAACAGGTGCTATCAAACACACACATCTCACACTCCCGTCTGTCTCTTTATTTTCTTACTCTCTGACTGTAAAACACCGTTTCCGCACTCCTATCCTTCACTTATCTCCCACTCTTTCAATGCTTCTCCCTCTTGAGGAGGGTGGTTGGGGAAAGTGGAAAAAAGGAACGCAGGTGCTGTTATACAAGCAAATGGGGAGTCCAGTGGGGAATTGCAGGGGCAGAGAGGAAGAGTGAGAGACATCAGTTTATTGGTTTTCACACATTAAGCTTTTGACTTTCTCCCTGCCCCTTTCACTCAGGGTTAGGCAAGAAATAAAGAGTGTGTGTGTTGTTGGTGTGTGTACAGTGGCTAAGGAAAGAGTCCTAGATAGAAACACTGTTGATGATGACTCATAAGTGTTGATGGCATGTGCTACAAATTGTGCAGTTGTCCTCTGGAATTAGAGCTAATCCTACCTGTTTATTTTGGGGGGGTGATATCCACATGTAGATACAGTATATCACACACACAAAATGGGATGCTTAGTCAACAAACGAATATTATAATATTACGTCCTCTTTTAGCGCTACCAGCTAATTAGCTGGGATGCATATCGGATGAGTTTGGGAGGGCTACATGTAAACAAAAACTAATTAATCCACTGCTTCAGCAAACAACCAAAAGTGGATAGGAAGCACACACATACGCATAGCCTGCACCAGCAACTCAGTTTCTTTCTCCATCATTTCCTAGACTGAGACAGACAGTCAGCTTTGATACACCTTTAAAGGAAAACCTTGGCTCATTACAACTTGAGTTGTATTTTTGTAGTTTTTCCCATTATTGATAATCCATTGACCTTATCATTTGAGCCATTTTAAAGCAAAAACACCAAACTTTGTCTGGTTTTGGCTTTAAAATGTGCTTTCTTTTCTGCTTTTTCTCTGACATTGTATTGGCTAAACAGGTAATCAATAATGGAAATACTCATTAGTTGTAGCCCTACAGTAGACAGAACATGTATTGTCAACAGTATTAGAATGTTTAATCATTTTAGACCGTCGCTTAGCTGCTGTTTGGCATCATTGTATGGCATATCTTTAGGTTTTTGAATATTAATCAGATAAAATAACCAATTTCAAGACATTTCCTTGTGTACTTACTAAATGATTAACTTAACTTATGATGGTCATTTAATACACTTCTTTATAATATTTTAAATGGAAAATTAAAATAGTCATTTGAAGGCCTAAAACAAGCCAATAGATGATCTAACCCGCTTTAGGACTGGGCCTATAGCAGTTTTTGAACAGTTGCCTACAACAAAGAAATAAGGCATCATCTGTTAAAGTTATCATTATTGTTGCTGTCTGGTAAAAATAAATAAAAATGTTGTATCTCTGTCACTACCCGATGTGAGTCAAGTGCAGATGTGAGTCGCACTTAAATTGCGACAAGTAGCCTACAAGATGCTAACAAGAGGCTTCTGTAATGTCAATAATAGCCTACAGTAAAAATGAACCTAGGCTACTTAACGAAGTTTGTTCACTCTGGCTACAAGGCTGTCAGTTGAATGGCGTTTGATTTCCATCTTCTGTTACTGTTTGTAATGAGAAAAGTTTATTATTTTGGATTTCACAAATTTAAGTATGACAAGTTATGCTGTAAACCGTTTAAATCTGAGCATGCGCAACTCACATCGGGTAGTGATCATAGACAGTTAAAGAAAGGTAGTGACCTGGTCCGTGTACTTGGCGGCCAACGGATTTTCGTTTTGAAATGAAAAAAACAAAAACGAAAAAAGCCAGTTTCCCAATTACCATCAGTAAACAGGGAAACAAAAAACGGAGAACAACCCGTTTTTCGTTTTTTGTTTTGATATTAAAAAACGGAAAACGAAAAACAATCTTGTTATCCGATTGTCTTTGATGCTATATGATGTTTATAGATGGAAACCGGAAAATAAAATACGGGTGTATACGTCTCATTTCTCAATTTTACAATGTTTTTTATTATTTTATTATTGAAATTCTGTAGCCTGTTGATAATCAGTTGTAGTCTATATGTACAGTACAGGGTACCCTAACCCTAACCCTAACCCTCTATGAAAAACATTGTTGGATTGGTCAAGGGCTCTGTGGTGTGATGTGCAGGTTATACGTTGACATGCATTGTGTAGCCTAAATTTGATTTTATAGTCCATCATCATCACTTAGGACATGTTTTCGTCATCCTCCCTCTATACCCTTTCCCTTTTTAAAATACAATGCATTGAATTTTAAAGTATTGTAACAGTCTTTAAAGTAACAATACTTTTACTTGAGTAAAATGTTGTAGTACTCTTAATGTTGTAAACGCAATAAACGTTGGTAATAATCCCACATTGCACAGAAAAACTGGCAGTCCTGGTAAAGCAAAAATATTTTGAGCCCGTCACACCACAGAAACACGTGTTGTTAACCACCCAGCCAAATTTGATTCAATGAAAAATAAAATTATATAAAATTAGGTGTCAAGAATCATGAAAAAAATAACTGCTCTGAGATGCTGAGGGCCTGTCCGCTGAAGATGCTGAGCCAAAGAATGAGCCAATGCCATGGGCTGCTGGCATGGACACACTCCCGTTGGAACTGTGTTCGTTTGCTAGCACACAAAAAAAATCTAAAATAGTATAATGTGTTTAGAAAGAAACCAATGATTTTACTTTCCCCTGTCTTTAAGTCCAAGTTGAACCAGGAAATCTCTAAAGTGTGATGAATGTCTGGTACCGAGCAGGTAATATAGTAATTATTTTACAATTTGCCTTTGAAATCTCCTCCAAATAGCTTTGTCTAGTCCATACCGTTCAAAACCCATATGGTTGTCTGACTGCTTGTGCTTTTTGCCCTGTTGGACATTAGCCACTTTGTTGCTTACCTTGATCTCTGTGATTTACTTGATAAGTGTAATTGTGACTGATAGGATATATTGCCCAAACTACAATAATAGGACCCACGTTGTATAATACCAGAATGTTCTGTTAACTACTTGTATTGTGGACATACTGGAGTCTCTGTGGTCTCAGTGCTGTGTGTGCATGAATGAGTCCACATGCAGTGACATATACATACCATATACAATGTTGGAGCAATTGTTTTATGTGCAAGTATGAGTGTTTGCATTGTGTATGGGATGCATGTTTGTTTGAATTTGTGTTGGCATTCAATGTGTGTGTGTGTTTGAGGGTGTGCACAAAGGGCTGGGAGAAGCATTGCAGTGCATCATTCTGCTCCACTTGCTGTACAGTAGCAGTCCAGGCAACAGAGAGAGAGAGAGAGAGAGAGAGAGAGAGAGAGAGAGAGAGAGAGAGAGAGAGAGAGAGAGACGGAGGAGAGGATGCTCTGTAGGCACGGCAGATATAACAGCAGTGGCGCTGCTTTCTATTCGCTCATGCTGGTGGTGCTGCTCCAAAACGCTCACTTTGATGTGTTTCAGATAACCCCCCTTTTCTACTCCCATTAAACTTTTCATTTCTTTTTATTGAACTTTTGATTATCTTGCATTTTCAATTTAATATAATTTTTTCATTGAAATTTAATATGCTGGCGTAGAGATTGGATCTATAGAGGAGAGAGATAGGTAGGGAGAAGAAGGGGTGTGATTTCCTTGAGGTCCAGACATACCCACATCAGAAAATGTGTGTGTGTGTGTGTGTGTGTGTGTGTGTGTGTGTGGGCTTGAGGGCTAAAAATTGAGACATGTTTTTTAGAGGTCTTCAAAGAGGGGAGAGACTCTGCAGAGACAGATAAGGGTGTCGTTTTTGCGCGTGTCTGTGACTATGTATTACTGGTTAGGCACTCGCATTTGTGTGCACATACCCACAGCATGCAGGCACGCACACACACATACACATGCCAGTAAATGGGGCAGAAGTGAAATGCTTTGAAGCGTTGGGGTAATCCAGCGTAAACAGTGCCGGCAAGACAGACTAGAGCTGGGCTTCTTCTCCCAGTTACACAAGTGGAGTATGGGCACATGCGCATGAACGTACAGTATGTGTACACTCACACACAGTAAGACACACTTTGTAAAATGACAGAGTTGGGATTTGAGAAGTATGGAAAAGGGAAGAGTTGAGGAAACAGTGGATTTTTCTTTTCTTTTTACATGGCTGAGCTCTGAGAAAGTGCATGTTTTGGAAATGTTTTCATCAGAGAAGCAGGCTTATCTGTCAGTTGTTGTTGGAGTTTGTCTTCCCTGACAGGATGAGTTTGCTGCTAAATCAGGCTTAAAATTCACAACGTGTTCTGACCCGCCATCCATAAATAGAGAGCAAATTAGACATTGTCATTGAACATTGCTGTCTCCTCACTGCCCCCTTTATTGTTTTTCTGTTTCTTTTACATTCCATTTCTGTTTCTGTGACTCTCTTCTCTTTCTGTTTAATTTCTACCCCCCCTCCCACCTCCCCCTGTCTTGTTCTCAGTCTACCTTGCAGACTCTACCTCCCTCCATCAATCCACCCTACAGAATGAAAGCCTCTACACACCACCAACTTCATCATGAATACATTGCCAATTTAGTATACATGAAACAAGTCCCCAGTTCACCAAACAAAGGGAGAGATGAGGAAAGATGTAGTGTGAAAGGGAGAGAGAGAAAGACAGAGAGAGAGAAGGAAAGAGAGAATTCAATTATTTTTTGTCTCTATTAAGAACCCAAACCTCCTGCCCACTCTCCTCACTTGGCAATTAGTGCTGTAGATAATTAACGAGGAGAGGGCAGCATCACACCACATCCCTAATCACGCACATTTCTATCTGGCAGAGTAAGAGACTGTTGGTATAATTTTGTTTCACATTACTAAGGCTAATTATATAATCGATCACTCCCAGCCTCTGCAGTACCCAAGGTGTGTGGTGTAACGTTTTGATTTTAACCTGTAACAGGCTGTCTGAAAGCAGCCACACTTTGGAATTCAGCACTTATTGGATTAAAATATCCACCTGATTTGATGTGACGGCATGAGATCATTGTTGAAAATATATTTATATATTTGTGGTTTGCATGTGTGATAGTGTGTGTCGGTGTGTGTGTTTGTCAGCTTGCATATAGTCCTAAGCCATGTTCTATGATGTGACTTTGCTGACTGGTGCTGACGTTAAGACTTTTCAGGGGAGAGTGCGGGGAAAAAGCCTGTATCAGGAGAAAAAGAGCTAGCCCATCAAGGGGTGTGTGTGTGTGTGTGTCGGGAGGATGCAGAGAGAGAAAAAGAGAGACTCTGCAGTCTATCTACAGAACATGGATGAGGAAGGTGGAGTCTTTTGATGTTGTGAATAGTGATTTTAGCTGACCAAAAACATGTCTAAATGATTGGATTTTCCGTTCACGGGGTGAGCCCATGGCGTAAACAAGAACAAACATCAATAAAAGCAGAGCAACACGACAGAAAAATAAATTAACACTGAGCCACAGACGCAAGTTGGTATTATTTTTAAGGCACTGAGGCTGTGACCAAGCAATTTGCAACCGAGTATCCATCATACTCAGTTCTTCCTCTCTGATACAGCAGCAGAGAGGACACTGCATTGAATGGAGATGGATAGCGAGTCATTTGGTTCCAGGTAGGCCTGTTTACAATTCTGCAGACAGAACTGCAAAATAGATGAGCTATTATTGATATTGATCATGGCCTCTAATTAGTACCATTGATTCCAAATGCAAAAAAAGTGAGTGAAATTAAAAACAAAAAAGAATGTGAACCCTTTGAGGAGACTCAAACGTTTGTGAGGGGACACCAGTTACAAGTGATTCTGATGCCCGCTGTGGTTCAGGATCAGGATAGAGCCGTTGCATGATCATCCTCCTCAAAGGGTTGGGATGCAAATTATAAGACAACTGCTGCAGCATAGAATTTGAATTCTACGTAGAGCATTGTAATGTGCATCAGTGATCACACATACACAAGCTCTCTTTGCAAATTACATGCTGAGTGTGAAAAAGAAAGACAACATGTGGGTCTATGCTGTGGCAAAGTAATCAACGATACCAGGAAGTGGAAATACCTGTGTGAAAAACCTGCAGGACCTTTCTCTCTTCTGTAGCTGTAAATTCAAACAATTCAGCTGTTAGTGATATAACACCTCTCAGTCACACACACACACACACACACACTCGCGTGCACAAAGGCAGTCTCACACACACTTCATAAACATTGAACAAAAAGACTTTGGTATAAATTGTTATTCTTCTCACTGGCCCCCTATTTTTCATTCATTCTCCCATAACTGTTGTCTATTCCCTTCCCTTTTATCTTCCAGGTGGTGTTCATAATTATTTGTTACTCCATTCCTTTTCCTATCCATTCTCTGCAACTACTGTCAAGTTAATTGATGGCATTAATTACAACGGCACTCGTGCATGATTGGTCATATTCGATTTCCTTTCAAAAATTAGCATAATAAGCTGGCATATTACTCAATTAGGTATATATAATTGGGCCATTATTGAAAATGAGGATTGCTCTTCCTCTTCTATGGTGGACTTCTTTTCTACAAATTCAACCTTTTTAACAGGCCATTTGGTCAACAGCAAAACACAGATTAATTGATTCCACTTACACGTGTCCCCGGTATGTATTCACTTCACATGTGTTGTGAATTACTAAGAGGGAGCAGTGGAAATGTGAAGGGTGTGTAAGTAAAATGAAAAAAGGCAGACTCTATTGAATAAAGTGGGCCTTGTGACTTAGAAACTAAAACTAGGAAGAAAAAATAGCCAGTGACTGTATAAAAGGTGGCAGTGGCTGTCAATCTGGCTGCTAAACACCGCCCATCACTGTTGACCTTAGCAGAGACAATCAAGAAAACAGTCCTCCATCCAGTCAGTCGGTCAATTAGCTAGCTAAGCCAGCCAGTCAGCAATTCCCAATGATTTAACTCATTTTAATTGAATGCCTACATGAACAAAGTACAAAACTCAATTCTCTCCTTGTCTACTGGAGTAGTAAAACGGATCCGTCCATACTCAGGATTGAGTCTCCATTAATGTAATCCTGAAGTGAGCATTCAAGGCCGCTTGTCAACAGCATTTTCATAGCTGTAGCTCAAAGGCTGAAGTTCATTAAACAATGAGCTATGACGTAAATTGTGTCCCAAGCCTGTTTTCATCTCAAATACTGTATGTTTTAATGAGAATAACTCCCATGGCGAAGCAGAGTTTTATTAAATTCCGGCCCTGATCTGACACATGTTGCCAAATACTAAAAGCAGTTATTTATCACCCATAAGGTTGAGCCAATTTTGCTAGGAAAACCCTCAGAAGAGGATCAAATAATGTCTAAAAGGAGCTATTTATCACTTGGAAATCTACAACGTTATGTATGGTTCTTCATCAAACTCGGCACTCAGAGACTTTTCTAACCCCCTGAAGATTGAGTGTAAGACAAAACCACGAACCTCTAACGCTATTCATCTTACTGTTAACTTGAGTTATTCTATCTGTTCCCTCTTTCGCTTAATATCCTTTCATTACCATGCATCTCTCCGCTTAGCAGTGCCTGCAAGAAAATCCTTTATCTCACTCAATCACTACCAATGCATTGACCGCCCAACACAAGGGTTTCTTGAGGCAGTACCTTGGTGAGGCTGCGGGCTGCGCTGTCCTTGCCCCCGGGGGTGAGGTTCCTGAGCTGGACGTCCAGCAGTTCGACCAGTTGTGCCATGGCCCGCACTGTGGATGGCACGTCGCCAGGACGCAGAAGCCCTTTGGTCTGCTCTGCCAACTCCCTGGCCACAATTGCTGCAGTCTCGCCCGAACGGAGCTGGGAGCCAAACAGGGTGATGGGGGCAGAGAGTGGAATAAAGTCAAAGAATGAGAGACATGGATGGAAGAAAAAAAAATAGAAAAGAAGTGAAGGGAAAGTTGGGTAAAACGTGAAAGCATGAAGAGGAGGCAAGTCAGGGGAACGAAAGAGCACAGCAAAAGACAGATGGAAAAATGAAAGGAAAAGATGAAGGGCAGAGAGGTAAAGGACAGATGGAGTGAGAGAATGACAGAGAAATGGGCAAGACAAGAACAAGGATGGGATGGTGGAGCATAAAGAGGTGTGATTAGGTTATTTGAAGTGACAAGAGGAAGTGTTTTTTCCCAGCACTTTTTGTTTATAACACATTCAAGAATACTTTACAGTTACAACTCCTAGCACCATTTTTTTCCCTTGTTTTATCTCATGAAGCCTTGTGCCTCATGTGACAAAAGCCATAGATTGAAATTGTGGGACGTTAAGCTGGGGCAGCACTTTCCAGAAAAGAAAGTATCTTGAAGAAACAAACTTGAATGTTTTCCCATCAAAAAGCTATGCATTCTATGTAAAGTATCATATGATGATAGCACAGTGTGAGTGAATGACCTTATTGGGCATTTCCATTACCCTACAGCCATATAAAAGCTCACAGATCTGAAACATGAGTTAGGGCAAATGAAGATGGATACATGGCCACAATCTTCCCCTGTAGTCAGTGCGTCTTCATGCATGAAAAATCGCTGCAGGAATATATCCATAACACATACCCTTTTCCCCCCTAAAGCTATGGGCTCGTAGGGAGCAACGAGGGCCAGCAGCAGCATTCAGACTTACTTTCTGCATGATGTGATTGACCCAAGGCGACGTGCAGTTGCTAAGGTCAGGGCCTTGGGGATCCCAGTAGCCCAAATGGGCCATGCACACGTATGTGGCAACGCCTGCAAGACAAGCAAAACCAACAGGGTAGGACAGCACTGACATTCACCAGAAGACAAGAAGGCTCTTAAGGTGCCTGGGGTTCAATGAGCAGTTAGTGTGTCGATGGAAGGAAGGAAAATCGAACAAACAGCTTTATTATGTGAGCAAATTGATTCAAATATTGTGTGTGTGTGTGTGTGTGTGTGTGGGGGGGTGTGTGGTGTGTGGTGTGTGTGATATATTTAATTGACAAGTCAGGACAATTTATTCACGGCTCACATTTAAAAACAACAAATGGTAGGCTAACTGAAGTGATTTAAAAATGTAAAAAAAATTAAAACAATTTAAATTAGCAAGAAATTGAAAATAATTAAGTTTTTATGTTATCTGTAATGCGAATATGTTATTGAATATGTTCTATAAAAATATTGACTTGACTTGATTTAGTTATAGGAGATATAGCTACCGTAGTTACTTTACAGGGTAAGGTGTTACATGTGTGATGCTCTGTTTGAGTTACTAGCCATGAGCTTTAATATACTTCTTACAGGTTCAGACTGCGTTCTGCAGAGTCAGAAAATATTTGGTTTCCACCTTGTTTTCCACCTGGTTTCTAACTTTGCCATTGAAACCACTCTAACATGGTTACAGTTGTATTTACGCAACATTTTGCCAAGACTTTTTCAAAGAAGTACAGACTAGACATATTTCACATGGCAAAGCTTTTAAATACACTAACCAACCATTTACTGGTCCTACTGTCAGTTCTTTTATACATTCTGCTATATGCAGCTTCCTTACCCAGGGTGCCGACTGGGCAGGGCTGCTTGGCTGTCTGGCCTTGCTGTGTCCGGGGCCATGATATGTCGGCTGTTAGCCTTGGACTGCAGAAGTCCTGGGGAGGCAGAGCAGGAGGCTGGGGGGCCACTGGAGGGATCTGCACCGGAGGGGAGCGTCCTCTTGCTTTCTGGTTGGTGTCGGGAATCTGGTTAGTGTCGGATGATGAGCCACTGGCTGGAACCAGGACAGGCTGGCGAACCGTGGTGGTGGTTCGATAACGCTGGCCGGGGGAGGTGGTGAGGAGAGGCCGCGGGGTGGTGTAGTAGGGAGGAGAACGAGTGGTGATAGTGCGGCTGGTAGATGAAGAGGAGGAACCTCCACCACCAACTGGACCTCCTCCACCTCCTCCACCTCCTCGGTTAGGTGGCATCATGGGAGGTGAACGATAGTCTAAAGAGAAAGAGAGAAGGTTTAAATTCACAAAAATACAGCGTCAAGAATCAGGGCCCAAAATGTGTGTGTGTGTGTTTGTGTGTGTGTGTGTACAGATTTGTGGGTCCCAATATGACTGAGTCCTGTTTTTCTGAGCTCCTTGTGCCAGGATGTGAGTTCAACATGTATTCTCAGGATACAAAAGTTAAGAACAACAGAGTTAAAAGAATCAAGTGATCAAGCAAACTGTCTGTGGCAGCACCAAGTGATGTGAGCAATCGCCTTCAAGCGTACATATTATTATAGTGACAGGCACAAACACATTTGCAGGCGCTCATTTACACAGCACTAAAGAGCTTTGACAGGGAGTAGCTCATGTTTCTCATGACTTATTAGTGTTTCATCCCTCGTCAATGTAGTCATATGCTACGCTGGAAATCCAGAGTTCTCGCGAGAGCACAATTTGAATTTTCTCAGTTAGTCACTCTGGCATTGAGTAGTTGAGCATCTATGCCCTTGTTGCCGTGCTGCACCAATCACATCGGTGCAAGCTTTGGTGGTAGCTAAGAGTATGGGGCTCTGGATACGTCACCCCTTGTGTTGTGATTGGTTGTAGTGTTATCCAATTGCGTGCAGTGAGATTTTCAAATGCAGGCTTGGTGCCGCCCCTTTAGTTGGGCCATTTTCCTTGCTCAATACCGGACCCTTAATCTTTCGGATTAGGGTCTGGATTTCCAGGCTAGTCACATGCCTGATCTCTGTGAGGTTTTACTCCCAAGTTAAGGATATGTTTTTCCAAACAGCATGTGTGCTTAAGCGGTACAATATAATGTATAAAAGCAAAATATCCTCCAAGCAAGGCCAACAATTGGTCTGCCCTACAAATGTGCACAAGGTTGCCAGTCTCTCCTATGGGGACTGGTACACAGTAGTGGCTCCTGCTGCATAACCAGAAGAACACTACTACTGCATGATTCATGACACTATGACATCATGAGAGGAAGAAAGGCCACTCAATTGTCTATGACACACTTTTTTAATGTCATATTTCATTCTAAAAATGCTCAATTATTCACATTGACCCTGTGCAGGGGGCAGGAATAAAGAATGGATTGAGAGACTGGAATAGAGAATGTGTTTGTGAAGTGTTACAGTGTCCTCTTGTGAACATTTTATACCAGTGTGTCTCTGCTAAACTCCTGTGGCTTTCAACTGCCCATGGTACAAATCAATATTGTAGGATCGAAAGATGGATAGAGGGAAATTATTATTTACATTTTTGCCTCACTTTCTCTTTGAATTATTTTATCGGCCTTATTCATTTGAAAGTCATTATGTGTAATATTTCATACAGGTGGGGCCAATTTTCTAAAGCCGCATTTTCACCTGAATACATTCTATAGCAAAGCAGGGAATAGCTTTGTCTCTCACTATCAACATGTTTATTATACAGCTGAGATTGCCTGAAAGTATTTATGAATAAACAAATTACACTCATGAATAGGAATTTGTATGTAAAGTATACTAGCTTCAATTTTTATACTTTATAAAACAAAGCTGATAACAACAATGGTTTGACTATTGACCTATTAAAAACCCATATGTGGATTGCCTGAAGTGCACATAAAGGCAAGCACACGGAGACAAGTCTTCAAGATCACAAAGCTACTATAATATGAATTCACATGATTTTATGTTATGCCACTATAACAAGAGTAATATATATTTCATAATCTCCAGTTCTGTGTTTAGTCAATATTTTTTACACAGTACGAAGATCTAACGCTCTGTCTCGGGAAAGCTGAACCCAACTGAACTCGCCTCAAAAGATTTGACCAGCAACTATGAATAAGAATATTTTTTCCTGAAGAGTGTGCAATATACTGACATCACGCTACATGAATTCTTCAGTCCTTCAGGCTCTCAGAATTCATTTGCTGCCAGCTGGGGTAGCAAAAAGTGTGAAGTTGCCTTGCGGTTTCAGGTCTGCTCTGATGTTAAATTTCTTGATTCCATGAATTTCAGCACAAATGGAAAGCACCGACCGTTGGTCTGCCATAGGCCATACTATGTTCTACATGTTGGTTACTGACATTGAAGGGTTATAGAGTTTGTCGTCTTTTAATGGGCCCGTGTGTTTGGCTCACGCAAGTGATAGGAAAAAATGGCACATATTTGTAACCGCAGTGTTTTTTTGTTTGTTTTTTTCAAAATCAAATCACCGGCAGAGAGGGCTGGGTTTACCCAGTCTAGGTGTTTATATTATTTACTGTGAACTGAAGTCATCCCTTCCTGTGGATTTTTACTTTAATCAAAGAAACTGCTCTCTCTCTCTCTCTCTCTCTCTCTCTCTCGTCTGTCTGACTGTCTGTCTGGTTGACTGACAGCTATGAAACATCCCGCTTCGTACGTTCTGTTCTCTTCCTCCACAACCCAATGGAGTGTTTCTGTAGCTAAACTGTGCTGCTCCACGTTCCTGAATCACTGCTGCCCTGCCTCATGCATTCTCCACGGAACATTGCCATCAATCATGCGTAGCAGCAGTGGCCTAGAGACTAGCTGTCAATCTGCGTGTGTACTTATGAAACAGAGAGGGAGTGTGTGTGTGTTTGAGTGTTTCTATCTCCACTCAAACGGGAAGCTCCATTAGGGCTCTGCCACAACAATAGGAGAGTAATGTGTGTGTGTGTGTGTGTGTGTGTGTGTATCTGTCTGAGGTTGATGTCTGCTGTCATTTGAGTACAGGGCAGAAAACACAGGAGCTGGCAGCTTGGGGTGAGGTAACACAAAAGCCTGCAAGCATCACAGGCAACGGGCCACAGCACTTCACAACCCATGCAACTCTATCTTTCTTACTTCCTCTGCTGTTCTCTTGACATTCTCCATCTGATTTGATCGCTCACTCATAACTTTCTTTTCCTTTCTGCCACACTATAATTCTACCCATTTCAATTTCTCAGCACTCTCTTTCAAGTTTACTTAGGCACATCTGTATTTTGTCCTACTTTCTTCTTCTTTTTCTGCATTTAGAGAAAAAAAATTTAAACATGTTTGTAATGTGATTAATTCATCACAGGCATCACTCCGGATGCTGTGAAAGTAGCTGTAGGGAACTACAGGAACATGACCTAACAGCTTCATGAAACATGTATGAAGAAAGAGGCTAGAGGTTGTACTCATGGGGACTGACATATCTTCCCGCATTTGAGTTTAGGAAGCCTTGAGTAAACGTGCCACGACAACTTCTTGATGTCAGCTAACCTGAACCTTGTGCTCTTCACTGAGACTGATACCACAAGAACAAGCATGTGGCACAAAACTACGGAGTTTTGCTCCGTATGTATGCCCTGCACATGCATGTGGGTGACACATTTTGACAGATGGGTTTGAGGGAAAAAAAAAAATCTTTCTCAGAGCGCTGTTGAAACATAATTACGCAAGTCACATGATGATGAGTGATGTGATGTTAAAAATGAAATCGATGAATTGAGTGTGGTAACCACCAGGGTGTGAAATTCACTTTTTTGCCCACCTGCCACAGTGGCTGGTAGATATCCAATTTTACCAGCCACTTATATTTTTTTACCAGCTAGTTTTTCTGGAATTCAAATTTATAAAGAAGGTAGGTTTCTTTTACCATCTTCAGAGTTGATGATGATCTACAGCTACCATAGTTACCAAACATTTTCACTCCTGAACAGATTTCTCAAGCCCAAAACAGCATTATTATGGCATTCTTCATTAAAGATAAACAGGGGTGGATGAAAAACACATTCTTCATTGTAGAGGGATACAAATAAAATCCTACTGGTATCCTCAAATAATCTAAAATGTCAACCTCATGGTATATCGCCACAGTTTTTTACAGCCAGTTTTCATTTTCCTTTAGTCTTTACCTCAGCTACATGGTGTCACGGACTAGCGCTGAAAATTATTCGACAAAAGTCTGGAGTTGACAGAAATACGCAGGGTGAAAGCCCTGGCTGTGAACAATTTCATTTCCTATAAGTTCTTCACAATAAATGTCCTCTGTTATTTTGGTATTTATATTTTGTTATTATGAAGTAGCAAAATGTGGAAATGTTGGGGAGTCAGTAGCAGTATTGTGCGTTATTGTTCCTTAGCAACAGCATTCTTTGACATAAGCTGTCCAATCCATTACAAGGAATGTTTTACAATCCACCCGCCACTGTGGCTGGTATACAAGGCAAAGTCACCCACCACTTTGAAAAAGTACCCGCCTTTGACTGGTGGTGGGTGCTAATTTCTCAGGTGGTAACCACCTTTACCATTTTCATATGACTAAGATCTGACTGAGATTGAAATGTGGTTTAATAATTGTGCAGTGTGGACATTTAGTTTATTTTCCATATGATCTTGCATGCATGCAATATATTGTTGATATGGAAAATAATGAATCCACTAAATAAATACTACTACGACATTACTCAAATATATTAAACAGGACCCTTTTTATACCCTATAATTAATTCTGACAATATTTTTACAAAACAATAATACAATTTGAGCACATCATAATGGCACAATACACCTAATACTGTAGTTGATGGGTCCCTAATCTGCTTGAAAGGAAGATTGTCTTGTATTATTGTCTTGTATGATTGAAAGCTCTGGAACAGTTGGGATGGTGAGATTCTTCTCTATTCTATTCTATTTTGTTTGTTTTCCTGACCTGACCCAAGGGAAGGTGAGACAATGGCAGGCTGGCAGTAAACTTGTTCCTGGAGTTATCTGTCATCACACTGGAGGGGCCATAGAGATGCTGTCAGTCAGCCTGGGATGCTGGCACATGATCATCTGAAATGCAGGCAGACTGTATGTGTGTGTGTGTGTGTGTGTGTGTGTGACACTGCGTGTGACACTGTGTGTGGCAATGTTTTTCTGTGTGGGTACGACTGCCTGTCTCTGCCACTCTGTTGCCGAGAATGCTCTTGTTGACTTCTCACTCAGTAAACAGAGGGATCGTAAATCTACAATACAAAAGGTAGACGGCAGGGAGGATAGAGGGAAAATGAACTTCCCCTGGCAAGTTTCCCACATCACTTGAAAAGCGGCAGACGGCGAGTGAGAGAGGGGTAGAGGCAAACAGAAGCAAAGAGGGATTTGAATAAAGACAGAAGTTTCACAGACTTTAAAGTGTCAATTATACTGGTATGTTCTTTTAATATGCAAGATCACTACTTGCAGTTTCGTTAAAAGTTACTGCCTCCTTGCCTTTATCCACACACACGCGCGCACACACACGCGCACACACACACAAGCACCATCCTGAACAGTACAAAGGGATGGATCCAGAGGGGTAACAGCAAAATAATCTGTCTAGAGGGCACAGAGCTTTCTAGGCTGGATAGTAGCACAGACATTGAATAGGGCTGCATACTGCGATAACACACTGCCCCTATGGCTGTAGGTACACGCACTCACTTGTTAAGACACTTCCTTTTCACTCAGTTGTGTGCCAAGCAACAGACACAAATGGATGCAGAAACACACTTTGCAGACCTTTTATTTTAGCAGTCACTTGGAACACACACACTCATACGCACACAGAGCTTGTGGCGAGTGGCTCGCGCCTGATGATAAGACTGAAGGGAGCACTTCAAAGCAGTGATACTTGGAGATAGAAAACAAACCTCAATAAAGCCTTCTTCAAAATGGCTGCCGGGCACCACCACATCCCACACCTAATGTTTCCACATACAGACACATAACCCCTCAGCCCTGTTGGTTTACCAGTTGCATAATCATGTCCTCACTCTGCTGAGGTTGGAGACACCTGCAGCAAGTTTGCCAATCCCATTCCTTTTTCTTAATCGGGGGAAGTTCCCTTGTTTAAAGCAACAATAAAACCATGCAGACCAATTTTTTTTTGTCTTGTTTTTCTGTTTAATAATGGAATAAATTAGCATATAACTTTAAAGTCCAGACTGTGGCCTTTCCTATTCCAGACATGCATTGAAGTTATGTCAATTCTGTAAGGACAGGTATGAATATATAGTAGGCACTGGGCAAAATCCTATTACTGTCTGCCACTATGCAAGTGACCCTGTGACTATTACATATTTTGGTCCCCATAATTTATCACCATGGCTCTTCATTTGAAAAGTAAGATGCTTTGTTGGCCCCCCCTGCAAGTTATTTTATATATTTAAAAAATATAATCCCAAACCAGCACAGCCATGGTGGCCCATCCACTGCTCTCTCTGTATTTACTTCCTGCTAGGCTGTAGGTTTCCCTTCCTCCCTGTTGTCCTGGCTAGGCCTGCTTGATTTGGCATCTACTTTTTGGCAAAAGAGAGGCGTTGTGGAGGCCAAATGCTCGCTGAAGGCCTTGCTGGGGCAATCCAATCAATAAGCACACACTGCAGGAGAGGAACAGGTGCCCTGGACACTAAAGCAAGAAGTTCAGTCTGCTGAGAAGGATGTGTCGTAATCTGTTTGGAAATGAGGGAGATATGCATGGACGGAGAAGATGAATAAAGGGAGAGCGGAGAAGTGAGAGTGGGAGTGTAGATTAGGTGTGAAATACCTAGTCATGTTGCATTGCATAATACTGTTTACTGTTTCATGTAGATGTCCAATCAGTGTTGATGGTAAATGTGGAAGATTTAAGGAATACATTTCTCACATTATATTTACTGAGAAAGCTGCAGTTCGCAGCTGCAAAATCTGTTGTTCTTCCAGCATCCAGTGACGTGACAGTGACATAGGTAGAGGCCAGGAAGAACTACAGGCCTTTTCTGCTTGGATTTTTTCTCCGGGTAGAGGCAAACAGAAGTTCCTTGTTCTTTTTGCTTGTATTTCAAACTAGCTACGTTTCCATTAGTGAAAATGGAACTCCGAAATATTAGGATGTTATGAACGTGAATACATTTTAGTGTTAGTGTTTTGGCCGACTCAGATATTCATCTTTATTTATTCATGTCAGTTATAAGCCACGTATATGGCCGAAGAAATGCAGCGAACAGAGGCTGCAGCAGGAAGGATAGTATGGCCATCGAGGAGCCTTCAAAACCTTCGCTGCCGAGAGCAAACGAGTGGTGGTGCGTTGACTCAAATTGCCCTTCAATGCCAACTGAATCACTCTGCTGCACGGAATGTCAGTGTGGGCAATTATTGTTGGATGCTGTCTCAGATGCTAACTCTGAGTGCACTTTACGTGTTTACTCCTCGATTGGACAGAAGTGTGATAGAGACCTTCAGGATCCCGAAGATAAAATGGAAAAGAAAACCAAGACCAGCAGGGCTGGTAGGGCAGATGAGGAGTTAGTATTTACAATATATATATATACAAAAATTCGGCACTCGCAATTCCGACCCTTACCGGTCCAATTTCAGACAGGACATTATTTGCTTTATTATTGCAAAAACCAGGCTCACGTTAGATTATGGCACCAGCAGTATGAGTCGCACAGGCTTTCATAATTAAATAAAACACACACTGCAGCAATTCATAAAACCTTCAAATAAACTACATGACACCAACTTAGAATATAATGAAAATGCTTGCATATTTAAAACATATTATTACATACTTAAACACCTAAAACACCAAAGTACGAAGACATAGTGGACCAGACACAAGCTTTTATTTTGAAAAGTAGAAGCCTGACAGCGTCAGACGGGAGGCTCTAGGTGGCAGCCGTACAGTCTTGCATGTTTTTGTCAAACTAGTGTGAAATGCCATTTTTTTCTTTCTTTTTTTAGAGTGGCCAAAATTTGCCCAAGAGTGCATTAGCCCCTCTGGCATTTGGCCAGAACTGCCAGATTGCCAGTCCGCCTATGGCAGACGCTAGTGTACACTGTTTTCTTGAGTTGCCCATTTTAGCAAAAGTTTGGGTGAATATAAGTTAGGCTTTTTGTTGTGAATGGTAAAAAGGAAGTAGGGAAGCTGGAATGCTCTGCTGATCACAAGGTGTAAAATAAAGAGTTGTTGCCATCTGAAATGGGTGTTTGCACTGATGGTACACAGACTATGACAGGAAAAAGGACAGGCTTGCCGCCACTAATCAACAAGGTCTTGCCAAATGCGCAATTGACCCACTGTGTTATACACAGAGAAGCTCTAGCATGAAGGTAGATTAGCCCTGAACTAAACAAGGTTTTGACTGATGTTAGCGTTATCAATTCCATAAAAATAAGACCCCTGATGACCCTTTGTGAAGAGATGGGATCTAAACAGTTAGCTGTGTTGTTTCACAGCAAAGCCAGGTGGCTCTTGCAAGGTGACGTGTTGAGCAAGTCTTTGAGCTCAGAGAGGAGATTTGAGTGTTTTTGTAGGAGAAGTCATTATGAACAATTTCTGAAGAAACTGGCCTATATCTAAACTGGTAAGCTGAATGAATAAAATCTTCCATTTTAAGGCAGAGACTAGCACCTTCCTCACCTGACAGACAAAATAACCCCATTCACTTGAAAGCTCAGATGTGGGGCACCACAGTGATTCCATGTCTGAAGGAGCACATCTCTTACCAGAAAGGATTCTTTGAATAGTACTTCTCAAACAACCATGCTCATCATGACTGGGTGAGGGATCTGCTGATTTCAGCTGTACTGAAAAGGACCACTTCACTGAGATAACATGTGCTCCACCCTGAGGCTGAGGTTTACAGCTCAGACACTGAGTGTATTCTGGCTTGGTGTGGAGAGGGATCATCCAGTCATACGGCAGAGGGCTGTGGTCATTCTGCTTCCCTTTGCCACATCCTTGCTCTGCGAGGTTGGGCTTTTCTGCTGTGGCCTCACTGAAGACAATTTGCATATCTAAGCGCAATATTGAGCATGACTTGAGAGTAGCAGTATCAAGACTGCAAGCCTATTCTTTCTTGCCAAATATCTGCCTGTGTTTTTTTTCTTCACAGGTTTGACTTTATATTCATAGAAAAAATTCTTTATTTCTCTATTTTACATTTCTGTAAATGCACCAGTGTTAGCCAGTCAGCTAATTTTCAACTGTGAGCAACCTAGTTACAAATGTCACAAAAAAGATGCAATTGAATTAGTTTTTTTAATTGCACAGATTTGACTTTATTATGTTTGTGACAAAGTTATAGCCTACTGTAATTCTCTATTTTTGAAAAAAGGACTCAGACTTATGAGCCATCTAGTGTCTGATATGATAAATTTGAGTGGTAATTTAAGTGGTAAATTACTGAAAGAAGGGAAGAAGGGTGAAGGTAAGTTCACAATCTTCATGTTATTTCAATAAGCAAGTTAAACGTGGCCCATTTTGTCAGCATTTAGTGGGGGGGGGGGTTTGAAAACCACTGGTCTAATCAGTGAAATGGTGAAAGAGAGCCTCCACTTTAACCATTAACTCCTGTGATACTCTCCACTTTAGCTTGTTTCCAATGTTTCCTGCACTGCTTAGCCATGTCGCAGGATTGCAATCTGGTGCCAGAGAAGGCAACACGGAAAAGGAGATCCTGGGGTGGGGGAGGGTGGTGTAAATAAGTGGTGAGGGCATAAAGACAATAGAAACGCCATGCTTGACTTCCTTGGGAAATGAAACTCTGTGATTCTAGCCATTAAGAGTTCATAGGTGAACCTTTACATTTCTGTAAACTGACAGAGTGGCAAATAGAGGTCATCTCTATATGACACTGTTTAATAGATAAGAATAGAATAGTGTTTAATTACCCTCTAATTAAGATTGAAGCTTTTCACTTTAAATATTTGACTGCAGTAATTTATTTGCAGTTACTTAGATGTCTTCTTAGAGTTCTGACTTTTCCAAAACTGTGTGTAACTCTCAACGCTAAAATAATTCTTGAGCAACACACAAATGAATGTAGACTCATGCAAAAAACAAACAGTTATTGCTAGTGCTACTGGGCCTCAATCTTTTCTTTTCATTCTTCCTGTACTTAGGTTTTTAAAAAAAGAAAACTGTGAAGTGAGTTATTTGTTATTAACTATTAATTATTGTTTTGTCCAGAATACTTTTAGAGGTTTGCGAAAATGAGACGTACAGTAGGAGTGCCAAGGTTTAATAGGTGTTTTTGAGCAATGGAACTGTAGCAACCCATTTTTAAAGTTGTGCAAATTGAATAAAGCAAATGTAAATCGATTGCAATAATCTTGTACATAGTGAATTCACTTACATTAAGTTGATAAAATGCATGTTACTGGTTGTAAAACACTGTATTTATCTAACCCTGTCTCTCTATGACAGAACAAAAATACCTGCAGGGTTGCTTGTGAAATTTTCATAATTATACAAAATTCAGTGTGCTGGTTCTATCCTAAATATGAAAATCAGATTGTCTTACCTGAACTTAAAAACTTGGGTAGATCATCACCTTAAAATCTAAAGCTAGACAGCACTAGGAGGAGAACTTACTGTATAGCATATAAGACCTTAAAAAGTTTCAGCAAATAAGAAAGTAAAATCAACAGAGATGTGGGGTAGCAGGAGACAATGAGACAGAAATGAGGAGAAAAACAATAAGGGTGAAATAAAGATCGGAATAGCAGCAGTGTACAAATTGAAATGTATTTAGTTTTAGCCCCTCCCTTCCCGAAGATGCAGATAACATGAATAATTTTGTGACTTTGTTGGGAAAACTTTCTCAAGTCTGGCAGACTGGAGGTGATAAATTATTCAAATGTTTCATCGGAGCCATGCCGCTTGCGTAGGGCAGGCCTCTATAATATGCATGTAAGAAGACATGATGAAACAACTCCATAAACAGTGGAGAGAGAGAGAGAGAGAGAGAGAGTGTTTGGGGAGTGTGGGGCGAGAGAAAGAAACAAGTGACTTTGACTCTTACTCTATGCATTCACACACTATATTCCTTTATAATACATCTAAGGACACTCAATGAAATAGCATTGTGTGATGTGGAAAAGGGTTGGGAGCAGAAAAGGAGGGCAGATGAAGTGGGAGATAAAGATGACAGAGAAAAACTGTGAAATACACAGAGTCAAAGAAAGAAAGAAAGATATTCGAAAAAGGGGTATATCCTGGTTCCTGCCATTGTGAGTGTATGTGTTTGTGTGAGGGAAAGAAAGAAAGAATGGGTATTTAACAACAAAGAATGGGTATTTAACAGACAAAGAAGAAACACAAACACACATCGGAAACAGTAAATGTAGAGAGGCCATCCATTTTCTTTTTAAGTACCAAGGGAGGAAAAATATGCATTTCAAAAAGATTTATTTCTGCTGAATGGTGTGATGGAATGCATGGGAGTAAAGGTTCATATTATTTGTTGGCCTTAGGTGAACTAAACTTGCTTAATTTCTTCTCTTTGATGTTCAATGAGGTATGCTTAAAGCAAACCTCATGTGATATATTGGGCTAGGCTAGACAGTTATATTTTTCAATATGTGGGTCAATTATCGGTCAAAAAACAAAACTTCTAAATTATTATTAATATTGTCTTATTACACGTGCCAACATTAGAACTTTGTGGAAATGTATTAGTCCAGAATTAGCAACATTATGACTAAAAGGGTTAATACCATGCTCATTTTCAGGTTTTGGTTGAATTTTCACAAAATACCATAGTTTTGTTGTACTTAGCTACAGAGTGAGGCATCTCACCTTTGTTCCATCTTTGTTGGGAGTTGCACATGCGCAGTAGCTAGGTAAAGACTATTAGCCAGTCAGAAGCAGAGTATGAGGATGTGCCATGCTAGCAGCTAAGCGAGCATTATAATGTGTTACAAAGTGACGCACGTGCATAGGCTTTTTCACTTTATAAACCTATAATATGCACAAAAAAGATATATAACACAATAAAGGGAAGAGGCCAAAAGCATAATATGAGCACTTTAAATAAAGATGTTTCTGATCAAGATATAAACCGTTAAATAAAAACCAGTAATACAAAAAAATGACTAGTAAAAACAGTGCAAATGCGTCAGAATGAACTTTTCTAAAGTGCCCAGTGAGCTGCCTTTGTTAGCCAGACAAAACACAGTAATTGGTGCTCTCTGTGTTGGAGCCCAATTGCACTCAGTCCTCAGTGGCCTACCCCTGCCTTCTCTTACTCCATGAACCATTTCCTGTCTCATTTTATATCTTTTAAGTAGTCCATATGAGCCAAAACAAAAACAGGGTTATTACATCAGTAATAAGCGGAAACCCTCAGAATGGCCCCTTTCCTTGGCTTGTTTCCTGAACCGAGTGTGGAAAAGAAAGGAGAAAAAAAACACCAGGGCGGAAACATGGAAAGTTTACCTTACAGTATACTTAATATATTTATAGTGAATCCTAATTCAGAAAATCATAGACAAGACATTTAACAAATGAAAAGCAAAATACAGGGTCTGCATACAACAACAAAATCAAACTTGAATTAAAGCTGCAAGCAACGATGAACGGGCCCTTGCCTCCTTGTAGGTCGGGGGTACTGGCAGACTCTTTGGGGCCGTGCATTTGCGCGGCACTCAGACACTGTAAGCCAAAGATTGATTTTGCTCCAGCTCCTTGAGTGCTATCTGTGTGTGACCCAACCTGCTTCTTCCTTAAAAACATCCATATGGATGTATTTTAAAATTCTGCATTTTTCTCAAATAAAAAGGAGAGAGCATGATGCCTTCTAGTCCTAGATCTAGATAAGTTTACGAGTACTTATCTGAACTAACGACATGATCACCGTCACTACATAGAAAGAAAACATTGACTTTCACTTGGCGCTATTCACTGAAAGTAAAAAAAAAAAAAAAGTAATTATTGTATGCACTGTTGCGCTGGCACTGCTGCGTTGCTAAATGTTAGCAACTCACCAGGAGACTTCCCCAACTCTTGGCAATTCCTCATTTGCCCTCTCTCGTCTGGTAGGTTCAAAATTACACGGCTGCTGGCCTTTCCACCTCTTCCTCATCCAAGTCAGTTGTGATTGTTCTTTGGACTAGGCTGAGGCTACTCTCCTCAATGTGACGTCATCACCAAATTAAGATAAAAATACCAAAAATGACAAAAAAAAATTATTTTGATGGCTTTTTGTCACGAGGGTCCACCGAGTCTATATCCAGGTTTTCGTGCAGATTGGACTCAAGGCCCAGGAGGAGTTAGACAAAGTATGTTTCCCGTATATCAATAAAAAAAAAATATATATATATATCTAACAGCGCCATCTCCGATCTTCAAATCTGGTGAAAATCGGAGTTAAGGCCTCCACGCATTAGGGGGCGCTATAGACCAACCAAGCAACCATACAACTCCCAAGCCTAAATGTGAATTCAGATGAAAGAGTTTAATATTCTGCACATGACTGCAAAAGTTTGAGAGTTTTCGTGGATCCTAAAGTCCTCAAACAAACTTTGTAAAATGGGAAATTTCACACAAAAATCACCATGTCGTAAATCTTTTGAATTCTTTTTAAAAAAAAAAGTAAAAATAGCTTGATAGAGTTCCAGATGATACGCATGTTCCCTCAAAAGTTAGTATATTAAATTATTACATTTGTTGAATTCAGGGTGCACGTTAGGGGGCGCTATGGTGCCCCCTGGCAATGCCCAAGACCAGTCACTACAGAACTTTGTGATTTTTCTTAGGTCTGACATGTGTGCAAGTTTTTGTGAGTTTTCCATGATAAGACCCTAAAAAATGAGAGAGACAGTGCGGAATAATAATAATCCTTACAAAAGCAATAGGTTCCTTGCACTTCAGTGCTCGGGCCCTAATGAATTGACTTGTCCCCTGATTTTCTGAAGAATGAGAAAACCATGCAGTTAGGGTAGTTAATTTATTCCTTGTCTTCATTGAGTGAGGGAGTAGGGCGGGGAGCTGGGCTGCATTGATTGTATGTATTTATCTCCCGCTGGTCAGCAGTCTAGCTTGTTGCTGTGCACCAGAGGTCATTCTCCACATTGAAATCCCCATTGATCTCCTCTTTAGAGCCTCTTGAGACACCCAGAGCTCCATTATGAGAGTGATCACACCCATGCGTGCACCAATAAACACGTATGCACACTCATAAATAGAGAAACACTAACTCACACTGTAAGTACATTAGCACGTTAGCACACTGACATGCCCATCATTATTCACGCATAAACACACTCAATTTTTACCACGAAGACTCCTTTCACATATGCACACTGATCGGTAGAAACCAAGTTTAACACTGCTTCCTTCTATAATTCCTTGTACTGTGCCTCCTAACTGCATGTAAGAGCATGCATTAATTCAGACATCATTTAATAAGACACACAGCCAGACTGCCTTGACCACTCCATAGAAAGGTGCTGAAAGGCAATTACGCTGGGCAAATAGCCCTTCAGGCTCCAGGGGCCTAAGCCCTTCCATCCAGAGGAAGGAAGAAGGGGAGGGGAGGGTGGACTCTAACTTCACAACATAGTTGAAAGAGAGTAACTCTGGGTTACACAGTGTTCCTGACCATTTCAGACGGACACAGTGATGCTAGCCACGGTTGATCTAAATAAGTTGACCTGAGTCGATTCGTGACCTCTCCTCCTGGGTTTAAAACAGATCAAACAGCTTAGACAGCTTAGATAAACAGGCATACCATTTCTAACCAAACTCCTCTTTCACCTGCACTTGACCTGATTTCCTGTTTTATATACATATGTCATGATGTAAAGGATCAGTTCACCTGGATTAGTCATATTTGTTACTTACCCCTAGCGGTAGTAATGAAGATGAATGGAATTAGGTTTGTGGTGCTTAAATGATTTGAAAGCTACCCTTTAAGCAGCAATACACATCACCTTGTAAAATGACTGTGGCAAACATGTTATCAGACAGTTGCCTATTTGTGCATTGAGCAGACGAATATTCTGAATATTCACTCTGTTTTAGCTCTGTTTTGGGCTCTCCCAACTTCTAATGGAAATATTTGGCTTTCAGCACCTAACTGCTCCACTATGTTTCACTGGCTAGTTGCTTACCTTGTCTGTATGCTACCTGCACAGTACCAAACAGCAGCCAGTCAGTTTATTAAAGCTGTTTGTTCATTGATGTTGTGTTTTAGTGGTATGTATGTTAATAAATTTGCAGTTTTGGGTATTAACCAAACCAAAGACAACCAAAGATAAACTGTTGACAGCTGCCTCAACAATTGGTCAACTATAAAACAAAAAAAACCTTCAAACACAGGATGAAGCATCTTCAGATTGTCATCATAAGTGGATGTCCTGTATGAAAGCGATATCAGTTCCTCCTCCCTCCAGACACTCCTGGCTCCATTCTCGAGGAATGCATTACGATATGTTAAGCAGCTGGGGAAACTAAAGAGAAGGCTGGCAAGTGGTAGAGGAGAAAGGCAAGATACATTTACAGTATGTAATGCTCAGCATAACATCATTAGAGATATTCCCCTAAAGGTGCAAATCAAGGTTGTCTTTATGATGTCTTTGGGAATTATCCTTTGGTTGACTAAAACAGAAACATTTCCACAAATACTGTAGAAAAACTGCAGAAATCTACAATTTAAATGACACTGGTATATCCAGGAACAGCTCTAAAAGTATTGTCAAGTTTCTTTTTTTAAACAATGCAGATACCGTAGGCGGGGTGGTGGGGGAACAGTCATTATTGAGAACTGTGACAGCACAGATGGTGGTTTTCTTTTTCTTTTTTAAGTCATTTTGCAGAATTATTAATTAGAGGAAGATTAGTGGCTGTAAGTATTCCTTATGTCACAACAAAAAATAATTTATCATTATGAATATTAAAATGAATGAATATTAAAAGCAATACATATATGCCAAGGTGTTCCATGTGACGATTAAAAAAATAATCGCATCACAGCCTGTCCAATAAATTAAGGAAAGAAAATCTGCATATTTTTGCTTCTTATAACACATGGAACTGAGCTGAAATGGCAGGAGAAAGAGGAGAGAGAAAGAAGAGACGGAGAAAGAGGAAACGTGTTCAAAATTGGGACCTACCATTGTTGCCGAAGTCCAGTGAGTACTTGACCACATGGTAGTTATTCCACACGTATAGCAGGTTGTCCCTTGGGTTGTAATCCACTGCAGCAATGTACTGGTAGGAATTAGGGAATGGTATGTTAACCGTCATCTCCTTGCTCTTATCGGTGTTGTACACATAGTCGATTTTGTTCCCCGTCCCTTCATTGTCGTCATCTTCATAGACTGTTTTGACCACGTACAGGACTCCACAGATCATGAAAGCATTGGATGCTGGGCGTTTGTCGTAGGTGGTGTCCCAGGAGCCTTCAATGCGCAGGGTGTAGGGGTTGAGCTGGCTCACAACGATGCGCCCGTTGTTCTGTTCTGTTGCGTAGATCACCCACAGTCCATTCTCGTCCACTGCTAAATCAATGTCTGACTTGCCCCCCCAGCGGTATGGTGAGGTGTCGTGGTAGTTGGCATTGGCAATAATGGCCTCACCACTCTTGATGCGAGTGCGCAGGTCAAACTTTACTATGTTGCGGGTGCGCTCCTTGTTGAAGAACAGTGCACCGTCATAGACAACAAAACCAGTCCCATCCACACGATGTGGGAGTTTGTAGGTGGTGGTGGGACGGCCTGCAATGAAGTCCTCCTTTGAAGAGTACTCTGTCAGTGTGTCCGTGCGGTACGGCGTCCAGGGCATGTAGTAGATCTTGTCTGAGGCCTGCAGTGGGTCTTTGCACCATGCACCGGATTGGTGATCTGACTCAAAGAGATGCTCACTTTGGTACACTCCTCGCAAAATGCCAGGGCAGAGAAATACTGAGGAATAAATGACAACATTTTCACATTAGATGCCTTTTAATAAAGTCTCTGTAAAATGTCAACTATTCGCTCCAGATTTTCTGAAGGTGCCTGTGAAATGTGTCCCTCTTTTCATGAATGTTAAATTGTGTTGTAAATCAACCTAACCACCAGTGAGTGACGATGACATGATAAGCTTACTGTGTTGTGATTTGGATGTTGTATAGTCACTGTCATTCTTAAGAACAACAACAGAATGCCTGCTACAGATAATGTCCTGCTCTCACAGCTAAGAGAAAAAGAGAAAATGGCACATTTTGTTCTACTTCCTCCCTCCCTTTCTCTCAATTCCCACTTCTCCCTCCCTCCCCGGCTCCTTATTAGTCTCATAGCTCTTTCTTCCTTTCCCTCCCTTTTTATCTCTGTCAGGAACAACCAACTGTAGCGCCAAATGCGTCTTTTATCGCCTGCTGTTTCTGCAATTGTTACAATAATTCATTTCCCATTCCCCCTTCTCGGAATTCCCATCTTTGAATACTGGGGTCATGTTTTATGAGTGATGTGGGCGACGTAGTAAATTCTGGGAAGCCAGTGCGACCGGAGTCATAGAGACCTTTGTAATTTAACTAAAATGTTGTAACATACACACACATAGCAGATACACACAGAGGCGAGCCAGATGTGCATTGTGGTTTTCCCATTCTTACCGATAACAATTTCAGATCCCGTAGAAGGGCTCGAATATTGATTGCATTTTCATTGGCTCTTCAAAGCACTGGCACAATTCATATCATGGGGAAGCATTTGAAATATTAAATGTCAATGTAATTCTTTGTTCATTGTCTTCTCATAAAAACGTGCTTGGCCAGCAGAGAGTTTGTTAAGCGACATTCTACGCAAGACCATGAAATAATATGGAGCTAGAGTGTGTCTAATGAGAACCGGTGTTTCTAAATTGCCTTTATATGCTGAGATCAAGCCATCTTAAAAATAGCAGCAGTGACTTTGAAAGAGATGTCATTCTGCCATGAGGTACAAAACGCTTCAGGCGCCGGCATCAAAAAGTGACACCTAACCCTGGATTTTGAGCATGTGTGAATGTGGGCGTGCTTGTTTCACAGACTTACCTTTTTGTTCTACTTCTGCATGAGCCATAGGCAAAAGATTTGAAGGAAAAAGAAAGAGAGACAGACAAAGAAAGAGACAAGAGACAAAAATAGATTAATGATGCAATAATAAGAAAATCATGATAATACAATCTCGGATCTTCATAATCATTCTCATATTTCATCCTAACCTTGTGAGAGTGCCAGGATGCTCTCCATGTGTTATTGGTAATAACGTTACGTAAGCGTCTGAGGAGAATGCATTGCAACAGGGAAGCTATCTGACAGTAATGCATCTTGCATATGTCACACACCCACACAAACACATATGGGGAAACAGACACACACATGCCATACAGACACAGTAAGAGGGAGAGGGATACTGATGGCAAACAGACACAAGAGCATGACACAACATAGAAACATCATTTTTATAGTAAAGTATGTTAATGGCGGCCCGATCCCTAGTGCGGGACAAAATGCAATGCAAATCAACCTGAGATAATGAGCTCTTTTATGTATACTAATAGCAACAGAGCAATGGAAACCAGAAAATTGATTTGATTACTGGGATTGCATTTCAGTGGACCAGCCAAAATTGCCACATTAAAATGCTTTCTGATCCACAGTGGGTGAGCTAACACTTTGTGTATGTCACCTACTTTGTGCGACTCTTTGTATGAGTGCACAATCATCTGTGTGTGGAGGTGGGAGCATACTGAATTCACTGGGTTGCTTCAACCCCAACACCAATTCCCTGTCTATTATATTTAAAGCGTTATCCTTACAGCTTCCACAGAGGGTTGCTCATGCCGCCCCGAAATGAAATGTGCACACTTGCTCGAAGCCTCTCAAACATATGAATTCCATTCCACCTTGTTCCCAGGGGGACTGAGTGGAATGTGAACATGGCAGAAACCTAATCCTGCAGGCAGTGCCCTTGTGTCTCTCAAGACCGTTAGAGACCTGGTGAATGAAACTGGTCCCAGGAGAGGAGAGGAGAGGAGAGGCAGAGTCCTCAGAGGAAAATCATTTGGAGGAACTGTATGGCACATGTTTATACATAGCACAAGTACACTACATATTGCACAGTATACGCATAAACCAATTACAGCCAAAACTCATTGCCAGAAGACATACACAAACACACGTGACACACACAAACACAAGCAACAATTAAATCCTAGGCTCATGAAAAATGCATAGTAACTGGTGTGGCTTAGCACAATTCCCAATAAATAAGCAATCTCTAGAAGGAGATTGTGTTAAACCTAAAACCTATGTGCATGCAGTTACTAGTGAAGATATAAAGTGTTTTAGTAAGCAGTTCCCTTGTGAGAAAAGCTGGCAAAGACAGCAGATAGTGTGTCTGTGCAGAGCAGGGGGGATGTGCGATGGAACTACAGATATTGATTTACCACACAAACACACACACATTAAAACAATAGAAAGAGGCATGTTGACGACGGGGATTAATGACACTGAAAAACAAAATTTGCAACACCTGGAGCTCTTATACAACCTCCCGGACACAAAGAAAAACAGTCCATGGTTTCCAGCATCTAATAGATTTAAAATGAAAAGGTGTGGCTGCAACAAGTACACCAAATGGCACACCAAATGTCAAACAAATGTCATTCAATTTATATCACTGCTTGTTGTTTAACTAGATTAGCGGATGCCTCAGTCAGTGACCTCATTGCAAGATGGATTTCATTCTCTGGTTTTAATCTCCATGACATGGGCATAAAAAGTTTTTCACGAATCAATGATCAGCTTTCAGTGTGCAATAACAATATAGGTCAGTGAAATGTTTGTTGAATGTTTTCTTAAGGCTCAAGTATGCAAGGTGTTGCAAAAGATGAGTGGTATGTTCTGCTACAGCTAATTCAATGGCCAGAGAAAAAAATAAGGAAACAACAACTTTCCCGCAAAATGTCCATGTCTCATCTCTCAAAAATTTCATAATTGAATTCTGCAGAGGTGTGGCATGTTTTTATCTATCCGGTATCTTTGACTGTTCATTTGCAAAACCACTTATTCTGCCCTATTGACTAATTAGTTCTGCAGCTACAGAGACAAACCCATTTTTCTCATTTATTCCTAGCTTAGAATGAATATTAGAAAACAATAGCAGAGAAATAACACAGAAACAGAAATGCTTTGTTGTGACAGTGTGTACCCTGTCTAGTTTCAAATTCATTAATATGTGAATAACATCTTACTTTTTTCTTTCTTTAGTCACAGGAACTGCTCTGTACCTTGGCTGTTTTTTTTCCCCCCTCGATTTCCATTTCTATTTCTCATACACACACTCACACAGAAGCTGTGTTAACCTGACTGTTAGATAGATAGAAGATAATTAGCATTTTTATTGAAAGCACATGGTTTATCAAGAAGGTAGTCATCTAGAAGGAAAGACGGTGTGTGTGCACATAAGTTTGTGTAATGTTTGCGTTTGCGCTGGGCGCGCACAAGTGTGCATGTCTCTGCTGACGAGTGGCGACAGCAGCCTTACCACTGCTATCTCAGATCACCAATCAGCTCAGCCACCTAACGCCCAAGGTCATGTATGAACACAGACACTATTTGTCTTTCTCTCTCCATTCTTTCTTTTATTTCTGTCCTCTCATCCTCACCTGCTGCCATTCTCTTTCGTCATGTCACGCTGTGCCTTTCTCCTCGTTCATTCTCTCTGTTACGTCCTCTGTATTTCCACCACATCCGCCAACCCAAACCCTGTCCACCTCTCACACTGTGTCTTTTATCAGTTAATTCCTTCTTTCTGTTCCTCGTCTGCTGGGCTCGTCTAACCCATTTCTCTCTATCTCTGTTTCAGCTGTCGCTCTCGCTCTCTCGCAACCTTGCTCTGTCTCTCCTTCTGTCTCGTTGGTTCCTATCCATCTTCCCTTGCTCTTTCTGGGAAACAAAAAATTGCCTGCATATGTGTACACACACAAACACATGCACACATATACAGTATACTGTACATGCACATACAGATATACAGGCACACACACACACACACACACACACACACACACACACACACACACACACACACACACACAAGGACAGAATCTTTAATTAATTGTTTCCACAACAACACACACACACTCATACTACACACACACACACACACACACACACACACACACACACACACACACACACACACACACACACACACACACACACACACACATGGCTCTTCTCATGTTATCTTGATGAAGTTATTCTCAGGGTCCAATCTGACAGAAGTCTTTAACTGGACAGACAAGAAGGTGATTTTATCTTTTAATTAGCTCTCCTACTCTCCGCCATGTCTATTGTCTAAAATAGACTGCATGGGTATTGCATAACATATCACTGGCTTTTCTTATTAATACGCTAAATGTGGTTGTAGGCTAATTGCTTCATAATGACAGTTGGAGAACCAGGGTCTGCTGCTTGAAGATGAGAAAGTGGAGAGACATTATCTCAAGCGTTTCCTGGCTTGACGGATGACCACAAATGAAAACAATCCAAATCATCATATATTTTTTTTCTGCATTAGTAGCTCATTTGTAGAGATTAAATGTATCTAGATATGATATGTGAGAGCTGCCTTGGAGAAGTACTTTGTACAGTAGTCTGCTAATGTATGGATATTTATAGTCTGCCTGCAGTGCAATGAGCAAGTATACACAGGTGGCTAATTACTGCCAATGCTAGCTGGCTAGTTTGGCACACGACTGCCACACACTCATACCACAGAGAGCCAGAGAGAGAAAGCGAGACAGCACTTGATTTTAGTTCTGGAAATGAGCCAAAAAACCTGCAGTGCAGGGAGGAGAGATGGAGAGCTGTGAAGGTAGAGTGAGCCAAAAATCCTCAAGGAAAAAATAAACGGAGAGGTGGAGGGGCAAAATGTCCCACAAAACTGAACCGTACATAATTTAATTACCTGTTTTACAAACCACTTTAAGATTTGTTTACAATATCTATGTAGTGCTAAACACAACAGCCCTACTTCAACATCTGTGCTAAGGGAAAGTACATCTATTGTGTCTCTTTGGAGCTCAGCTTATTTTCAGTTTCTGATTAGCAACACCCGGCATCATGTTTACACTCTACAACCCTACCAGTGTGTGATAATGTTTAGGGACACCTACTTGAGTTGTTGTTTGTCCCTTGATGTTACAGACATTTAAGTGCACTCAAGCCAACCTTGCCTTTGAATGTTAATATGATGATTTGTTAAAGTTGTTGTAAAATGTTTCATGAATGTGACAGTCACAGAACGTATATTTCATAAAACAAACCTCCTTTATTGATCAGTCTTGATTTAGGGCAACATTTTGGAGATATATCACCGCTAAACGTCTTACAAAATATATCTTTTACAACAATGTCAATAACAGCATTGTCAAGCACGCCAGCGTGCTCATAGACGACTGGGTCTCTGGCCGGAATCTCAGCAAGCAAAAGAATTTGTTCAGACATTATTCTCCAAAGAAAATTGATTTCATACATATTTTAAGGATCTTATATGAGGACTCAGAGCTCTGCCACGTAAACATTGAGGTATTCTCAGACAAAACAATGTAAAGTGTGGAGTCACTATATCTAATGACTAGTTTAACCTTTATACATCATATTTTTCTCTGCAACGTTGTGCAACATTTCTCATGGCGAAACTAACCCACAGGAGCCAGGTAGTGTATCACAGCGCTACCTGATCCAGCCTGAACACTTAGTCAGTACACGAGAACGGCTAATGTACTGTCAAAGGCTCTCTCTATCTGTCTCTCTCTCCAGTGCTCCATCTCTCTCTCCTCTATCCTTTTCTTCAATGCTCCATCTCTTAATGTCCCTCCCTCTGTTAGCTGAGCTCTCTAATGACTTCAGTTTCAGATGCTGTCTATTTTTGCAGGGGAGGGGGGGGACGTTACCTTGACGGACCCATTGTTTATCAGATCAGCGTGCAACTCATCTTCCTTCTGCCCTCAGTTGTGCCTGAGCTACTGTTCTTTCCGGTGATTAATCTATGAAATACGTAGCTCATAACAGCCATGCAGTTATAACAAAGATGTAGACAGAACATGCAGACGTTTCAAATGAATGGATGAGACAAGAGTGAAAACACACACTGGCACACATCCATTTTGATGGTTGCAGTGTGTGTGGTGTACGAGTGTGTGCACGAGCACTTGGTGGGGCATTAAGCAGGTATCAGGTTGTGTTTCCATCTGCTCCACAGAGCGCTCTGATAGTCCTATTATTTAATCTGCTGGTCATTCTAGATGCCAGGCAAGAGCCGTTTAGGCAGACATAATTGAATGCTTTAGTGTGGGAGATCACCTTGGCCGTCTGTATGGACCGTGGTGCCAAGGCTGTACACTCAGACGATGTCGGACTCACAATAAGGATCTGTGATTTCTGCTGCGCTAATTTTCAAAAATTTAAATTCAAAATGTGTGTTCCAACCAGTTGCACACATTTCTTAATGTTGGAAGACAGAGAAACCCAGTTGGATATTTGGATTTGAAGTTTCCCTAAATCCCATAAAACAAATTGTGTTTGCTTTGTAATGACAATTACTAAAAACAAGGTAGTTAATTCAAAATGTCAGTCTACGTTTTCAACTATTTTTTGCTGTAACTAAATCTGATCTTAATATATATCTTATCTCAACTCCAACTCTGTTTGTCTTTTATGACTTCCACAAAAGTTATGTTTGTAGCAAACAAAAATGTCATCCATAAGATAAACACTTTGCATGTACAAAAATTGACACATTTTTATTTCACACCACCCACACTGCTTCCTGTACTAAGTTTCTGTGAGCTTTACAAAGGAGACCATATACAGCAAAATGTAATATAGAGTTTTATGAAGTATTCAGTTCAACGTTATATTTATTTATGTAACAAAGACTGATTACCTATTTTTATTTGAAAGTTGTTTGGAATATGCCACTTAATTGCAGGAGGCCAGGTATTAAATTGTTTTTCAGTGATGTGTATGTTCTACTACGTTCAGTGCCTGTACTTTTTACTTATTGAATAATATGTCCTCTCTCATAGCATTTTATAGGTTCTATAACTTATGTTTTAGCAGTCTACTGGCAAGGTCTTCAGCCACAACATTTGGCAAAAATCAAATATAACTTCCATGTGAACAAAGTCAATTATAATCATGTTGTAATAGAAGTGCGAGGGGAAATCACCTGACATTTAGCTTTATCATAAAACAGATACAGAAGTTGCATTTAAGCTTTGCCTTTGGAAAAAAATCCTCTAAACTGGAATGCAGTGTGAAATAAAGGACAAATAGATGTTTTTCATTTACTAAGTGTCCGCCCTGAACTCTTATGCATTTATTATGCAATGAGCTGTAACCTATATTTTCGGGGAAACTATGCTGGTAAAAAGTTTCACAGGTGGCAAGTTTATCGACCATGTCCCATGAAGGTTTCACTCCAGTGAATATGACCTCCCGGTCTGTTATCATGCGGTCAAAGGTCATATCACCATCTGCCATCAATGGAGCCCATCCTTTTTTCTCATCCTTCCTCCCTTGGAGTTTCCTAGTGAGCTGTGTCATCATAGTTTCCCGTGTAAAGTGACTCAGATTACAGATTTTGATTTTGGATTAAAACGGCATGTTTACCATGTATTTTTTTTTAAATTAAATCAGTATGAAAAACTGCAGGCTTTTCACAGTCTAACTCTAGAAAACAGCAAACATTAATCGAGATCTTAAAATTAAAGACACATTACACCGACATCCAGAATATGTGGATGAATGTTGTTAATGAAGACACAGCATACTCAAACATGAGTAGTGGCATCACAGAGATAGGAGGTCAAGAAATGTTAAAATTTTTGAAAAAATGGTACTTACTGTATGGGACGCACTCATATTGGACTTCCAAGTATTTGTATGTGCCAGGACAGGGGTCAGGGAAGACGTCAGGCCCAGCCACCACGGCACACTGGGTGCGGTTGTTGCATCTATATGGAGAAGAGGCAGATATGTTAGTTGAGCACATCCAAATGCACAGATGTGCTCACAAACACCCAATGACAGATGCACACAATGTGTCTTTTGAAATCCAAAGCGCTCTTTAATACTGAACAATGACTCTGACACGTGATGTTAAATAGAGATGTAGTATATCCTCATATAATTCATTACTTTCATCCTGAAACTCAAGAGTCATCTGTGTTTAAAGACCCTTTAGATTGAAAATAGAGCAGACAATGTGTCCTTATTGGAACACCTGGAGTGGGCATTACACTAATGGAATCATTGAGTTTACTCATACACAAGGTGGTACATGCGCAGTAGCGCAACAACACTTCTGGTGTGTGTGTGTGTGTGTGTGTGTGTGTGTGTGTTTGCAGCAGTGAGAACAATAACCTATGGCTTTAAGAGTATTTAGCTCCAGATAATTAATTTTAATTATCAGGGGGCCCTCTCCTCTGACACACAAAAAGGTAAGTATTCCTCACTCTTATTAACACAGGCTATGTAAGGCAGTACACTATGTATATTTACTATGTGCCTGTGATGGTTTGTATTGGCATGCATGTAGGTGTGCGGCTATAAAAATCACTACAATGTGTGAGTGTTTGTAGTTAAACATGTCAAGTCAGTCAGTCGTCAAAATGATGATTTGTTGAGGGACGGTTGGAGCCCATTTCATTACAGATAGATGCAATAACATGAAATGCTGACTAAATTCTTGAAATTGGGTGAATGAAGAATATATCGTGTGCAAGACAAGGAACACAGAACGCATGAGGAGAAAAGGCCTATTTTAAGAAGGCAGATGAGCCATTTCGCTTCTCATCTGAATATTTTCTTTCAATTAGTACAACTGTTCTGTCTCTCCCTCTTTCCTTCTCTGCACACCTGTCAAACAGGCGACATTTACATTTAAAACATTCAGACTCCTCCATTGAGATATTTTTAATGAGCGTGTCAAACCCCTCAAGTATCTTCCTACAGTATCTTTCAACAATTTGCATAATAAATAATGCATTAGAGCTAATTTAATTTTTGGTTCAATATTCACTTATACTACAGAGAACCAATGTAGACTACACACCCACTTAATTTGAACGTTATTGGTGTCTATTGCTGACCGGTCCGTCTGTGGTCAAGTGAGGGGTTATTAGAGTTTAAAAAGGTTTAAAACTCTATGTGTTGCTAAGTCTGTCATATTCTAATAACAATACCCGCCAGTCTTCTCTCCTCCATCCGTCCCTTCATTTTTCTCGCCTCTGTGCTTTTTAATTTCTTGCCCTGGTGCCTTCATCATCGGTCACCTGTCATCAGTGCAAGTTGTGGACTGGGGGGAACACACAAACTGACACGCCGCCACAACTTTGCTCACAACACCGACCAATGGACACGACTGCCTGGCCCACAATGGTGAATCAGAGCGCAAAACCAGATTTAATGACCTCACATATTCGCTAGCTGAAAAAAAAGTCCTGTAGCTGTGATGTCATCACATTGGGAGATGAAGACAAGCGATTAGAGCTACATACATTATTGTAAGATTAATTATGTCCACACACAAACCTTAAAAAGAAAAATCCTGAACACTGTAACACAAAGAAGGGTTTTTGGGTGGGCTTATAAAAATGTCTCATTCCTAAAAAAGAAGGGGGGGGGATCCAACTGACACAAAAAAGATCCAAGTGAACCAAGCCGTGAAACCACATGACATCAGAAACTTATCGCAGAAAGCCAACAGAATGCATAAATAACTGATATACCATACATTAAAGCAGCTCTGATGTAGGGAACATGCAGCATAGAAGTACGAACAGATGCAAATGTGTTTGTAAAAAACAAAAGGGAGAAAATGTAGGTTTTTCACTAGCTGTGGGTATGTGTTTGTGTGTGCATTTATTTCTACTTTATGCTCTTGCAAAAAGACTCAGTTCTCTGGGACTTTCACGGCTGAGTTATAAAGCACTGAAGGTTATTGACTGGTATTTTAAATGGAGGGTATAGAGCATAGATTTGAAATAATCTCTTGCTTGCTCTATCTCTCTGCTATCACTCCCTCTTTCTCTGTCTGTTTTTATCTGGACAACCTTTCCTTTTCTTTCACCCCACACTCTCTAAGCCAAGATAATAAAGCAATTTCTTTCTCAGCCTTTGTCTTCATCCTTCCCACCGAGGAATTATTCCTCTCCATTCCTCCGTCTTTGTCTCTCATTCTGACTGTCTGTTTTTTTCCCTGTCTGTTTATCTGTCTTAAACCCACTTAGCTGCAGTTTCCGAAGTCACACCCAGATATATGTGGTAGGCCTCTTATTGCTTGCTTCTTTCTCTCGCTGTCTGTCCTCTCTCCCTCCTTAATATCTTTCTCATTCCTGCCTCCCTCAGGGCGTCTTCTCCAGCATCCCTGTGTTTCTCCCTCGATCCCTTCATCCTTAGTAAAGCCTGTGCTGACGTCACTGTTCTGTCTGAGCCAATAGTCTGAGTGAGATCAAAAAAAGACTTCCTTACGTACCCAGTACCTCCATATCCTTCTTCTCTCTCGCTCTCACTCTCATTCGCTCTCTGCCAATGTGTTTATCCAGCAGCCTAGCAAAAAATAATTTCTCTGCATTCTGACCCATGATGAATGTAACCCACACACACACACACACACACACACACACACACACACACACACACACACACACACACACACACACAACACCTTTGGATCCTTTTTTTAAAATTATTTTAAACACTCAAATAGCCCTATATTTTCCCTGTGTTTTTCTTGTTGGCAGAAAAGCTCCTTTTTTAATTAGCATGACCACATCAAAACAAGACAGTGGCCTGGATACTGCCTTGCCTGCTGGCTTTCTTCCCTGCAATGTGCAACACACACACAAACACTCAAACAAACTATTCACTAACAAAGCCGAGCTGTGGCAGGCAGGGAAAGAGAAAGCTGTGATGCTGCAGTGTGTGCTGCTGCTGTTATTGTCTCTGATGTTTTTCACTTTGTTTGGCAGACCTCCCTTCACTCCGTCTCCGTCTCTATCCCTCATATAAACGTAACTGACTGACTGATGATTTGGTGAGGCTGACGCTGGCTGAGGGAGTGTGTGTGAGAGTGTGGTGGGTCTGTGTGTGCGCATATGTGCTAGCACATGCATGGTTCTGCGAGCAGATGTAAGAAGGAATACATATTTGCAAGTGTGTGTGCTTCCGGCTGCCTGTGCTCGAGTGCAGATTTGAAGAAGTATATAATTACAGAGCAAGTGAGAGCTGGGAAATAATCCTCACAAGTTGAAAGAGGTGTCTGAGCATGAGTGAGTGATGCACAAAGCCTTAGCACAGTCCTCTGGAATCAACATAAAAGTAGAATCAAGCATGTCGATAACTATAGATATAAAACAGTAGATATGACATGTCATTCTGACTTGCCATTTGGGTATGGATCCATATGGCAACTATCTTACCTGGGTCAAGTTTTAAACTTGCTGCTATAACTCAGCTCATGTTGTCTTTACAATCCTTGTATTTCTATACCCTGGAAATCCAGAGTTCTTGCGAGAGCACAATTTGAATTTACTCAGCGATTTACTCTGGCATCGAGCAATGATGCTCATTAACTATACACGTGTATGTGGGCTGCAGCAATCACATTGGTGTATCTGATATAGGCAGGCCAGAGGCATGCTAAACGGATGATGACAGCCGCTGCAACATCAAAGTCATTAGTAAACATTACAAGATGGCTACGGATTAACACCAGTTGTTTGAAACGTCTTTGGCCGCTACAATAAACGAGTTAGCCTTGGGTTTTTATCTAAAAGAGGAACAGAAGATGGCACTCAAATCATTCCTTTGCAAGAAGGACGTTTTTGCTGTTAGCGTATGGGGCTCTGGATACGTCACCCCGTGCGTTGTTGTGATTGGTTGTAGTGTTATCCAATATCGTGCAGTGAGATTTTTAAATGCTTGGTGCCGCCCCTTGAGGTGGGCAACTTGAATTTCTCTTAATCCTTTTGGATTTGGGTCTGGATTTCCAGGCTAGTATTTCTATACAAATACATCAATACGGTTTTTTATTCAGAGTAATGAGCATAAGACATGTCTGTATAAAATTTAGGCAAAGTCTGTAGGAATCCGGGCTCACGAAAAGTGTTTATAAAGTGCTCCAAATGTCTGTCAGACAGCCCTCACGCACTTTTTGATTTCACAGTGGAGCAGCACTAAGCCCTGGAGGATTTATCGTGAACGCGCCACACAGTTTGTGATTCTGTGAGTGTGGAGATTGGGGTTAGGTCTATGAAGAGGAAAACTCCATGTAAGGAGGTTGTGTTGGGTTGGTGGATGTGTCAAACAACCCGGAAGACCGCTGTTCGTGTACCATGTGAAACGGAAATTCTTTTTTAAAATTACATAAGTAAACTTTCTTCCGTAAAGGTCCTTATGTAACGGTTTTAACTAACGCCACAAACGTAGTATTTTAATCCAAACCACAATCTTTTCCTAAAGTAGTTTTGTTACTTAAACATAACCAAGCAACATCATACATATACACATTGATGTATATACAGTGGGTACGGAAAGTATTCAGACCCCTTTAAATTTTTCACTCTTTGTTTCATTGCAGCCTTTTTCCAAAAATCAAAAATGTTCATTTTATTTCTCAGTAATGTACACTCAGCAACCCATCTTGACAGAAAAAAACAGAAATTTAGAAAATTTTTGCATATTTATTAAAAAAAAAAACTGAAATATCACATGGTCATATGTATTCAGACCCTTTGCCGTGACCCTCATATGTAACTCAGGTGCTGTCTATTTCTTCTGATCATCCTTGAGATGGTTCTACACCTTCATTGGAGTCCAGCTGTGTTTGATTATACTGATTGGACTTGATTAGGAAAGCCACACACCTGTCTATATAAGACCTTACAGCTCACAGTGCATGTCAGAGCAAATGACAATCATGAGGTCAAAGGAACTGCCTGAAGAGCTCAGAGACAGAATTGTGGCAAGGCACAGATCTGGTCAAGGTTACAAAAAAATTTCTGCTGCACTTAAGGTTCCTAAGAGCACAGTGGCCTCCATAATCCTCAAATGGAAGACGTTTGGGACGACCAGAACCCTTCCTAGAGCTGGCCGTCCGGCCAAACTGAGCTATCGGGGGAGAAGAGCCTTGGTGAGAGAGGCAAAAGAAGAACCCAATGGTCACTGTGGCTAAGCTCCAGAGATGCAGTCGGGAGATGGGAGAAAGTTGTAGTAAGTCAACCATCACTGCAGCAATCCACCAGTCGGGGCTTTATGGCAGAGTGGCCCGAAGGAAGCCTCTCCTCAGTGCAAGACACATGAAAGCCCGCATGGAGTTTGCTAAAAAACACCTGAAGGACTCCAAGATGGTGATAAATAAAATCCTCTGGTCTGATGAGACCAAGATAGAACTTTTGGCCTTAATTCTAAGCGGTATGTGTGGAGAAAACCAGGCACTGCTCATCACCTGTCCAATACAGTCTCAACAGTGAAGCATGGTGGTGGCAGCATCATGCTGTGGGGGTGTTTTTCAGCTGCAGGGACAGGACGACTGGTTTCGAGGGAAAGATGAATGCGGCCAAGTACAGGGATATCCTCGAAAACCTTTTCCAGAGTGCTCTGGACCTCAGACTGGGCCGAAGGTTTACCTTCCAACAAGACAATGACCCTAAGCACACCGCTAAAATAACGAAGGAGTGGCTTCACAACAACTCTGTGGCTGTTCTTGAATGGCCCAGCCAGAGCCCTGACTTAAACCCAATTGAGCATCTCTGGAGAGACCTGAAAATGACTGTCCACCAACGTTTACCATCCAACCTGACAGAACTGGAGAGGATCTGCAAGGAGGAATGGCAGAGGATACCCAAATCCAGATGTGAGAAACTTGTTGCATCTTTCCCAAAACGACTCATGGCTGTATTAGATCAAGGGTGCTTCTACTAAATACTGAACAAAGGGTCTGAATACTTATGACCATGTGATATTTCAGTTTTTCTTTTTTAATAAATATGCAAAAATTTCTAAATTTCTGTTTTTTTCTGTCAAGATGGGTTGCTGAGTGTACATTACTGAGAAATAAAATGAACTTTTTTGATTTTTGGAAAAAGGCTGCAATGAAACAAAGAGTGAAAAATTTAAAGGGGTCTGAATACTTTCCGTACCCACTGTATGTTAATATTATGTTAGTTTTGTTTGATTTCAAAGCGGGAATTCGCAATAAAAAGTGACGCCACATGGTCCTGATAAAGCTACCGGTGACAGTTACCAATAGAAGATAATGGCCTCCTGAACCCACTATTAGGTATTACTATTACCACGCCCCTTCTAACCCATATAACGCTAAACAATATCTACAATAACGCCCATTCAATAGTGATTGAAAAGTGATTTCATTTAAAATGCTCTGGTCCATTTCACTTTGGCTCTCTTTAATTCTGCTGAAATTCAATTAGTGATCAGTGAACAACTGTCTGATCATTTAAGTCCTGATTAAATATTAATATTAATACAAATCACTCTAAATATACACATGACAGAATGCTGTGGTATGATAGAGTTCTATCTGAAAATTCCTAACATTTAACGAAGAACAAAGGCTGTGTCTATTAACCATGTATATTAAGCACTATATTTATATTTATTATATTTACCATCCACCATTTCATTTATTGACAGAATGTGTATGAATGTGTGAAATGTATGTACTACTGTATGTAGTTCCCTCAAACATTCCCATACTGGTACACAAAAGTAGGGCCAATGGCATATGCACAACTTTCTCCCAACTATATTACAATGCAATGCATTACATTTTATAAATGTGAGAATTACACTACAGTGTTGTGACTCTATAGAGTGTATATTACTTATTTAAATTGTTTTTAAATCAAATTTTTCTTTTGGCTTCTCTCTTCAAACCAGCAGGAACATTGATGTCTCAGAATATTCAGAAATATGTTGGTGGAGCTCCCTCTGAGAGTTGTGCGATGGTCGGAACATGCAGTACGGACTAATGACACGCATAATGTGACCGCTGTATTTTTCTCGGCTCGTTCACCCACACTGTGCGGTAACTTGCAGAAAACAGACAGGAAAAACATTTTCTGCTGTTGACAGTTGGACTCATACATAAACCCAACATTTTCAAACCAGTGTTTCACATACTGTAGTAAAAAAAAAAGATGGATTTGAAAAGCTTGTAACACATTTTGAAAAATGGGAAACTGGGAAAAATTAAGCAGAGGGAGTTCAGCAGTTTAGAAAAAGATCAAATAAAAGGCCGTTAGGTAATTTCACATGGCTCTTTATGTCCTACAGGAGTGCAGGAAACCCAATTGAGCATAGTTACTGTATCACGCTACAGTAGAAAAAAGCTGTTACACACACAAACACACACACCACAAATGAGATTATACTGCTACTGGCTGATTATACAGACATATACAGAAGGGCTGTTTGGAGATGGACAAATGGAATGGTTGACGAACAGGATGAATAAAAAAGGATGCAGAGGAACTGGGATGTAGTAAGTAATTGAAGAGGGATGCAGGGATTGTGATTGACAGAGGTAAAAGAAAGGGAGCAAAAGACAGGTGTCTGTGGGTTTGTGCGAGTAAGTATGTGTGTATGTCTACAACGGGGTATAGCGAAGCAGACGTATCACATCCTGTGCCAGTACTACCCCACCACCCAAAGAAATGACAGATCTGTCTCTTTCATTCAATTTCTCCCACACATACACATAAGCACACACACATGCATACATACAAACACTAACGCACTCCTCTACGGTCCATCAGTGCATTTCTGTCAGCTCTCGAACAACCTGTCAGACAAGCCACAGGTAAAATAATGTTTTCCCTCCTGGGAAAAAGTTTTGAAATGCCTTATATTATTAATATTTGGTTGGAGAATGTCATTCTCTTCCATTTTCCTCCCATTCCATTTCAGCATGTCAAGTGTCATTTTTGACTTACAACATACGTACTGTGTATACTATAAATACTGTATATTCTGTATGGATATGTACTTCTGTTAAACAAACTGCACCTCCGTTTATACCCGAGTATAACGGGATAGAAACTGGATATGTCATGCATGTTAATTTAGCCTTTAAAATTGACCTATTTTGATGGTGATGGTGAATCATATTTAGTTTTCTTTTTCTGCAGGACATATTTAGGCGATTGAACTGTTTTACAGGAAAAAAAGTGATTATGAATAATATTGTATGCTTTTCACAGAGGCACACACAATGCACACACAAACACAATATGGCCTCATTCTTACGTGCAGGCTCACACCAAGTACAGTTTTTTAGCTCCGCCGTCTCTCCTCTCTTCCTCTGGTAACCATGGCAACTTTCATGTCATCCGATTCCAGGCCACATTCAGGAGCCTTCTTCCTGATTCCACCTATCAACATTCCTGTGCTGACATCCCTGTGTTTCTGTCTTGTGTGTGTATGTGTGTGTGTGTGTGTGTGTCTGTCTGTCCGTCTGTCTGTGTGTTTGCATTTCTCTATGTAACACCTTTTTCTCCACAGTTAAATCCAAGACCACCTGCTTGCACAAACTCCAAATTCTCCTAACAGCTAAAAGACGAGTAACATTTCAGACAGTTGGGCTGCCTCTCTTGGTTGGTGAAAAGCAGGAAAGCGTGTAAGACACCATCGCCACGCCACACAGAGACGTTGTCTTGTAGGATTTAGTCAGCCTCACCTCATGGTGCACAAAAAAGGCATTCTGTTTTGTATGTGCATGTATGTGCATGGGCAGGAGGGCTGTTGTGTCCTAGTTTAGTTTTGTGCTTCAATGTCAATGTATCAAGTAGATCACTGTCTACAGTGCATGCCAGCATGTCTGAGGCACTGATTCACATGCTAGTCTCTGGATGTGTCAGGCGTTGTGTGTGTGTGTGTGTGTGTGTGTGTGTGTGTGTGTGTGTGTGTGTGTGTGTGTGTGTGTGTGTGTGTGCACATGGTCTAGACTAGACCATTGTCAAACTATTGTCAGGCAGCCATATAGCTTAGATGCTTGGTGAAGCATGATAACTAAGGTTGCTTTGGAGACAGGAGAAAAGGGTCAGACAGTGGAGACTTTGACATGTGGACATGAAGAGGTTTGTCAGGGTGAATGTAGATTGGTGCATGAGTGGGTGAATGGAGAATGCAGATGTGTAAGGGACAATAATATTATGTGATGACAATGGAACAATTGTTTCATTGCTGTCACATATCTGAAGGAAAGTTTGTGTATATGTGTTTCAGGACTGACTGTGTGCCAGACTCTGTCCATCTTGTGTGTGTGTGTGTGTGTGTGTGTGTGTGTGTGGGCCCTAATTACTGCACTGAGCAAGGGTGACAGTGGCCCCTAGGGTGCTGCAGGGCGTCTCCTGTAACTGTGGTGAATATATAAGGGTGGCAGCACACACACATACACTCATACATAGACCAACACACACATTAAGTGGGACATTTCCAGATATGGCCTAATTCAGTGGGAAGCAGGGTTGTTCATGGAGAGAGGAGAGAAGAAGAGTGAACAGACTGAGACTGAAAAAGTCGGAGACAAGATACAGTATAATAAGATATAGTTGTAAATATCTTGTGGACACCTCCGCAAGGTGGACTAACAAGACATCACACACAGAAAAAATACAGTAGTCACAGCCTCAGTGCAAATCTTCAATTTATCAGAGAATGTTTTTGTACTTGGAGTCACTGGGTTGGAATAATGATCACAAATGTAAGATTTATGTAAGGTTTAGAGCGTAAATGTATCTGTGTCATTTTTGTTATCTGTTCCTCTTCTCCCTCCTCCTGTGTATATAGAGATGGATTAGACTCAAATGGAGAAGACAGATGAAGGGCAGGTATGTCCGACACAAAAAAATGGCAGACTGTATGACATGGTTCACTTGTTACACAGTCCTTGGCTGCAGCACATGGCTAGCACTAGATTGTAGTCTATGATTCAAGTAGTTTCTATAATTCAGAGAGTCAAAGGAAAAAAACTTCAGAGGTTTTTTTTTACAGTCTCCCGTGTGAATGGTTCAAACATGCGGGTGCACACTTGCTAACACACACACACCCGCATACAAAAGCATACAACCATAAATGCATGCATGTGCACACACAGGCATACACACTAGCACACTAGCCTGGTGCTTTGAAGGCTGAGACTCTGTGCTAAAGAGACAGGCTGCCAGAAGAAGTTGCCCGAGCTTGGAAACTGATGAGCAACTTTCTCAATTTCTTTCTGAGTGTGTGTTTGTGTATGTATGCGCCCATGCTGGTGTATAGCTGTGTGTTTAGATTAATCGTGCACTTATGTTCCCCTGGGGCCACTGAACGCTGAGGTTTAATCTAGACACTTTGGATTTCTATCTGGCCTCTTGTCTTGACTCCGGTTAGTCAAGTAGGCCAATTTTGTCACGATAGCGCTAACATATAGAATACATACTGTAAAATACAAGCAACACACTGCATCCCATTAAGCTCCTGCACTTCGGCCTCAATCCTTCCCCTGAGCTTGGGAAAAAGTGGATGGAAAAACAGGAAAGGGCGATGAAAACTAAAACAGATGGTGAGGCAGAAAGGAAAAGTGACAGAGAGGGTGAAAAGTAGGGGGTGAGAAGCAATTTGAGGAATAAAAAGTGGGGAGAAAAAGAATAATACATGAAACCTGTTATTTAACACTTCCAAAAGCATGGGAGAGAAGGGGGGCACCTCCCCAGTCTTGTCTTTCTTGTCAAAGTGGTTTCCCTTTGTGTTTAGGCACTTCTTCAAAATGGGATGGGAAGGGAGAGAAAAAGGAGCCGCTATAGAGAGAAATAAAGGGGCAAGGGCAAACAAAATGACAAGGTGGGAGAGGCGGTGAGGTGAGGTGTGTGTGTGTGTGTGTGTTGGGGGGGTCTGTTTGAAGTCCAGAAGTAATTTTCTAACATGGTAGCTGCGATAGAGGTAGAAAAACAGAGTATGTGTGGGTGCACGTCTACACATTCTTCAGTGTCTACACTTGCAGCCTCAAGTACCTGAATGCATGTGTGTGTGAGATGGAGAGAGAGTGCGCTGAAAGGTACTCGTCCATGAGGTACTCAAGTATCAGTAAGGGACAAGGAGTGCATTGTTAAGCATCACTGTAGAACCCATCAAGTCACTTTTATGTCAGTGGATCACTATAACTTGCAGGTATTCCACCATTTTGGCTTGCAGCTTTCTCCCTGTGCAGAATTGAACAACCCCAACCTTCAAATGCTTCTGTTGTCTTGATATAACTCTCCCTAGTGACACTCTAATGTAAACCAACCACACCCTGGCTGTAGCCAACTCGGCTGCTTTGAAAAATACAATGAAATTGATCCAGATTTTATTTAGGAAAACACATAAAGAGTACAGTGGAAGCACAACTTGAGCAAGTGGGGTGTGTCTAGTAAAACCATAAAAAACTGGTAACATATGTAAATTTTTTATAAATAATAATGGTAAAACCTAACTCAAATTGAAGTAAGCTGTAACAGAAGGCATTCAAGTTCAAAGCATGATAAAACAGAGTGACTCATTGAACTGAGGCCAGTATATCGCTAAAACAGATTAAGTGTAACTTTCATGGCCACGGCTTCGTTTCCCCTTCAACCCAGTGTATCCCAATGGGGAGTTAATCTGGGAAATGCAGCGATATCAGGTCCTCTCTAGGTTGCCTGAGAAGCCTTGTGAGACCCTCTGGAGATATGAGGCTTTGATATCAAGACCAATTATGTGTTACGGGCACACACACATACACAAACACACGTGCCCACACACACACACACACACACTCCCTGGCCTTGGAGAGTGGTAGAGAGGAAAACAAAGAGAGAATGTGATACTGAGGAAACACTGGGCAGGCAGAACATGCTCTGATTTTATCAGCCAGTTGAGCTGGGCTTGAAAACCAGAGATGATACAGACATAGAGGGAATGAGAGAGGAGAACCAGACAGGCTGAAACACACTGAAGATGGGGTGTGTATAGGAAAAAGCTAAAAAGCAACAACAACAAAAATACCACTGCAATGTGTGCAAAAACCCCAATACAGCATTCAACACATATTAATAAGTGTGTACACAATAACCAACGTGCATGAGCACACAAAGATTCACCGCATTATGTGTAGCACGGATGCTTTTACAATACACTGTATACATGAGCATGTCTCTGCACATACAGTATTGTATGCACAGACACAAACAAATCCTCACTCACAGCTTCTTGCAACAAACACACACACTGAAAATATATGTGATAAACTGTTGTTTCCGGTCTGAGTCACCTCCACAGAGGATCCCTCAAGATTACGTTTGGCCTCTGGCTCGGCTAATTGGAGCTTAAAGTCTGGTGTAGCCCCTGGGCAGTGTATGCTGTGTGTGGCACATGTGTGTATCTGCATGTGTGTGGGCGCGCATGTGTATAAATTATGGATGGCAAGGGCTGTAGGAGAGTGGGCCACGCAAGCTGCAGCTGCCGGAGCGAGCGCAGAGACCAAGCCAGGCCAAAACAATCACAATCAGAGGACTGCCACATGACACAGACAGGTGGTTTGATAGAGAGACAGAGAAGTGAGTGAGAGAGAGGTAGATAACCGCAATATTGAGACAGAAAAAGACAAAATAATGTGACAGCAGGAAAGACCACTCAAAAACATTTGATCTGAAAAATTTAGATATTAATGAATTATCCATATCCAGTCCTTCTCATTACACCGAGCATTGCTTTCCACTCAATGCTATTTTTGTTCTGCAATTATTTTCCAGTTAGTGCTTATTATCATACCTGCCTGACACAAAAGGTTGGCACTGTAGAATGCATAAAAGCCCAATACAAAAAATATTAAAATGAAAAGACCATTTCTTCATTATTACAGTTAGTACCAGTACAACTTAAAATAAGATCTTTGTTGACCAGGTAAGTGTTTATAAAATGTTTATCCAGATAAAATTTCATATCACTTAAGCAAAGTAAAACAGCGCTCTGTCTCCTGTTGATGAAATCTGTAATTTGGAAGAATAGCAACCGCTGTGCTGTGTTAAGTGAGGAAAGAAAGTGGAGGTATGAGAGTAGCTTTGGCATAATCACACAGCATTATTATGTCTTGCAACCGTTATTTTATTTTTAAAGAGATGATTGGTGAAAAAAATATTTAGCTGAAGCTTGTTTTCATGTCGCTCGTTAGTAATGATTTTTTTTTCCTTCAAGCAAGTGTGCTATGCTATTCAATTAGCTTGTCTGAATACAGTAACCGGAATGCCTTATAACATTTTTGTTAAGTGAGACCGCTATATCAGTTAAAAGTGCTGATCTCCTCAACCCTAAAAATATATAATATAATAATAATGCCAAATCTGGTTATTGGTAGCTCCATTTTGAGAAACATGCAGTTAGCGAAGCCAGTGGCCATAGTTAAGTGCGTCCCTGGGGCCAGAGCGGGCGACATTGAGTCTTACTTGAAACTGCTGGCTAAGGATAAACGTAAATACAGTAAGATTGTTATTCACATCGGCGTTAATGACTCCTGGTTACGCCAAACGGAGGTCACTAACATTAATGTTGAATCGGTGTGTACATATGCAAAGTCAATGTCAGACACCGTGGTTTTCTCTGGACCCCTGCCGCATGTCATCATTTCGCCGAAATCAAGAAATCAAGACAAGCTTATTAGTGGACCTAATCCTTGACAATCCAGAGTTGGGACCAGGAGGCAGAGTTGCTGTCTAACACACTTCTCTGCTCCTCCATTCCAGGAGTTACCTAGTCAAAACCTCATAGTGACGGTGTCTGCCCCCTCGACCATTGAAATTATTTAAAACAAAGGTAAACAGAAGAGGAACTGTGCATGAAAACCTCATTACAATTAAAACCACAAGTGCAATTGTGCAAAAGAATAGGATAATTAAATGTGGACTCTTAAACATCAGATCTCCCTCTTCTAAAGGTGTACTAGTAAATGAATTAATATCAGATTATAATATTGATATATTTTGTCTTACTGAAACCTGGCTGGGTGGTGGAGAATATGTTAGCCTATATGAATACACCCCTCCCAGTCATATCAATACTCACATTCCTCAAGGCACAGGCCGAGGAGGTGGAGTTGCAGCTATTTTCAATTCTAGTCTACTAATCAGCTCTAAACCTAAACTAAATTATAACTCATTTGAAAGTCTTTTTCTTAGTCTTTCACACCCAAGTTGGAAATCACTGCAACCAATTCTATTTGTTATAGTGTACCGAGCACTTTTTTTTTTTATCAACTTTAGTCCTTAAAACGGATAAAGTTATTATTGTAGGGGATTTTAATATTCATGTGGATGATGAGAATGGTAGCCTTAGTACTGCGTTTATCTCTCTATTAGATTATATTGGCTTCTCTCAAAGTGTTCATAAACCAACTCACCGTCTTAACCACACCCTCAATCTTGTTCTGGTACTGTATATGGTGTTGAAATTGAATAATAGTGTTCCACAGAATCCCTTTTTATCTGACCACTGTTTGATAACGTTTGAGTTTATACTGCTGAACTACACACCATTAGGCAAAAACTTCTATACAAGATTTCTATCTGATAGAAATTTAAGGATGTGATTCCATCAGCTTTTAATTCATTACCAAGTCACAAAGTAACGGAGGACTCCTATGCTAATTTCAGTCCCTCCCAAATTTTGTTGATATTGCTGCAGGCTCACTGCAAATGACACTCAACTCTGTTGCCCCTCTAAAAAAAAGATTATAAAACAAAGACGGTTAGCTCTATGGTATAACACTGAAACTCGCAAATTAAAGCAAATATCGCGGAAACTTGAAAAGATTTTGGCGTTCCACCAAATTGGAAAATTCTCGTTTTGGCAAGATAGTCTTAAAACTTATAGGAAGGCCCTCCGTAATGCCAGAGCAGCGTACTACTATTCATAAATAAAGGTTTCTTTTAAGCACTGTAGCCAGGCTGACGGAAGGTCACAGCTCTATTGAGCCAAGTACAGTGAACCCTCGCTATATCTCTTAAACATCAGATCTCCCTCTTCTAAAGGTGTACTAGTAAATGAATTAATATCAGATTATAATATTGATATATTTTGTCTTACTGAAACCTGGCCTTTCACGGTCTCGCTGCTTCACGGATTTGCATCGTGCATTGTGTTCTGCATTCTGATTGGCTAAACAGTCTCTCAGCTTCTTCTCTACCTGTGTGTCAATAACGTTGCGGTTTATACACGTACAAAAAACAGCTTGCCAAATTTAAGTTTGCAAATTCTCTTGCAATTTCAAGTTTCTCTAAAATAATGTCGACAAAATGTTCTGCACCAACAAAGGCACTTGCGGTCGGGCCCAAAAGGCAGAGGAAGATTCAGGATGCAGCGGCTCAGTCAGAAGAGCAGTAAAATACATGTGAGTCACTATTTTACCACTGTACTTTGTATTTTTTTTCATAATCAATTTTTCATTTTTTCCCGTTCTAATCCAATGACTCTGGTTGCGGTGGGGCGGTGCTGATCTCCGCAATTTGAAGCCTTCAGTTCGTATTGATGATTAAAACTATTATTTTACAGTACAGTAGTTATTTGAAAAAAAAAAACGTTTAAACAGTACTGTTATTTATTAAACAAATGCTTGGGCCTGTAAAAAGGTTTTGTTCTTTGGTTTCAATGTATTATGGAGTATTTCATCGTATAATAATTGTAAAAAAAATCAAGGTTGCTACTTCACGGATTTTGCCTATCACGGGTTCTTTTTGGAACGTAACCAATCGTGAAAAACGAGGGTTCACTGTATTCCCATAGCTCTTAGTTGTAACAACTTTATGAGCTTCTTCAATGATAAAATTATAACTATTAAAAACAAAATTCACCAAGACCTGCCGTTAACTCGCACCGACTTATCTCTAAACTCAGGAACCTTAGAAACAGCTGTAAAACCAGATGTATGTTTAGACTGCTTTGCTTCACTCGATCTTTATCAATTTAATTCAATTATTTCTTCATCTAAACCATCAACCTGCCTATTAGACCCCATCCCGACTAGGCTACTTATAGAAGTTTTACCCTTAGTCAACACTTCTCTATTAGATATTATGTGTCTAATCTGTCTTCATTAGCAGGCTATGTACAACAGTACTTGTACTAAAGTAGCTGTAATAAACCTCTTCTGAAAAAGCCCAACCTTGATCCAGATGTTTTAGCCAACTATAGACCTATAACCAACCTTCCATTTCTCTCTAAGATTCTTGAGAAATCAGTTGTCAAACAGCTGTGACTTTCAGTTTATTTGAGGATTTTCAGTCAGGATTTAGAGTTCATCATAGCACAGAGACAGCACTTGTAAAAATTACTAATGACCTCCTAATTGCATCAGACAAAGGACTTATCTCTGTACTGGTGTTATTAGATCTTAGTGCTGCATTTGATTTGATTTTTGATACCATTGACCATTATATGTACATGTTACATGTTAACGATGAATCCTCCATGCACGCCAAAGTTAGTCATGGAGTCCCACAAGGATCTGTGCTCAGTCCAATCCTGTTCACTTTATATATGCTTCCTTTAGGCAATATTATTAGGAAACACTCCATTAACTTTTATTGTTATGCAGATTATACTCAATTATATCTATCGATCAAGCCGGATGAAACTAATCAGTTAGCTAAACTTCAAATGTGCCTTCAGGTTGTTAAAACCTGGATGAGCTGTAATGTTCTAATGTTAAACTCAGATAAAACTGAAATTTTTGTTCTAGGGCCCAAGCACCTCCGTGACGCATTATCCAAAGAGATAGTTACTCTCGATGGCATCACCCTGGCCTCCAGCACCACTGTGAGGAATCTTGGAGTTATCTTTGATCAGGACATGTCGTTTGATTCACACATAAGGCAAATTTTAAGGACCGCCTTTTTCGCCTACGTAATATTGCAAAAATCAGGAATATCCTGTCAGATCAGTCAAAAATGATGCAGAAAAACTAGTCCAGGCATTTGTTACTTAGCTCATAGTATTTTACTACCCCACCAGAGCACTGCGCTCCCAGAATGCAGGGTTACTTGTGGTTCCTGGAGTCTCCAAAAGTAGAACGGGAGCCAGAGCGTTCAGCTATCAAGCTCCTCTTCTGTGGAACCAGTTTCCAGTTTCCCTTAGTTATGCTGCTATAGGCCTAGACTGCCGGGGGACTTCCCATGGTGCACTGAACACCTCTCTCCTCCTCCTTCTCTCCATCTGTATGCAACCTCATCCCATTAATGCATGTTACTAACTTGACTTCATCCCTTTCCCGGAGTCTTGTGCTCTCTCGCCCCTGTAGTCTTGTGCTCTCTCGCCCCTCTCCTCTCTCCTCCTATCGCTTCCTGCAGGTGTTTCTGGCTCTGGAGCTGTGGGGTCTGGATCTGTGCTGGAAGTCACCTCCTGCCTCCATGTTCCTGCTCAACACCCTCTGCTACAATTGTCCATGTCTCTCTCTCTCTCTCTCTCTCGATCTCTCTCTCTCTTTTTTTTTCTTTGTCTCTGTCTGTCTCTTTCTCTCACCCTTCCTCTTAAAAAGAAGTTTTTCCTTGCCTCTGTTGCCTAGTGCTTGCTTTTGGTGGGAATTGTTGGGTTTCTGTAAATATCATCACAGAGTGTCTAGACCTGCTCTTTTATGAAAAGCGCAATGAGATAACTGTTGTTGTTATATGGCGCTATATAAATAAAATTGGAATTGAATTAAAGAAAATCCAAACTTAGCATGTAACCCTTGTTCAATGGTATACCTCTAATTCTGTGGAGCACTCTTTCTGGCTTCAGTTGCTGTGCTCCCAACAGCACTGTTAGCAAAGGAGGCTATCAGACTGGTCAGCTGTAGAGGTGGGTAGTAACGAGTTACATTTACTCTGTTACATTTACTTGAGTATGTTTTTCAAAAATTTTACTTCTAGGAGTAGTTTTAAATCACTATGCTTTTACTTGTACTTGAGTAGATCAGTGAAGAAGAAACTGTACTCTTACTCCGCTACATCAAGCTACAATGAGCTCGTTACTTTTCTTTTTATCTCTTTGGTATTCTACGTGTCATTGTTTTTACCCCAGCGTACGTCTCATTTTAATGTTTTATTTTGACAGAGAGAGAGAGTCTCTTCCGCTGAAGGCTCTACCACGTGACTGTGTTTCACCAATCAAACGTCATTGTGCAGTCATGTGACCATACTCAATCTCAGCGGCGGGACAGGTTAGCTTAACAGTCGTAGCAAAACAAAGATGTCAGAATCAACAGTCGCCAAGGCAACGCAGACCAGGAGGAATCCCCCCCCCCCCAGCCTCATAGTGAAAGCATGGTTACCTTAGGAAAACAGCAACTACATTGTGCGGCATCCTCTGTGTCGACCAAAACAAACGGACATGTGAGCATTCAAAAACTCAACATCTAACTTGAGGAAACGTAGCGGTAGTTTTAGTTTTTGCTGTGGATAGGTGGATGTTTTTAGGTTACATACAGTATGTGTTGCACATGAAGTATCCATCCAAATTTGATGTGACAAGTCTCTCACTTAAGCTATTTTGTAATTAATATATTAATTTTAATTTATTTTATTGATTGGATGAACTATAATTTGCCTAAAGATGATTATTTTGTATTTTTGTCTGTCTGATTGATGCTTGTGTTAGGAAATAAATCAGACGTTACTCAACAGTTACTCATTACTTGAGTAGTTTTTTCATCAAGTACTTTTTTACTCTTACTCAAGTAATTATTTGGATGACTACTTTTACTTTTACTTGAGTCAAATTATTCTGAAGTAACAGTACTTTTACTTGAGTACAATTTTTGGCTACTCTACCCACCTCTGATTGTGTGATAAGGTTCTACAGTTTTATGGCATTGTTCTGCATGTACAGGAAGAGTAGAGCAGCAGCTCTGGTGGGGCTCACCAGTTACACTGGTTTCCACAGATTTGGAACATTACATCTGACAGGTGTGCTGCCCTGTTGTGTCGTTTTTATGTTGTTATTGTTTGCTGTCAATTTTGTGAATGTGTGAGTAATGCAGAAATTGACATTGATACTTTACCAGGATGAATACTAAATGAACAGTTAGAGCATGAACAGAAGAGCTCTGTAGAAATATATGCTACCTGGCAGCACTTACATAAACGTATATATACACACACACACACACACACACTGTACACTGACCTGAGTGACATGATCTTGTATGCATCAGGAAGGTAACACCGAGTGTTCTCCATCTGGGCAGGGTCTGAGTCGCAGATCTTGTCATCGGTGCGGCCGTAGTTGGCGCTCTCGATCATGATGACATCTGTGCCTGGGCAGCGCAGCTCAATAGGGTAGGACTCACAGGACAGCTCCCTCCGCACCACTGCCATGGGGATTGGGGCACGGCCGTAGGCTGGATACACAGGTACAGAAAGGACTTTCTGAGTTTGATATAATGTTAACTGTCTCTCCTGCCTACTGAAATACATGCATACTTATTTGTAGGGCTGTCTTCAAAACATGTACACTGGAGGACTAAATTGTACAAGCACACATTGTGTTCAGATATGACTGCATTTGTACCCTTGTCATATAGACTAATTACCCACACTATATGAAAACAATAGCGCCACAGAAGATAATTTATAAGGGCATGTCCACTGTCGCAAGTGAACTGACTTGGTAATTACTGTTTTGCAGTTAGCAGTTTTAGACATCACTGAGATAGAGTAATTGCCTGCCAATTTCAACAGGCATTTAGTGCTAGAGAGATTATTCAAAGATGGCAATGCCTAATTATTCTCAGAAGTTGCAATTTTGATGCATACATCCACCTTACCATACCGAAATAGGAAACATGCCATTAATTCCAATGAAATTGAAGCTACTGATCTGTCCCAGATCGTTTTACTGCTGTTGCTTTGCTTCCTTGCTTGTTTAATGAGTAGAACTGATGAATGCTCTTGGATGATGAAACATCTGCAAGACCAATCAGCAATCAAGCGGCCATTGACAAATTAAGTCTAGATATCTTTTAACCTGAATGTCTGGCAATCTTCACAAAGGGAGACGGCAACAGCTTCAGCACTACAGTTCTCATCTGTGGTGCATAGAGGCATGGGATATGATGGGGCTAGTGCTCTTAATAGTCCCATCTAATTCCAAGACAACACACAGTGAAACCCAAACATATGCTTGTATGAATGAATCACAAATGTGCTTTAAGAGAATATACTCTGCCTCTGGGATGCCTTACCTTGCAGCAGGTGCTGCTATCGGACCTTTTTCACGGCAGACATGTTTTGCTTGTCATATGAGGAGACGCACAGTTGACACAAATTCTGGCTGCTGTGTGGGCTATAATGTGATCTTGATGCCAGGTGGTCAGTTTGTTGTGCTCCTTAATGTGTCCTTATCCTTTTAATTATGTGTTTATAAACATATATATGTATAACACATGTTTATTAAGACATTGTCTTGTGATTATAGTGGGATTATAGGGTGCTGTGATATTGAGGGTGTAGGGCTGGATATTCCCAGGGAATTTGGTTGTTGTGGTGTAGCTTGGCTGTTGTTATTCTCTGTTCCTGAGAGCAGGGAGCCCTTGGAGCATCAGCCATCATCCCTTGATAGATGTATTAGGTTATCAGCTGAGGTGTTCACTTGTGTTGTTCTGTTTTGTCATCACCAAGCCCTGCTGTAATTATAATGTAGACTTTATTCATTTAATTTGTGTGTCACCGGCAACTCCTGGTCAAAGACATCATCTGAGAATTGTAGCTTTATCTGGTGCGAAATACATAATATGCATTGTCCCTATCGAATTTACAAAATATATTAAGAAATATGTTAAGTCTGTAGTTTGTGGCTACAGGCCCAGTGACCGTGACTGTTGTTTTGTTTTATTTCTTTTTATTGAAGAATTCATCTTGTCAAGGCCTTCAGAATCATTTCTTAAAAGCAAAAACACAGACACGTGCACATCTATGGACACACACACCTACAGCATCCGTGAAAAGCAAGGCACAGCACCACCCTTCTTGCTCTCCCTCTCACGATAACCATAGCAACCCTGTCCTCCCTTCCTTGGCTCTCTTATTGGCTGGAGGAGCGTTGCAAAGAATCTGAATGAGTTCAATGACACTCAGCCCGGACTTTACTTAATACTGCCCTTCACCACAACACACACACACGCACACACTTACAAATGCTTTGAGTGATAACATGTAGAGGCAGAAATCTGTGTGGTGTCGGTACCACATGATAATGACAGGCGCTAGCTTAGAGATAAGACTGATAAATAAGTGACATTTACTGAAAATGTCCTTTCTAATGAACACTCATGCGCACACACACACGTATAGCACCACAGGCTATGATTAAACGTTAAGCACACATTCAGATAGGATGTTTGTCTTTGTAGTGGCTAAGAATTTGAAAGACTTTTTTTGTATGTGCGTAGGGGAGTGCTGAAAGCAGTGGGTCATTATTGTGTCAATATGAGTATTAGTGTATCAATTTCTCAATAGCATTATGTCCGCCTTCGTGAGCCTGAATGTAAATTTTGAAGAGAGGATTAATTGAAGCGTGAGGGGATCAATACACCGTATTGTAAGGCAGCTGTCTAGACTGGCTTTGGATCAGATGTTTTACAGTGTTGCCTTACAGGGTCCCCGCTGGGCATAAAGAGAGCATTATGACACAAACACACTCACACAAACTCACACACACAATTCCGATAAGGGGTCTATCTGTATTCCAATTAAAAGTCACTCTGCCTTTATAAGTTGCAGTAAATGCTGTGACTTGCTCACACTGCCCTATCTCATTTGTCACTGTTTAATTGATCTATTAATATAAGCTGCCTCACCTATAAAACATGCACTGTGTTAATCTGCCTCCAAAGATCTCACTCCGCACATATTTCTGTCACTTTGTTTTTTTGTATTTTTACAACAGACGTGCAGTCCCACAGCACCTCTTGTTAGAGACACATAATGCACACATAATCTCTCACACATACGGTCCGTGCCAATATTTAGGCCTCTGTTTTTGCACACATAGCGTGTGAACTGGAGCAAGTGCATGTTAATGTGTCTGTCATTAGTTGTGTAAGTGGTGACAGAAAGTTGGCAGCCACAGACAGTACAGACAATCTTATTCAGACACTCTCATTGCCTCAGGGGGCTGAAACAAAAGGATATCGATTTTTACATTTGGGCCAAGAACAAGAGAGTGGCGAAAGAGGTTGATAGATGGAAGGAAGGAGGGAGAGGTTGAGAGGGAAGAGAAGAGAGATTTAAAAGGTTATCTCTCATTTGAACTGCCAAAGCATTTGACCAGTGCTGGTGTCTGTAATGTGGGTCTTTGGAGTAAAAAAAAAAACACCACCACATTTTTTAAGCCCAAAATATATTTTAAAGGATAAGGCTGGCAATATTCTATGTTTTTTTTTCTGTTAATAAATCTTATGATAAAAACAAAACCAACAACAAGGTGATCCTACCAAAAAATACTGCATGTAAACCTGATATAGCTTTTTCCTTTATGCTACGGGACTCTATTGTTGTCCAAAAGCTATAACTATTTATTTATTATTAATGTATGGTAGGTAAACCATTCGCACTGTCTGTAGTAGTTTTATTGAGGCAAACTTTAGGCCAGGGACCCTTTTTCCTTAGGACTATTGACAAAAAGATCCTGACTTAAAATTTGCCTTAGTAAATGAATATTGCACAGCTGTTTTTCCTATCGTTGCCAAAATAAAAACTGTGTACTGTATTTTGAAATGTATTATTCACAGCTTTGAATAGTTCCTGGCAAATGCAAAATTTGCTAAAAACTACAATGCCTAGCTGCTTTAAGAAATCACTTTTATTAAAAAAAAAACAAAAAAACATTGTTTTTATTAGGAATAAAACGCCATGGGACTGAGAGCCACAGACACGGATGGAGTTTTGAGAAATGGACTGATATATTGTTGGTTACTGTTTTTTCATAGTATTTCTTGACAAGAAAAGTATAGAATAACAACAACCTTACCTTTAACAAGGTCCTCTGCACTTTACAGGATCAATAAGTCTATCAGGTTAAACCGTGTCAGTGCCAAAAAAACATGTTTTTGTGATTTTTGTTCAAAAATACATGCTTTCCTATTCTCTTTTATTTGTTTTCACATAACCCTGACATAATGACAAGACACTGCTCAGTAAAGAAGATTGACTGCTTGCTGCTGTGTGTCCTCAAGTTAAACTCTCTTTGTTTCAACTAATCCTTGCTAAGTATAAACAGCATGATTTGCATACGTCGACTTATTTTTTAGACACTGATGCAAATACCTTTGACTGAAACTCATCTCTTGGTGTTAAAGCAAAGCCCTCTGTGTTTGAGTGGCTGCCTGTGAGCACTTTCTGTGTGTGCGAGTGTGTTTACGCGTGTGTGTTTTAAAAGAGGATCTGTGTCCCTGTGGATGTAGAGTATTTTGGCATTGAAAGTATATCATCTGTGCACATGCATGTCAGCAGGGGGTGGTGGGGTGGTGGGTGTGGCTGTGTTGTATGCACGTGGGCAGCAATTTTCCCTCTCAACAGTGTGATTGACAGCAGCCATTAATAGGATTATGTCCAAGTGGGACAGAGCTCCCTGTAGGAGTCTTCAAAGCCCACCGTCACAGTGGAGAGGAGGAAACATACAGAGAGCCTATCAGGGCTGCATCTGCACTGTGCATGTTCAGTGTAAATATGTGTGTGAGAGGGAACGTAAACAAGCTAAAGAGTGTTATAGATATACACTACAATAACATGATATGTAATGAGTTAGTGAGTTAAGTGTTTCCTTGGTTTTTCAGCTGCAGTGTATCTAGCAAGTGATGGGGTGTGTGGGGGTGGATGATGAGTCAAGCTGTACAGTCATTACTTTAATTTGTGGTTGTGGGCATATAAAGTAAATCTGAACTAAACTTTATAGTAAATCACTGCAAGTATAAATGTGTTTCTAAGTGGATACATACCTGCTAGTGTGTGCAACTTGTTACTTCAATAAATACTATCTTTTTGCTGTAAAAAAAAAAGAAAAAAAAAAACTACTGCGATAAACCTTTATCTTAGCATACCTTTGAACTTGTCATAGTAAGAAAAGCATAGGTATAACTAATGACATTAACGATAGCTCTCTTCTTTTCAAGCATCCCAGTAAGCCGTGACAGTGTGACAGTGAGCCAGCATGCAAAACACCGGGACCTTGAAACTGAAGCAGACAAATGTATATCAGCCATTGCTTATTTTGTTATTTACATCCGTGCTTTTCCTACTGTGACATGTCAAAAACCTTCCATGAAAAATGGGATGATCCCGTGCAGCTTCACAGTGAGGACAGGAGTGTTGCACGTCTGGGGATAATGTTAAGCTAGTTGTTGATGGTTAGTAGATACTGTATGTAGGCTGGCTACAAGTTAAACCACAAAAACTCATTTTATGTTTCAACATGTGTAATGAGTAATTGATTGCAATTTTCAAGTAATTTGCCCACACCTATTCTATGCATTAAGGTGCACAAAAATTAGAAACACTGCACAATATAGTATAGTCCAACAAAACAGCACTACTAACAGCAGCCTCAAAAATGCAGCCTGGATGTGTTTACTTCTGTACCATGTTGTCTTGTCTTACCAATGGCGATGGGCGCAAACAAGGTTGAGACGAAGAGCAGGCATCTGGTCCACATGACGTCCGAGGTTGACCTGGAAGTAAATATGGAGGTACTTCCTGCTGAGTCCAGACGGTCTTGTGGCGAGCTGTTTTTCTCACAGCTCAGTGTTCCGGACACCATACAGGCCTGCAAAATTGACATGCAGAGAGGATTTGTTCACTTGGATGCCATAACCAAGTTAAGATGCCTTATCTCTGTGTATTGGGCATTTACACGTGCCAATGCTCTCTGTATAACACATAGACTGTATTTGTCCTCCTAAAAATCTTATTTGCTGATGCAAGTATATTAGCAACCATTAGACTTCTAATAATGTATTGCTAGTAAACTGTGAATTTATACAATTTCTAACAGACAGTTTACCAAGCGCTTACAACCGAGAACCAACAGCAGCATTCTCTGAAATGAAACAGCTTCCTGGTCATTACTAATAAACCGCTTAAACAACAAATAGTTTTAACAGATTTTTTCTCTGACATCCTGTTGCTCTATTTACTTATGTTAGATTGATGCTTTCACAAACAGCACTTTACTAAGGTCAATGCAGCTTCCTGCAGACATGTCACAGTAGACTTGACAGTAATCAATATTTATCTTTAACGATGCTAAGAGAAATATAGAGAGCATGGAATGATTAAGAAGCATAACTCAAATGGTTGTTATCAAAACCCTGTAGTCTATCACAATATAATGTAACTTTCTAGAATCATAATATAAAAGGAAAAGGAAAATTAGATCAAAGTATACTATAGACATGTCAATTAATAATAAAGTATGTGATAAGGTTGATAATCATTAAACTGAATCCTTAATTATGCATGCATGCACACTGTTAAATGGCAAACATGGTACATTACGTGACTGACAATAACTAAAGAAGTTTCTAATTTCACAGACAACTTCCAGCCATCATTAAGTTGTTCTCAAATTGTCTTTTTATTATCTTTAGAGACTAAAATTAACTAAAATTATTCTGTAACGGTTTCTAAAAGAATCAAGAGCTGTTCTGATTTTTAAAGCCTTTACAGCTCCAATACATGCTGAGATGATACTAAATTCGAAATTGTTTATACATGCATATTTTACCTGACAACAGACCATATGCTGAATAATCCGTGAGCAACAAATCTGTGCAGAAAATGCTAAACTAGATGCTAAATGTTGATCTTGTAGAAAGAAAAATAGAAAAACACAATAAAAATGGTGCCTAATGTTTGTATAATCATGCTGCTGTCTGTATTGGGTTTCACTTCACTTGGAATTCCACATCAGCATTAAAGTGTGAAATGTATTGATGTTCCAATGTAATTGTTCATTTCATGGTCTATCTGCGATAAGCAATTAATACGAGGATGGTCTCTGAGATTAGTTATAGC